>JAULSU010000007.1:3600000-4155242 GCA_030512335.1 Immersiella caudata
GTCTTGAAAGATGCCCGAGTTGCGGTTGGATCGGTTTCCGCGCATCGGCTTAATTGTCTCTTCCATCGACTCGTCGTAGTCATCGGAGAATCTGCTCGGGCGCTGCGACTGGGGCTCGTGTTTTACCAACCGATCGTGAGGGGTCTCCATTGGTGTAGGGGGGAAGCAGCCTGCGGTATCATCAGCGGCTACATTCTCAGCAGTTTCGTGCTGAACTCACCATTAGCATTCTGGGCTGGGGGTGTAGCTGGTCTCTGTCCGTTGGTGTTGTTGACCATGGCTTCGAACTTGGCGACCTTGTCCATGATCCCGTTGCTTATTCGCCGTGACGTCCGGCGGCTGTGCGTGCTCGCTGTCTCGCCCTCCGAGATCCAGCCCTGCCCGGAGCCGGCCGGGCTGGGTTCTGGGAATGTCATGAAAGTTGGCGTTGACAAGGCACTGTCGGGACCAAACATGTCGAACTCGTGGCCTGATGCCATGGAGTTGTTGGCAAAGCCCGCATGGTTCTTCTTCATCATGGCGCTCATGGCCATGTACGCATCCATGGGCAGACAGCTCATGTCGGCCATCTGGCCCTGGGCGGACATGGTGTCCACGAAGTGCGCGTTGTGTGGTGTCCCGCCAGGGGTGAGCAGGAAGTTATCGTGTTGCTGTTGCTGTTGTGTCTGTTGTTGTTGTTGTTGCTGTTGCTGTTGCGAGGCGATATCGCCGTAGCTGGGCTGCCCGTGGCCCGGGCGGGCTATGCGTTGCTGCTGCGCTTCTCGCAGTACATGCTGTGGTGTCGTTGTTGATCCTGTGTTAGTAGTCGTAGTACTTACCGTTGTGTAGTCCTGCCGGATGGTGGTGGTCGGGGTTGTTGGAGAAAACTGGCTGCGGCGCGTGTCCAGGCTGAGGCCTCGTCGGTGGGACATGTGCGCCGCTCGTTGCTGGAAGTTTGGCAGGGGGGCGATCTTCACGGCTTCAAAGGCCGACGGCGTCGAGTTTTGGCGACGGTGTTGCCGTTGGCGGGCGTGAAGACTGCTCGCTGATGGTGGTGGATTGGACAGCATTGTGAATGTGAGTGGAGTTCGGAAAAGGGGTGTCGTTGTCGTCGATGTCGATATTGCCGCACTCGAGGAGAGAGTGCTGGTCGATTGGTTCCGAGACTGTGCATTGCGTGTCAGTCTCCCATCAAGCTTCTTCCTCTTCCTCTCCTTCGGCGAGGGCATACCTCACGCAGCGCAAGCCAGGCGGCCGGGCGGTTAGAAGCTCGCGGTCGTGCTCAGTCGGCGGCGACCTTGCGAGCGATGGGGATGATGTTTTTGCGCCTTATCCAGGCGGTAGATGGTGATGGGGTGCCTCCCTGCGGTGCGCCGAGCGGAGGGCGGTTGGTCTTGCGAGGGAAGCGAGAGGTTTGTGTTGCACAGTCGAAGGCTCAGAATCGCAGAATCACGAAATCCAGGCCAACAGGGTGAGGTGGTTTTGCAATCGCAAGAGTGGAGGAGGGATGGACTGCTGGGTGGCAGCAGTAGGAGATGCAGAAGTATGGGGACTGGAATTGTGCGGTTGCTCTGCTGCTGGGGACATCCATCCGACAGGAGCGCCATGATGGTTGCGCCAGACTTTTGTTTTCTTGTCAGGGTGATGGCGTTGCCAGCAGCAACCGCGCCATGGCCACGAAGAATTGGTGCGCTGCAACGGGAAAAGTGGCGCCACCCCTCGGCCTGTAGTGCCGCCCTCCCACTCGCGCCTGGGCATCCGCCCGCACCAAGCGAATGGCCTTGCAGACGTCACCCAGCAGCGGAGCCGCTGAACTTTCGAGACACCCTTAATTCAGCCTGAGCGCGGCAATCGCCTTGTGCCCACTTCTGGCGCTCCATTCTTCTCTACAACGCCTGCCCCAGAGCTCCAAGCCCTCGGGTGCAGACAGTGGATTGCTTCCCGCCTGCCGTTGTTTTGGGTCCTGCGTCTCATTCCCAAGGCTTAGGATGGCATTGCTATTAATTATGAACCGCTCTCCCCCTCGAATCAGTCCGTCGCGGATTTGTTCGTCGTCGACCCATTCGACCCAAAGTCCCACTCGTGGGGTCGTGGACGCTCCGACTGGCCAATCCCGAGACAAGCGCGCCCCATCGTCATCATGGCAACCGACCTGATGAGGCTGTTGCGTTGTCGTCGTCGCCGTCGTTATAACTCGTCCGCTATCGCCTGCCAGCCACAACGACCAACTCTGTGGCCAATGTTTACTGTTTCCTTCGCCCATTTGTCTGCGACCTCGGCAAGCGCTTCAACTGCCGTTTGAAGAAGGTTGTGCCCTGCACCCGTCTCCATCTCGATTCGGCCCTAGCGGAAGCAGGTGCAGCCCTCGCCGCTCCCACAAACGCAGCACCTGAAGGAAAATGTCGCAAGCTTCCACAACAACAACCACCAGGCACACGCCCGGCTAGCTCAATCGGTAGAGCGTGAGACTCTTATGAAGATACTTCAGAATCTCACGAGATCATCTCAAGGTTGTGGGTTCGACCCCCACGTCGGGCTCAATTCCCGGCGATTGCCATCATTTTTTGCTGTTTTCTCCGCGTCTTTGGTCGCTGTCACGCCTGGGCTGCAAAGTTGCAAGTTGCCTCCCATTGTGCTGCGACGGTTCAATTACCCAGAGACTCAAAGCATTGGACAGTTTCCCACGGCGCTGGTCATGATAATCCGGCAACTTCTGTAAGGCGCATTTTCGTTTGAGATGAAGACGGGATCGTTGGCGTTGTCGTCTGTTCGTCGCGTAGGGCAGCCCGCACCCAAACGCTCTGTTCCAGGTCCGTCCCCTCCAACTTGGCACACAGCCTCGTCACTGCATCAGTTTTTGCGACTCGTTTGACGCCGCCCCCCTATTCTTTTCCTTCAACCCCATCCACAGCGATGCTCTTTGCCCCCTTCTCCTTTGGGCCTCATCACTACCGCCATGAGTGTGCTATAATCCCTGGCAGCGAAACGCATGCGAAGTCCCCGAGACTACCTAGGTAGAGAGGCATTTTTGCTTCTCGTCGGAAGCCTTGTACCTTACCTTTGTCGGGAGCCCGGTGCAACAGCTATAACAGATGCCTCGACGGCGCTATCTTCAATTGTGGACGACAAGCGTGACCGTCGTGACGGTGACGTTGTCAACTACCACCAGTGAAGCTTCGGGCCCATCTCCAGTCAACGACTTCGCAACGCACGGCTGACTAGAACACCCCTTGGTTGCGCTGCAACCCCAACCGAGAGCAGTCATTTTCCAGGGGAGGTCCAACACCACCCATCCTCGAACGATGCACGTCCAACAACTTCACAGTAACCCGAGCGATTTGAAGCGGGCCGGGGCGTCGAGTCGACCAGAGGGGTTTGATGGCTGCGCCCGCTTAGAGCCAACTCGTTCGTAATGTCTATGGAATATCTTTTCCGCATCACCCCTTGGTTGCACCTTTCCTTGCAACGCTCACCTCACCGCTATTAGCCGTTCAGCGTTGTCGCGCACCAACCCGGAGGGCTGAAGACCACAAGCCTACGTCGCCTTACCCAGCTCAGGGTCAACCACATCTCCGCATCGAGGGGTCGTTATTGTTCCCGGACTGATGGATTGGCGGATGTGCAACCCGAACCAGTTAGTTCCACCAGGCACATCGGGCCGCGGCGTTGTCATTTGGGTGGTGGGCTGCAAGGCGCGTATCGGTGCACCATCCAGCATGACCCGGTTCTTATATCCGGCGCACAATGACACCCTATTCGCGCGCGTGGAGAAACTTGGAGAGGGGCACTATACATCTGCGATTGGATCGGAACAATTTATACAACTTTCAGGTACGGGTAGCATTTTCGGGACCACATACAAATAGGAGCGTGCAAGTGCGTCGATGGGCATCGCTGTTGTGGTGTGCAAGCGGGCTCCTTTCTTGACTTGTACAAGCTAGGATATTGCCAACATGGTGTGCCTGTCCCTGTCCGCAGCGCTCCTCGCGCTTGGGGGCTCCACGGTCCTCGCACAGACGCCTCCCGCCGCAAAGCCAGAGCCGTTCGGGCGGTTCATCAACAACACCATCTACCAGCCGGTGCGGAGTGAGAGCATCACGTATCCCCGCTTCGCCGAGCTTGAGGATGGCACCATCCTTGCGACGGCCTCGCTCTCGGGTAACAACCCGGCGTACTTCCCCGTCTTTGAGAGCAAGGATGGCGGCGCCAGCTGGACATGGGTGTCCAACGTCACCGACCAGGTCAACGGCTGGGGCATGCCGGCCCAGCCCGCCCTTGCTGAGCTGACCGAGCCCTTGGGCGGCTTCGAGAAGGGCACCATCTTGGCTTCGGGCAACAGTTGGAGCAACAATGGCACGCGCATCGACTTGTATGCCAGCACTGACAGGGCCCGCACCTGGAAGTTTGTCAGCCGCGTGGCCGAGGGCGGTCGTCCCAACACCACCAACGGCGCTACCCCTATCTGGGAGCCCTACCTCCTGTACGTTACCCCTGACTCTAGTCAAGTTATCACTAACATCTTCTAGGGTCTACAATCACTCCCTCGTTTGCTACTATTCCGACCAGCGCGACCGCGACCACGGCCAAAAGCTCGCTCATCAAGTCTCGAAGGACCTCCTTAACTGGGACCCCCCTGTTGACGACGTCTCGTACGATCTGTACATTGCCCGCCCTGGCATGACCGTCGTCATTTACATCCCCCCCATCAAGAAGTGGATTCTCGTCCACGAGTTCCCCATTGGCAACTCGTCCTCCCACGGCGTCAACTACCCCGTGTATTACCGACTTGCCGATTCCCCGCTTGATTTCCGTCTCTCCGAAGGCCTCCCCATTGTCATCAACAACAAGACTGCCCCTAATGCCAGTCCGTATGTGACTTGGTCGCCTCTTGGCGGTCCTAACGGAACTATTGTTGTGTCCGACGCGGATAACCCGCAAGTCTACACCAACCGGTTTGGCGGAGATGTGGATAAGTGGGAGGAGAACGCTACGCCGGCGGGCGCCACGTACAGTCGGGCGATCCACATTTTGAATAAGCATCCCGATCATCTGATGATCTTTGGCGGGGAGACGTTTGATGACATGAGGGCTGGCAAGCTCACGCCGTTCACGGCGACGGTGGTGAGCCTGACGGAGACGTTGAAGAATAACTTTGCTAGTTTTTGGAGGAGGAAGTAGGCGAGGAAGCAGGCAAACTAGAATTGAGGGAAATGCAGTTGAAAACAAAGAGATAGCGAGATAGTACAAAAGAGTGTGAGACCTCAAATCGTCCGTTCCCCAGCGAGAACACCGCTATCCCAATCCTCCCTGACCCCTACCGGCTGCCTATGGGGAGTCCCCGGTTCAATCCCCTCAAGCTCCATCATGATATCATCCAAAGCACTTCCGATCTCCACCAACACGGTCCTCGTCTCTCCGGCCGTTCCGTCCACCATAATCTCCAGCCCTGGCACACGATCAACCAAAACCCCACCCTGATTCTCAACCGCCTGGATGAACTCCCACTCGGTACTCCACTGTGCTTCCTCCTCTGTGAATCCAAAGCATTTAACAAGCGGCCTCACCCACGGCTTTTCACCCCTTGCACCACCACTACAACCCCCGCACGGCAACACATCCTCCACATCCCCATCTCCTTCCTGGTCTTCAAGCACCGTTTCAATCTCCCCCTGCAAAACCCTCAACACATCCCTAACCGAAAAGTTCCAGCCCATATCTGCCACCAATCTATCCAGCTCCGCTCCCCCATTTCCGCTCCAAGATATCTCAACCACACTCTCCGCACTCTCTGCGGCTGTGATTCCAGCCAACGCCGCACCCTTCCCATTTTCCGCGAGCAGCATGTCGAACTCATACTCTTCCTCCCCATCCTGCAGGTCCGACAAGCGCTGACTAGCATCCAACAAAGCCTCATCAAAACTCCACCACGACAACCTCCTCCTCTTCAGCATCGCCGACGGTACCTCCACCTGTCCTCTATCCTGCAGATACTCCCCCAACGTATCAAAAACAGCCTCATACCTCCCCTCCAACTCCTCTGCCCTCCCCATTCCAAGTCCAACTTCACTCGTCAAACTCTCCATCGCCTCTGCGATTCCCAACACTTCAAGACTGACATCCCCTTCCATTCTTTTGCGCACTTCACGGCGAAGAAGCAACACCCCGAGGACATCCCCGGTGATCTCCTCCGTGCGGACTCGATTCGAACGTGAAGAAGAAGAAGAAGAAGAAGAAGAAGAAGAAGATGATGATGATGATGAAGAAGAGATATACCGCCCCCAAGCAACCTCCCACCCCCCCGCCAGGGCCCTCAGCGCACGCAACGCCGTATCCCCGCCTAGGAGACGAAGGATGAGGATTAAACCCCTCCGGATACGATGCCACCGTGACAAAACCGCGCGGAAGCAAGCTGTGCACAACGGGGTCCCAGAGAGCGGAGGCCAAGGGATGGACAAGGAGGGTGAAGTCGGTGACCAGAGAGGTTGTCCTGAGGGTAATACCCAGGGTAGGGTTGGGAAAAGGGGCGGGATGGCGGATTCGGGGGAGGGCGCGGAGGATCTTTGGAGTTGTTGGGGGGGTACGGGAGAAGGTAGAGGGTGCGGGTGGGGGTACTCGTCCCAGACTTCGAGGTCGGATAGGGGGGAGGTAGCGGATACGGAGCGCTTTCGGTTGCGAGCCTTTTGTCGTTTAGACTGTCGCTTTGGAGGAGGGGCTTTGGATTTGCGTCTTGAGAGGAAGGCGGATGGGGGTTTGTTGGTAGGGCTGTGGCTTCGTGTTCGGGTGGAGATGGGCGGTAGAGGAGAATCTGGCGCAGGGAAAAGGAGGCCGTGGGCGTAGACCATGCCTTCGACGGGAGATGGAATTTTCGGGTTAGTTTTAGCTGATTTGGCGGTGGACTTCACGGAGACGGCTTTGGCGATGGCTTTGCGACCTGTAGCTTTTTGCTGAGTCCGAGGAAAGGGGAAAGGAGACTTCGGCAGCGTTGTGGTTGGCTCTTCGTCGTCGAGGATGTCGATGTCAAAGTGGACGTGACGCTCGAGAGCCGTCTTACTTGCGCCCGGTCCCTTTGCGCGTGGTGCGACTGTTATGGATTTCCAAGTCTTTTTAGCCTGGGAACCGCTGGATTTCGTGACATCGGAACCTGCCTTCAAGGATGACTTTGCTGGTGTGGTCGCAACTGTCTTGGACTTTGGGTTCGGCGCTGATGTCTTTTTTGCTGGCGTCTTCTTTGCGGATGCCTTCTTTACGGGCGTGATCGCAGTTTTCTTGCCCTTAGGAGCCGGTGTTGGTGTAAGCGGGGACGACTTGCTACCGGCTGCCCTGCCTGCTGTGCGACGAGTGACACGGGGAGGCGTAGCTTGGAACTCGTCATCGCTGGACGTATCGGAGTCCGCTGGAGCGGCGGCACGCTTCCGGTTTGGCGTCTTCAGAGTCTTCGGCGTCTTTGTCTTTGATTTCTTGGCTGGGGGAGCATACTCCGATTCAGAGGTGATATCAATGACTGACTCCCGCTTGCGCTTGGCAGCCATGTTGGCTTTTGCAGCCGTTGCGTCAACATTGGCCGTTCCAGCGGTAGATGCCTCGCCGATCTCATCAGCCGTGGTCATTTTCTTTCCGGCTTCGCGAGCTGTCACGGTCTTTTTCGTCTTCTTTGGGGCTGTTGGTGTGGATTTCGGTGTGCTTTTCTTGGAAGGAGTAGACTTCGCTCTCGAGGAAGGAGTCTCATGCAACTGTCTCGAAGACGACGAAGAGCTAGGATAGCTCCTCCCAAGGACGGGATGGAGCCTGATCTTCCTGGCGAGAATCTTTTTGGCGAGAAGGACGGCCGTGTCTTCAGTGACTTCGCCATTCTCAATTTCTTCGGATTCCTCGGGCGAGAGAAGGTCGGAAAGTGAAAATCGAATCTCGTCGTTAGACTCCATTTTGACGGTGCAGTGGCGAACAGTGTTGGTGGTACGAATAATGATGTCCCAGATTGGCCTTTGAATTGCTCACGCTCGTGAATCCCGTGAGACATCTGGACGGAAATCAGTGGTAAAAGTCAATTTCGGCGCCTTTGTCACCTCTCCTCGTGGCCGTTTCTGGTTCCTGTGCGATGCCAGCACGAGCTTTACCTCTCTTTGCGGAATCCGAGACAAAGACCACCAACATCAGCCTCCCCAATGCGTTGTCAGCATTCTCAACCCACACCCAACGCTTCTGAAAGAATCCAAGAATAGTTGTAAATGCATATTTATTTTTGTTGCGGAGCCCTCTATGGTAGTTTCCCACAAGCCCCTATTTTCTGATCCTTTGCTGTGGTATCTTTGATCTATGCACATTCATGCACACTGACAACCCAAAAGCCAAAACAAAGGAGATAGTTGCTGTGAGAAATATCTAACAAACTGTGGTATCATGATAAAGCAAATCGGCCGTCCCAAAATGCAAACAGAATGAAGCAGCAGAAACGCCACGCCTCGCCTCACCATATCCAATCATCGAACTTCCTCGGGGTATCCTCCTCTTGAGACAAGTAAAAGAAAAGAAGTGAGCGTTTCAGTATCAATCTTACTGCAGATGCTTTCCGTTGGTCTTGGGCGCGGCCCCTGACTGGGCGGTCGCGTTGGCGAGGGTACCGAACTGCCACTCGGGGAGGGTGATGCCCGTCTGCTCGTTGATGGTGGTCATGAGTGGTGGGAGCATTTGGTAGATGTTGCGCATGGTGGCCACCCCGCCTTGGTTGCCAGCGCCCTGAGCATCGCCGCCGGCGCCGGCCTCAGCGCCCGTGTTCCAGATCGAGATCTTGGGCTGGAGACCGTTGATGGCCGCGCCGTTGGCCTTGGCGAGCTCGACGTATGTGCCCTTCTCGATCATCATGTACTGCATGAGACCGGCAGGGCCACCGAAGGCCTGGCCCAGCTTGCCGTAGGCCTCAGCCATGGCGGCCATACCCTCGGCCTCCTTGAGCTTGAGCTGGAGATCAGCCTCGGCCTTCTTCGTAGCGGCGAATGCGAAGGCCTCAGCGTCTGCCTTGGTCTTGTAAGCTGCAGCATCAGTCTCGACCTTCATCTTGTAGGTTCCGGCGTCGGTCTGCTGCTTCTCACGCTCGAAGTTGGCCTTGGCCTCGGCCTCGATCTCGTAGGCGTGGGCATCAGCGGCCTGCTGCTTGGCTTCACGAGCGATGGTAGCCTTGACGACATCGGTGGCACGCAGGCGTTCGACCTCAGCTGCGGCACGCTTGATTTCGACCTCCTTCTTCAACTCCTCGTCCTGAGCCTCAGTCCTGCGCGAGGCGGCGATGCGGGACAGCTCGACATCGCGGTTGAGCTCGGTCTTGCGGGTGGCAAGGATGGCCTCGGCCTGCGCGCGCTCGATATCACGCTCCGTCTTCTGGACGGCCGTCTCGGCGTTGATCTTGGCAATCTCACGGTCTTGCTCACCCTTGCGCTGGGCCTCGCCGACGTTACCACGGAGCTGAGCGGCGGCCACGTCAATTCTCGCCTGGTTTGTAGCACCCTCGTGGGCCTTTCGGCTGAGGGACTCGAAATAGATGGAGTTGGGAGCATCCTTAAGCTCCTTGACGTTCGCGTTGTAGATCTTCAGGCCGAACTGGTCGAGTTCGCTCTGAATGTTGCGGAAGATGCGGCGCTTGAACACCTCGCGCTCGGTGAAGATCTCCTCCATGGTCATGCTGGACACCAGTACGCGCGTCTCACCCTCGATGATGCCCTTGACAATGTTCTCGAGAAAGGTGTTATCCTTATCCTTGCTGCCCGAGTCGGCCAGAAGCATGGCGTACTTCATGAGGGAGTCCCCACGGTCCTCGCGTCTGATGTCGTGGAGATCGTCATCGCCGTCCTGAGCGCCGGCATCCTCTTGATCGTGCGGTGCGCCCTTGGTGTTAGCACCTCGTTGGTTGACATCAGGACCGATTGTGAAGACGACGGGAAGCAAGAATTGGAGCTTTTCCTTGGTCATGGCCTGCAGGTTCATCCCATAATCATGGGGTTGCACGCTGAAGCGCATGCATCGCTGAAAGGGGAACACCCATGCTGCTTTGGTGATTTTGACTGCCGAAGTGTCAGTGATGCGCCAGAGAAGGGCTGCAGTGATGCCGTACCATTCTTGACGCCCATGCCAGTAATGGCAAGGTACTCGTCGGGAGCCGCGATCCTGTAGGAGGCCATTGTGACTGATGTAGGGTGAAGGGGAGGTTGGTTGTGGTTGGCGACCTAAGCTGGACTTAGGAAGTTGGGTTGAGCGCGAATTCTAGAAAGAGGAAGGCGCGACGGGGAGGGGGGTGTTTTTATGGCAAGCGACCCTGACTGGTTCCGGCGTTACCGATGAATGGACGTGACCCAGAAGTTTAATGTCAAGCGGAGATACAAGCAGCCACTGACCAAACAGTGACTAGAACGGAGATAAGATGAGATGTGATGTGGCGCCAAACACCGAGAGCGTTTGACTGGATGCAGATGATGCAGATGTGGAAGCAGGTGGCCAAATGAGGCGGCGGTTTGATATGTGATATATACCAACTCTCTCATTCGATTGTCGCATTGAGTTCGCTGCTTCGGTGTCCAAGTTGATGCCAAGCATGCGAGCAATGGGGGCGCAGCCTCGCGAACCCCTCCCTTCATGCCAATAGAACAGCCTGGTGGTCCTCGGCTGACCTGGAGCAGTTTAGCGGGGTTCTGCCTTGCGACACGGCCTTGTAGTTGGTGTGGCAGTGCGCTGAGGTGGAGATTGAAAGAGTGCCCAGAGCTTCCATCGCCCGTTCTCTGCAGGCTAATGCAACCGCTGCAAACCCCGTATTCGACAGCTTCCCTTTTTGCCCCTCAATAAATCTTGGGCATTGATCCGGCTGTTCGTTTGTTACGGACGCAAATTGTGAAGACAGGTGATTAGTGGCCAAAATGGTTGGGCCTGGTGGGCCTCCCGACTCGGTCTCGGATTTTGCATGCGCTGGGTCCGCGGAGGACGGGTAAGACGGCGTGACTTCCCCAGTTTCGCGTGCCGAGTTTCCACCAGAGCCGGGTACCCCACTCCTTGTCGCCGCATTCAATACCGACGGCTGCCTCTGAGCACTGATTCAATCGGTGACAATATTCGGCGAGGCGTTTTGCGGGCGCTTTGTGAAGGTGAGGCCTGGCACCGCAGCCTCGACCGTTTCCGGCCTTGCAGTGCGATCGGCCTCCAACAGCGGTCCTCAGGGGCCGTCTAGCCACTGTTGACTCCAAGCCTTGCAAGGTTTAGCGCCTTCAGGCCGAGGTGATTGGGCGCCTTCAAACAAGCACGGGCCAAAACACTGCCTCAGCACGTGCCAAACGGCCCTGTCCTACCCCCGCACATGGCGACCCACGAGCGCCATACCGTTGCTCCAACTCGCCGTCCAAGACTACTTCATGAGGCGTAGGACTCATCGCCCAGTCGCTAAGGGGACATATCATTGCTCATCCCCCTTTGAGACCCGAGCCCGGAATAAAGGATTCATCGGAATGCGCCGGGCGCTGCAAGGGAACGCTGCAAACCCAGTTTGGGCAAGTGTCCTTCACAATCAGCCTCACGTGGGTCGATCATTCACCGCAGTATTGCTTGGGCCAGCAAACATTAACCAGACTTTCCGCAATCCACTCTCCCGTCCGCCTTGTCAAGCGCGCGTAACTAAGTGAACCTAGGGCCGCCAGAGCCTCGGGAATCCATCAGCAGGTCATCTGACCTCAAACTTCGGAGCCGCCGTCTCCATCTTCAACCTCACCCCGCAATTCCCTTGAAGATTCTCAAGAGCCCGCGCACCCAAGCGCAACACCACAGCTCATCCAACACTCAACGCCAGCTATGGCTGAGTTCCTCTCCATCGTCGAGGACCTCGCCCTCACCGACAATAACAACGACCTCCCCCCTTCATACTCCGAATCCACCACCTCCTCCATCTCCCGCTCCGGCCTCCTCCGAAGCACCAATTCCTCCAATAACAACAACGACAACAACAACATCAACACCACCGCTGCCCCTCCCCACTCCGCAGCATTCCCCTTCACCTCCCCCATCGCATCCCACCTCTCCTCCCTCCCTTCGCGCCTCCGCTCCGCCCAACAAGCCCACGCCAATACCCAAGCCGCCGCCGACCTCCAAACCATCGACGCGCTCGTCCCCGCCATCGAAGACTTCCTGCGCGACCTATCGTCCAACCCATCCCGCGCCCCGCCTCCACTTGCAGAACTAACCCTCGTCCCTGCATCCGCTGTCCCGCGTGGATGGGCGCTAACCGGTGCCGCAGAGCGGAGAAAGGAAGGCGAAGTGGTGCGTGTGGTACAGGTGCAGGGGATATCCCCCGCCTCCGGTAAAAAGGGAAAGGGGGATTCCAAGGGCAGTAGTGATAGGAAAGGGAAGGGGGAGAAGGATTCGTCGAGTTGGAACGCTAGGGGTAACGATGGTGATGATGATGACGATGAGGGGTATACCTACACGGGTGCCCGCGGGGAGGGGTTCGATGAATGGGGGCGCTTTAACGACGGGGAGGACGATAGGATGAGCGAGCCTGGGGTGGGGACGTATTTCCGTGATGAGCGCATGGCGCGGAGGTTGGCGGGGTATTTGCAGCCGAAGCCAGAAGTGCACGTAGAGAGGAAGCAGATACAGCAGGCGGTTGTGGAGTCGAAGAAGGAGAAGGGGTTTCGGTGGGGGAGGAAGAAGAGTGAGGGCTCGTCTTCGACTACGCTGTCGCCCCAGGTTGTGGCGCCGGCGGTGGAGAAGACGGAGAAGGGCTCGACTGTGGGGGGAGGACCTATTGTTCAGGGTGGTGATAGAGTGACTATGGTGGTGAGGGCGGACGAGGTGACGTTCCGGAAAGAGAACGACTTCGGTGTGTGGGAAGGGCGAACGGGTTACGGCATTGTAGTAAGGGTCCGGGTCAAGAAGCCCTGATGCAGCAACGGTGGCTAGGGACTGAGAACCCCTTTAGTGAACATATCGAGATGAGACTTCGCATAGGACGCGGACCGGTCGGAGGAGTTCAATGTTGCATATTGCCTTTTTCTATGTCTATGCCTAAGAATTATTTCCAAGAAGACAAACCGAACGCTCATGTCTTATCTCTTACGCATTTCGAATCGCCATGAATGAGAAGAGAGCCCAAGAACGGGGCCGATGACATCAAAACTTGAGGCGGTTGGCTCAACCAAAGCGTATGCCTTTCGTTGGCTCCCACGTCCCCTTGACCGGTGGGTTTGCGCCGCCTTGCTCCCCAGGGTTTGCCCCCGCGCTGGGTGATGGGGCAAATTTGATGGCCATGCCGGGCATCCACGTCCCCTGCATGTTGGCGACAGGTGCGAGAGGAGTCATCGGTTTGGGTTGCTGCTGCGCCACGTTGTCCGCCCAGCTTTGTATCGGCGCTTCGACGGGCGGGTTGTGAAACGACTGCCGGATCGGCTGCGGTTGGGGCTGATAGTAGGAGCTCGGGTTTGGGGGCGCGAAGGATTGGGCAGGCGGAACGGGGCCCGGGGCTGGGCTGATGGTCATGGAAGCCAGAGGCGGCATGTAAATCTCACTAAAGACTCGTCAGTTGGAGGTCACATCAAACACCCAGCTTGCACTTACTCTTCAAGGCTCCGGGCATCCTTCCGCCTCTCGTTCACCCAATGCCTGGCCTGGTTCCGGAACTGCTCCACGATCTGGCTAAGATCGTTGTAGAACTTCCTGCCGACTTCAATGTTGCTGACGATCTCCTTGTACTTGTAGTACGCATTGTCGAGCCGCTGGAGCGCCTTCTCACGCTCAACATTGCCTCCAGCGGTGCTCTTCTTTTGTGCTTCAAACTCGCGGTTCGCCCGCTCCACTTCGGTCATAGCCTTGTCCTGATCCGCGCGCTCCTTCTCGAGGCCCTCGAGGTCGGCTTCGTAGAGGGAGTCCAGCCTCTTCTCAAAGAAGTCTTCAAAATGAGCTGGCACAATTGCTGTACTGGGATACGTTCGCTCCAGACGAGCAGCCTCGGCGAGAATGTCGCTCTTGATGTCGTCAGCACGACTCTTGTTCTTCAAGGCTTCAACCCGTTTCCTTCGCCTGGATTCAAGACGCAGCACGTCGTTGTAAGCGCCCCTTAGCCGACCAAGCGCTGGTTTCAGGGACTCGGGGATCTCTGTCCTGCGGCTGTTGGGGATGTAGTCTATCATGCTCCTGTCCGGGCCAGCGAGGACGGCGAGTGTATCCTTGACTGCCTCGAATTTCTGTCGCACAACGCCGTCACTAGATGTGCTGGATGCGAAATACCCTTCGATCTCGGCAGCTTGATTCCATAGTTTCGCGCCCCCATCGCGGCTTGGGTCGGCTCGGGATTCAGGGCGGGTCCAAACGCGCGTACCATGCTTCACCCTCATCGTGTTGTCTTCCTCTTCCTCCGCTATTAGTAGCGCCTTCCCTTCATCGAACACAGCTCGGTCGCTCGAGCACAGCTTCTCAATGTCCGCGAATCCACGCTGAAGCCTATTCAGCGCATCCGCTTGTCGAATCTCCTCCGCATGCTGGACTAGTGTTCCCGGGAGACCCAGCGGCTTTTCCAGTGCCTGGAGTGAGCCCGGAAGATTCAGGCTCGAGAGGATCTCATGAAGCTTGTCTGTCAGCGTCTCCAGCTCGGCGATGATGCTGTTGTTTACCAGCCGATCGCGTCGCTCCTCGTAGATCGAAACAGCCACATGCACAGCGAAAGGGACGAGCTTCGTGAAGAGAGCCGGCCCGAACTCTGCGTGGTCGCCGAAGAACTTATACGGCTCAGCGACTTCAGGCGGGACGCGGGCAACCGCCATGTTCGCTCGGTCGAGGATCTTCAGTTCAGACTTGGGAGGGACCGCCTCTTCGACCGTGTCAGCAAAAGATCATAGAAGAGACACACTTGGCACTCACGCAGGTAGATTACATCGTTATCCCTCTCTGCTCGTTTCAGATCTTCCTCTACCCGCTTCTTCAAGCCGTGGAGGTCGTCGACGACGGCTTTGCTGAGGTATCCACCCTTGGCCTCCTTCAACCCCTGGTTGACACAGGCAACGGCATCCGTCAACCGCGCCACCTCTTCGCCGTACTTTCTCTTCTCAAGACAGTCACAGGCGGCTCTGTATTGCGCGGCGGCGGCAAAGTGGTGGTGTTTGGCGCTCATGTGGTGTATCCAAGCCGAGCTAATGGCCTCGCTCCTGGTGGCCGCCTCCCCTGCCAGATTATACAAATCCGAGACACGGGCAGCCAACCTGGCAATGGACGCATCTTTGTATCCATCCATGACCGCCTTCATCCAGAAACACTCCTGGCTCTGCGCGAGCAGGAGTTGTATCAGCGATTCAAGGGTGGCCTCGTCCATATCGTCTGGTGGGTTCGCCATGCGAAGCTCCGGCAGCACGTTCGTCTTCATGTGCGTCAGGACGCCGGCTGCCTGGGAAAACCAACTTGCGGCCATCTTCAGACCCTCGGTCGCGCTCCGGTTGGAGGAAACGGCGAGTTGCGAATAGAGGGCAGCAAGGTTGTAGAGGATGTTCATCAGCTCGTACTTCAGGTTGTTCTGCACAAGCGGGTGTTCCGTGTTGTAACCGAGTGCGGGATACCAGGTAAAATCGGCGCCAATCTGTAAATGCCATATGCGCTTTGGTTAGCTATGGGTCGCGCGTCGTGAGGTTGGTTTAGGGGTCGCGCTCACATCGATGGGGAATTTGCCCCCAATCCACACGAGTTGGCCGGCGTAGACTTGTAGTTTCTTGATGCCACTCTGGTGAACCTCGCGCACGTTCACGGCGTCGCGGCGCAAGGTGTCGATAACATCGAGGTCATGGCGGAACATGTCGGGGTGTTGGTCATACTTCTTGGAGATGTACTGTTGGATCGGCGTCGCGAGCGACATTTGCGTCGACTTCCGGAATGGAAGCGATAGGACGTTGGAGCTGCATCGTCGCCGTTAGCTTTTCGTTCACCTCGGGTCCGAGCCGCCGCTCCCATGACGGCAGCACTTACGTCGCCATGTCAGCGGTTGGCGCGCACGAGGCAAGCAATGCTGGCGTGGAAGCCGACGCGAAGTTCGTGCCGGAAGCTGAATGACATCAGGCTTTGGCGGGGTACGAGGTCGCGGGGAATTAGCAGGTGTTCGCTGACTTGACAGCTGTTTGCCAGCTGGTATAGGATGTGGCTCTCCACAACAGCAATCCGCAGCAACGATCAGCTGCCACTCCAACTTTCAGCCAAGGAATTCTCAGATCAGCAATTGACTTTGTTTACGAAGCAGTGTCCCAATATGGTAACCCCATCAATCCCGAAGCCGGGATTTCCCCCATACTTGGAAAAGGTTGGGAGTATTACGTCGGCAACATAGATTAAAGAAGACCACAAAGGCGGCTCTCTTCTCATCGGCGGTTTTTTTGCCGGTGACACCGATACTCAGGTCTTGGTGCCTCATCTCACCTCACACCTGCCATGGGCCGCAGCGATGTGAAGAAAAAAGACTCGAGACAACCCGCTCGACAGACTTCCCTCTTGCACTTAATAGCCAGCATACCTCCGCTGCCGGACCTGCTTTGGCTGGACCCGACAAACCTGACAGCGCTGCACCATTCGTGTTCTAGCTGAAGCAGAGACTTTCCCAGCAGCCACAAGGCCAATTTCGACGCACATTGACAACTTCATTGGCTGTAACAAGCAACGGCGGCTTTCACCGTCCACAACAGCATCTCCGAGGGTGGAACAGACGGGAGTCTGCTGCATCCGCTGTCTCCCTGCAAAGGACGTCTCACCTCAGAGCCCATGACAGTGATGCGAAACTCAACGTCCACCGCACGCGCTGCGCAGTGCAACAGCACCAGCAAAAACGGGCGAACCGGAAGCGTCTTGGCCGCGGCCAGCAGACGGACCTCGCCTACGAGAGAAATCTCTCCAGCCTCCCGGCGCTGTCGCTACGACCTGTCGGGCCTGGTGCATTGCAGTCAGCTCGGCCCTGTCGGAACCTCAGCACCGATCTGACTGAGACAGTGGCCCTAAAACTCGGGACAAGGATCCGGCTTCACATTTCTGCGGTGAGCAGTGCGCTGGCAGAAACGACTCGCGAGCTCCGGCGTTTCGGCCGCCGAACAGTGGTCGGCGTCCGTGCAGATACGGAGTCTTGGAAGCCGTCGTCGGGCCCCCAATCACGAAGGCGCGAAATTTGACAGCCACCCCAAGCGCCGATATGCGGGGCCTCTCTTTCGCTGAGCGCCTCGGTAGGGCTTGGGCATCAACACACTCGCGTGGCGATCGGCTCTCGGTTTCGATGTGCCCTTCGGTCCCGACCATTTTCTTAGGGGCACCACGAACCCACCACCCGATGCGTCTAGACACCATCTGCGGAGCTATTGGTCTGGGCAAGCAGCTGAGGCTCGACCGCCATGATAAAGTGCGTTGATGGGCGTGGCGCCGGCCACCTGCCTGACTGGCTTTACATTGGCTCGAGTGTCGCTGTGTTGCATCGCGCCGTGCAGTTCAAAAAGCCGTGCAACAGATGAGTGGTGTGGGATGCAAATGACAGGCGTCGGCGGGCAGAGATGAGGCCAAAATACGATGCACGCCAGGCCGGCGGTGGGTGGTGAGGACCCCCGAGAGCGGTCGAAGGCTTGGCGGAGCGGTGACCAGCCTGTCCTGACGGCAGCCCCACGTCCCGGTGTCCCCGTTTTCGAGCTTTAGAAACAGCGGCGCTGAAGCGAACAAGGCGCCACTGGCAGGCAGAAACGGAGAGTCGCTGGCAAGAGGGCATCCCCAGTTGCGAGGCATGTGGGGGGGGTCGACCGTCTTCGCCATACCTCGATGTTCGGTCTTGGCGACAAGAGGAAGAGCAAGATAAGGGATATGGTGACATTGTCCGGAGCCCGCTTTCTCGGAAATGTCGCCGGCAAGATTGGCCATCATGATGGCGAGCGTTGTGGTGTGAACTTGTTTCAGGCTTCTCGGCCTATTTTCCGGACATTGTTCCACACACTTCCGTCCGCAACCCGGCAGAGCAGCTCCCAACTTTGCAGGTGAATCCATCTCATCTCAGATCTCGGAAGGATCACGTGTCCAACAGTGGTATCAGCTACCATCGCCTTGCTTGCGGATAGCACGGCACAGTGTGAGGGCAGTTCGCATCAATCCCGATTGTTGTCGATATGCTGGATCGAGATTTACCCGAGTTGGCATCAACATGAGCGCTGTTGGTGATGGAGATCACTCAGCCCGGCGGACATGGCGCGAAACGGGCCGGTGTTGTTGGCAAACGTCGGGAGCGCTAGCGTTAGCACCTTGGCACGCGGCTGCCGCCGTTCACACAGCTCCACTGAGGGGCTGGTTCGCGACTCTGATTCCAGACCCAAACCAAAATGGAGATCTCGCCAGCCTCTGCGCTGCAGATTCCAGAACAGATATCGCTGGCTCAATGCAGGCGTTCAGGTTGATCACACACGCCTGTGCGGTCTGCAACTTCTGATCATCTGAATTTCTCACTCTCACCCACCTCATCTTTTGCTGCATGTCCGTCAGCTTGGAGATGAAGAGTCACAAATCCCGGGCCTGACGTCCCAATAAGCACTCTGCGAGCATCAGCACTCGCGCTGCCAGCCCACCGGGGGAAAAAATGAGATCAGAAGCAAAAAAGGCTCATGCGAGCGCACAGCGAGTCACCCCTGGCCTCCGATGAGCTGCTCTGGTGGCGCCTGGCCTGATTGGATGTGGTGGGCAACCCTGCTACGGACATCCCCAAGTCAATGTCCAGAGGCTCCGCCCCGCAGCAAGGGAGCGGGATTCACCCCCCTGCGCCTGGGACGGAAAGGGGCTCCGTCACGATTGCCCAGCCCTGGGAATCAACCGTTTTCCCGCAAGCTGCTAGCACGGCGAGTGCGCTGTCACGACCGTTTGTGGCGTTTGGCTTTGTTGTCGTGGTCTCATGAGGCTGAAGTTCAGGACACATTGGTTCAGGGCAATGACTCGCGGCGATTGAGTTTTCGCTGGCAGACCGTTGGTCTTAGTCCGACATCAACGACAGATGAGGGCTGAGCTAGGAGAGACGGGTGAGATGACATGAACACCCGCCGCTAAACTTGGCATCAGGCTTTCACCATCTCAGCAGAGTTTAGACGGTGGGTGGTGCAGCAGCGTTGGCAGTGCGTGCTGACCTCGAAAAGAGAAAAAAAATCCCGGGTCGCGCTGAATGGTGCAGTTGTGGGGGACGGGTCAGGGCGGAGATGGCCTATCGCCAAATCCGAGTTGGCATGAACCATGCTCACAACAATGGGACAAATTGCATCAACCACCCCCTATTTACGCATGCACTCTATTCTGGGAGGGCGGCGACACGCTCCCCAATTGCCTTGACGACGGTCTATGCTAATGGTGCGCAGCAGGACGCTGTATTGCGCTGCGAGCACCGCTGCCATGGCTCGCTGCATTATAGGCTGAATCAGGGCTTCACAGGGCCGCACTCTGGCAAATATTCCGGAGGCTAGCGAACGCCATCGCCTTCCGTTCGCCTGTGAGGCCCGTGTTGGGAAACGGAACGGAAGGTTGCATTTTGCGGGGCAATCCCGTAAACCAGGATACCCGCCGTCAGGGACGCAAGCCCACTGCTGTTCGCCCGCTCGCCTGCCTGCCTGCCGCGTTGCAATAATAGTTGCAGTGATGCGATGGTCTGCGGGCAATGTGCAATACGGGCCAGCAGTCCAGCGCTAAGCCAGTCGCCGGCACGATGGAATGCGATGATGCGACAGCCATTTACGGGTCACCTACCTTACGGACTCTCTCCACGCCCAGCTCCAGGCGCCGCGGTGCCGTTTTCTGACGTCCTGCCACCCAGCAGGCGGGCCGAGCAGGGCTCAGCGCAGCGGAGCCCCCCCCTGACAATCTATGTCGAGCTGAGGTACAACGTGTCCAGGGGGGGGTCAATTCTTATTCGGGCAGCAGCCTCTCGGCCTCTCGCACGCGCACTGCATGGGGACCTGGCTTCGGATCCCGGACAAGACGCAGGGAAACGGCAGACACAGGTTATAACCAAGGCCACCACACACATCCCACTCACCTGGGTCCGTCCTGCTTGGCTATTTCGGGCATACCCAGCTCGCGGTGACTTCTCTTATAACGCTGGAGGTCTCCCCCTTCCAGAAGGAACCCCTTTCCTGAGGATTGCCCTTTTTTTTTTTCAACACCATCGCCGTCCGATCTAGGAAGTGAGTGGCCATTGGACCACAGAACACCGCCAAGATGGAGGGCATTACTCTCATCCTGCTCTATGTCGCCATCCCCAGTCTCTTCTTCTCCGCCATCCAGAAATTCCTCTCGTGGAGGAAGAAGTCGAGCTCCGAAGCCAAGTTCCCCGGTCCGAAACAGTTCCCCGTCGTCGGCCGCGTTCACGATCTCCCCCGGTTCTCCCTGTGGTTGAAGTTCACCGAGTGGGCGCAAGAGCATGGCCCCATCTACTACACGCACGCCCTCGACACCCACTTCGTCATCGTGTCCGACGTCAAGATCGCCGAGGAACTTTTGGTCAAGAGGGGTCACATCTACTCTGGTCGCCCCCAAATCAGGGCTCTGATCAAGCACAAGGATGGCCCGGCCTACTCTGCGCTCATGGATCGTCATGGTATGTCATGTTACTCTAGCAGCAACTATTTTTGAGCGCCCCAGCTAAGCGGTGTGGCACAGATATCTGGAAGGCCCAGCGCAAGTGGTGCCATGCTGCCATGGCCGAGGCTTACAAGCACCACTTTTACGGCCACGTCGAGATGGAGATGAAGCGTTTCCTTGGTCTCATGCTTATGGATCCTGCTCGCTTCCTGGACTACACCCGTGAGTACTGTGGTCGTGTCATGTCTCGCCTCGCCTGGGACGATGCGACACAAGGGCGGAAGAACGGAGAGTCTGCCGACACCACCCTCCACTGCATGAGCGTCTCTGGCCCGCTCGTCAACACCATGACGCCCCTGTGGCAACTGCCTGCTTTTATCAACCCCTGGTACCAGTTCGAGATCAAGCGCGAGGGCGAGCAGCGCGCCTGGTGGCTCAACAACTTCCGCCTCGCCAAGGACAAGTACCGTCGCGGCGAGCTTCCCAACGATACCTGGGCCTACCGCTACTTCGAGCAGATCAAGCGCGAGCAGAACAACGATAATGTCGACCAGCCCGAGGACCAAGAGGTCTTTGCCAGCTGCATGATCGGTTTCCTCAACCTCGTCGGTGTTGTCACCATCAGCGGTCCCTCCAAGTTCTTCCTCATGGCCATGGCGCTCCACCCTGAATGGCAGAAGAAGGCGCAGGACGAGATCGACCGTGTCTGCGGCGACCGCATGCCCACCATGGCCGACTTCGCCGACCTTCCCACCGTCCGTGCCTGCCTCAAGGAGACTGTCCGATGGAGATCGGGTGTCCCACTTGGCGTTCCCCACCAGTGCGAGAGGGATGACGAGTACCGTGGCGTCAAGATCAAGAAGGGCACCATCATTCTTGCTTGCGAATGGTAAGTCTATGTTAAAACTGCTTGGAAGCTCTGTCTGACATGTCTCTAGGGCTATCAACCGTGTTCCCACCATGTACCCCGATGGCGATAACTTCCGTCCCGAACGCTGGCTCGAGGCCGGCTGGCCCACCTTTCAGGAGCCTCTCTCCAGGTACCCCAACTTCCGCGAGGGTCACGCCATGCACACCTTCGGCTGGGGCCGCAGGACGTGCTTGGGTCAGAACATTGTTGACGACGAGATGTTTGTGTTTGGCGCCGCATCCCTCTGGGCCTTCAACTCGGCACAAGCAAGGAACTCGCGCACCGGCGAGCTCATCCCGATCGATACCCAGGCTACCAACAGCCACGTTATTCTCGAGCCCCTTCCCTTCCAGCTTGACTTCAAGCCCAGGAGCCAGGAGCGCGCACAGCAGATTCTTACCAACTACCACGATGTTATTGGCAAGTTGAGGCTGTAAGTGCAGATGAAAAGGAACGGTGTCGATGGGCGGAGTGTATGGTGAACATACAAGTAGACTGTAATCTGTGCAAGCACACCGGGTGTGCGGTTCAGCAAATGCGGCTGGGCCGGCATCTGGCGGCGTCGTGCTGTGCTGATTGTGTTATGGCTGCTTTTGACGAGAGATAATTATGTCTTTGCGCGCAAACTTTACATGATGGATGACGGCATCGGGTTCCGATCCGGGGTGGACTCGGAACGGCTGGGACTCTGCTGCTACTACTCGATTGGTTTCACAGCAAAGGAGTTTGGGTTTACCTGGTCATAATTGAAGATGAATACATATTGCCTATGCTTCACAAACTGTTCTATCTGGGGAATGTGGCATTGACGCTATCGAGGATGCTTGGCCCGATATCCTGTCTGCCGTCTTTGGCGCTCACGGTCCATTCTTTGCAGTCAAGTTCGAATTGACGTGACATTTGACTCAGCTTTCCCCTGGGAGAGGCGCTGACAGCCAAGACACCGCTCCGGTTTATGACCCTCCACCTTGGCCGGTTTGGTCAGTTTGGAGGTACTGCCATTAGCTACGATACAAGGTTCCTACTCTTTCTGCGCGATGTCGTAAGTGACCCAAGAAAAAAACGGCAAGGCAAGAAAACAAAAGAGAGAAGAAAGTTCCTGCTGTATGCCAATCAGTAGCTTCTTGGTTTCTGCCTCGTGCAAAACAATCTAGTAGTTCTAGCGACGGAGGTTCGAGCCCCGATCAAAAATACAACGGCGCCCATTGGCTACAACCCCAAAATTCTTATTTACTCGGGATCAGCATTACGTGATATCAGATCTTACGTGTAAGTTGACCGAAACTGCAACATCATCTCACTTCCCCCCTGTTCGGGTCCACTTCCCGTAATGCTGAGATGAGGCTGGCTTACTGTGTTCAAATGTAAGAGAACGAAACCGTCTGAAATGGAGGACTGGAAGGAGGCGTCAGGTAGCGGCACATCTGCCGCGTTTGCATAAACCTGCTGTAACCGCGCCTGTGGTTCACCCGGATGCGACTCCGACGCCGACCGTGGTTCGGCTCCCAGGCCGCAGTGGTGCTGGTGCTGTTGCCGTTTCCTAAACTCGAAAGATTTAAACTTGCGAGTCTCTCTACGGCCGCGTCAGCGTACATCCAAAACACAGGAGCATGGTTTTTTCTTGACTTCCCCAGAAATCCCGACAAGGAATCTCCTCCAACAGAGAAAAAGAGAAATACCCGTTACCCCATCTCCCAACATGTAGGCAACGCGTCCCTCGGGACCGAATCGCATGCAGCCCCTTCCTCCAGCGGCACGGATTCTGGTTGACGGTGCTGGGTGGGGGGAGTAATAACATGCGATAGTAATATACCCGTCGGAAGATATACGTGGGTGTCCGGGCCAAGCGCTCCGTTATCCTAAACCCGATGGTTCTGCCGTGTTTGCAGCAAACCGTTTTGCTGCTCTGATTTCCCGGGCTCGGCACCCTCCTTCGCTTCGTGTTGCAGGCTGCGTGAGCTGTAACACAGCAGTAAACCGAGCAGCAGCCGGAGAGTTGTCCGAACGGTTGGGAGTGTGTTCCGGCGTTGAGGATGAGCAAGGACCTGTTATGACTTAGGGTAAGCGCATATTGGTCTTGCCGGGATATCGTTGTGGGATGTTGTGTTCCTTTCTACGTCCCGTTAGTTCGGGACAAGCCATGAGGAGAGCCATCCAAATCCTGCTGCTTCGATTGGGTCAGAAGTTCAGACCAAAGTGAGAGATGGGGTGCCATGCGGAGTGGACCATCGGCCCGAGCGGAATGAGCTTGTGTTGTGCGTGATCGTTAAGGCATTGAAGATGCGCGATCGAACTGGTCGCATTCGTCTCTTTTTTCCGTTTTCGGCTGGTGATGTCGTCTATGATAAGATCGGTTACTCTGTCTGGAGAACGAACGGAGTACTTTCGAGCCTAGACGAACTTCCTGGGTGTCCTTTCTTCTCTGAGTCCCTGAGCGTCTTTCAGGAGGGTGTCCTCATTCCGGCATCCGCCAGGTACGGAGTCCGCCCATGAAGATGCTGGACGTGATTGATCATAAAAGTACCGACCATATCCCCAAGACGGTGCCACCTGAAAATGGTCGAGAGTTTCTCGTCAAACAGGTGTCGAAGCACGACGACGAATAGATCATGTCGTGCAATGACGAAGATTTCCTGACAGCTTCTGACAGGCAGAATGACGACTGCTGCAGCGTAATGTCCGATGAATCTCGCTGGTAATTTACCAGCCGGTGTTGGTGAATTCTTGCATTTGCCAAGTAGCTCCGCAGGCTCGGCGTGAGTAGTGCAACGGCGTATAGCCGTTTCCCCAGCACACCAGTATACTCCCTTTGCCGCCCGAGACTGTCGAAGATCGAGATCGGTCGTTTCGATGTCTCGGGAAGGACTGACGTCGGTGCAAGGCAACGAAGCGAGTTGTCGCACTGCCTAGGGCCGAGAGAGGAATTAGCGTTGGAGCTGTGGAATATTTGTAGAACCCCGACTATGTCAAGTTTGTTCTAGATCTGTGTGAAACGTCAAAAGCTTATCTGTACACCAGTGATGCAAATTCTGGTTGCGCGAATCAGGCTGTCAACGTCGTTGACAGCAGTCTCGGTCGACCAGACGCTAGGGGCTCTGAGATAAACCGCAAGGATGCTGTGATATTCATCCGTCTCCGGTCATACTCTTGGCTTGTGATCATCCGCTGAAAGCTTGTTCTGGGGGTTGTTAGCATCAAGTCGAGTCAATCCATGATTTGAGCGGTAGCACCAGGCGTTGGAAATGCTGCCCGGATTCCGTCTGGTGAAATCCAGAACCTTGTTGGGGACCGGAACTGCGCCTGTAAGCGACTAATTAGTATTCTGCTTCGCTCTCGTACAATGAATTAGATTGTGGATATATCCATCCCATGGACAGTTTTGTGGCGGTCGGCGTATCTTCTGGTGATGACTGAGGTGGCGTGGCGAGCCTGAGATGCGCGGAGACGGAAGATTGCTCAGAAAGACAGGCAGGAACTGTAGACCATGGTGCCCCTGCAAGAGCGTGGTGGCAGTTCCTTCCTTCGCACAGCATGATTGAGGAGGCGGCTCGTGTGACGGTGCAACACTGATGTGTTCTCCACTCGACCTCAAATCTTGGATTCGTGATCAGCTCGGCACGTCTGCAGCCTCAAGGCAACCATGGCGCCAAGCAAACAGCTCTGTCGGAAACGCTAGCTGCGGGTGCCCGATGACAAACGCACAAAGGCGGCCGGCTTTCCTTCCGTGAGTCACTCGTTCCCATTTGCCTTGTGACCGTTTCGTTCTTTCTGTGGGGCTTCAGTTACGGTTATCTGGACACGCTCAACAGACACTTCTAGAAAACGCTGGGCACCACCCGGCACGGTCGTCGAGGTTGCAGGCTGCATATTTCGGGCTCGTTTCTCATCTCAGGACATGATCCCGAGAAAATGATCACAATCTTTTGATACTAGAGAGTATCCTCTCGCCTCGATTGGGCACGCAGCGTGGAGCCTTTGAAACTTTGAGTATCGCACCGCTTTCGTCTGGAGTCTCTTCTGTACGGGCTGGGGACTCTGTTGGCCATCTTGTCTATCATCTACTGCTCGTTCGCCGAATTTTGCGTCTGCATCACAGGCCTTCATCGCTGGTGATGTACCTTTGGAATCGCATGCTTCGTCTTTGATCTGGGCGCGAAACTCTCCTTCTCCAATTCCCCGAGATCACAGACGCGGACACGGAGTTCCAGGGGGCTACTGCTTCGTAGGCTCACCACCAACTGGGCGGATTTGACTGTTGGAAGCGGTGGCATCCTGGTAGTTTCTTCATCAACTACCTACGTGACTGAGACCCGCCCCAACACCGACTCAGCACTTGCCTCCTCCTGGCCGGGAAACAAGCGGTACTTGAGGGAGGCGCAAGACAACTTCGATTCAAAAGCGGTGTTGGGGATCAACATTCTTCTCGTTGACGACTACGCAGAATTAATAATGTCCTACCAGTGTTGATGCGAGCTTACTGATATCCAGACACGTGGACGGGCTGTGAAACTTCAGCAACACCCGATGCCGAACATATTCCGGGGAATGAGAATATCCGTTCCAAACGTCGAGGCTGATGTAATCACGATGGACAAGCAACGCGGCTCCAAATACAAGCTTTTCCAACCCCCTCAGAAGACTAACCGTTCGGTACAAGTACGGCGGCGAATCCATCCAAACAGCCATCAACCAAAACACCACGCCAAGACCCAAGATAGTTCCCGCCTGCCCATAACCACCCCGAAAACGTCCAAAATTCCCCCAACCTACCGCACCCTCCAATTCACCTCCCCCACCTCTCCCCCCTCCCTAACATCCCTCCCCACTCCCCCCCTCACCCCCTCCACCGCCCTCATCTGTCCCCTCCGTGCCAACCTCTTCGCCTACACGCGCGACATCTTCACCCGAAACAACCCACGCGGCTACCACTAACCCCTCCCCCTCGTCCCCGGCTCCGCCACCATCGGCCGCATCCTCGCCGCCTCCAGCGACGCACCCACCCTCTAGACTCCAAACCAACTCGTCTGGCGTGACCCCGTCGTGCGCGCCGCAGATGGTTCATCCACAGCCATACTGCACGGATTAAACACCGGCCCTTCACCCGCCGAAAGGCCATAGGCGAGGGAGAATGGCGGATTGGAAGCTGGGGAGGAGGGATGGGATGGTGGATGTTTATTTTGATATGTCGCCGCCGAATGCGTCGGGGAGCTCGCATATCAAGGTGGGGGTTTTGGCGCTGAGGCCGAAGGGGAGGATGAGCCTGATGGGTGGTGCTGCGGGTCATGTGGGGTTCCCGTACTACCAGATTATGTTGAAGGGGTTGAGGTTGCAGGGGAGCTGGATGTTCACGTCTGAGCAGGTTGATGAGGTGATTAGGTTGGTGGAGGCGGGTATCTTGCAGTTGGGAGAGGCTGCGGGAGTGAAGAATTTGGGAGTGTTCGAGCTGGAGGAATGGGAGGAGGCATTCAGGGTTGCCGGCGACGAAGCACGGGTTGGGAGATTTGCGCTGTTTGCGCCGAACGGAAAGGAGGCTATGTGATGGGTCTCAGAATGGACGATTCGAATGATACCATTCCAATAGTGTGCAAAACATGTCGGTAATGAATGCTGTTATCAAGAAAGTGTTCATACGAGCCTATCCATCAGCAAGCATCCATGAAGCAATCGTCCTTAACCCTCCAGCGCCAATGCGTCATCGCCCAAGACTCTCCTTCTTCAAAGCAGACCCAAATGCAAGCACGAGTAAAATGCAATCATGAGTCTCGTTCCCCACACCCTTAGTATCGCGTCATTTCCCCCCATGTCCCTCTTGTCCTTGTGTGGTTGGCGTCGGTAGCTATCGTCGATGCGGCGCTTACGGCAGGGTCTCGTAGCCCGAGCTGCTGTTGTGCGCGGCACGGTTCGAGAACAACCAGTAAATGATGAGGCCACCGATGGGGAAGAAGAAGACGAGGAGAGACCAGAGGAGCTTCTGCAGAGGCGGGCGGTTCGACTTGATGACCTCGACTGTACGACAGCGTGGTTAGCCCAGTGATTCTCTCTGCAAAGGAGCCGGGGAGAGAGGTTCTTACCAAAGACAATGACATCGAGAATCAAGACGACGAGACCGATAATGCCACCGCCTGTTCCGTATTGCCAGGCATCAGTCTTTTGGACCGTAACCTGTTCCGCAACGGGAGCCGCCAGAGCGAGCGCTGCCAGGCAGAGTTGGAAGAAGAAGTTGGCGATGAGGTTGTTCTGCATTGTGGCGGTGTTTCGATGTAGTCGCTGCGATGATGATGATATGGGTCTTGTTGCGAAAAGATGTTGTTGAAGTCGTCAAAGTGGAAAGGAGGACGAAGGGTGCCTAGAAATTGGAGCGGGGTGATGGGTGGTGGTTGTCGCACAGATGGGCAGACCGGTGACGTCATGACTGGTGACGCAAGCGCGTCCACTCAATGCATGTTTCAAAAGCCGTTGGCGCCATCTCCACGTCTTGGCGCCGGCTGGAACCTTTTATGGCTGATAACTTTGGCCTCCACGTTGTGGCTGTTCTAGTTGGTTGTGTTCTACCTAGAAGCATTGTGGCCATAGGCTAGGCATCAAGAATGGAGGAATATAGGTAGGCTTCGGTGAGGCCCTTTCACCCCCACCGGGCTCACAAAAGGTGCGTCATGCGCAATGCGTGTGTGGACTGACTCTACCTTTGTTGCCAATTTCAGCTGACACACTTGGTGAGTGCTCAGACTGTCAGTTCGGATCATGTAATGCACCTATCATCGTTCGCTATTTTTTGCCATTTCTTTTTTCGTCCTTTTTAGGGTTGCTGCTACCTATTATCCTGGTGGGATTAGATTAACAAAGTCGCTGCCGCACACCCTGCAACGTCAACGTGGTCCGACTTGTATTAAACAGGGACTCCGTAACCACACACACACTGGCGGTTTCAAAGCGAAATAACTGCTCTTTGATGACACGGTGGTAAAACCGAATGACCAAGATCATCGATCACCATTGTCAACGATGCCTTATGAGGGCTCACACACCAAGGACCACCCGTGTGGCCATGAAAGGGAAAATATGGGGCATACTCCCTGTCTACCTGATGGAATGGGATAGTGACAGATCCTGACACCTGCTAGATTACCACTTAAATGACAAAGCTACCGATAACTGCTACCAGCGAGCCCCCCACTGCCATCGCTACACAGAAGCCAGAGCTGCTGAAATGGATGGAGTTGCTGTGTGATGTTGTCGTCGCCCCATTTCCGGTAGCCGTTGGGCTTCCACTGCTTGGCGGAGCAGTCGGCGTCACGCCACCAGCAGTCGTCGTACAAGTATTCGCAATCGCAAAGCAAGCGCCATATCTCACACCACAAGCGCTATCTGGCGGACACGGCCAGCTTGTCTCAGCTGCCGTGCACGTCACGGACGATGATGGACGACCATCGCAGATTTTAGTCTGCCATCAAGTCAGCTCAATCTTCCAAGACAGGTAGAGCAGGACTTAACTCACCAGAGTTGGCAACACGATGCCACAAGTCGTGGCATCATCAAGGGGGCAGCATGCTTCGTCTCCGCGGCCCTTGTTGATACAGATTGCCCCGATTGGACAACATCCGCCACCGCAGCACTCGCCTGCGGCGCAGCAGCCACCGTCGCGAGGGCAAATGGCTTTGCTGACAGCGGTGACTTGGGCGCAGTCAGCGACGGGAGAGGGAGGGATGGTCTCGCAAGTCGAGAGCGGCGCAATCACCAAAACTGCAACCAAGGCTTGGAGAAGATACATTTTGATGATATGAGTGTCGTGGGAGTTGCGACGAGATGAAGTCGGGAATATCAGTGCGAAATATCAAGAATGTGACCGAGGTCATGGCGGGGTTATCAGGTGAAGATAAGACGGTGGTTGGACCGCTGCTCTGGATGTTGCACAGCGCGTGGGATTGGCTACAGCAAGCGCCCCTGCATCAGTGAACTGAGCAATCACGACGCAGAGACTGGTGTTTTGCAATGGACATGCCTATCCTGGCAGGTGCGACTGCCCATCTTGTCCAACCCCACGCGAAGCGAGCTTTCAGGGGCATCGCTAGCTCCCATCATCTTCCAACACGCTCTCCGTCGCCTTTTCGCTCAGCATCAAAGTAGGAATAACAGGGAACGCCGCTGGAACCCTCGGAAACACACTCGCATCAACAGCCCCAAGTCCCAGCTCACCCGAAACTATCCCCCTCAGCCCCAATCGCGCAGCTACTCGTCAGCACGGAGCGGCATAGCAGTCGGCCCGTAAAGGCAGGCAATTGAGGTTTTTCGTTTTTTTTTCGTTAGTGTTGAGGGCATTGTGCGTGTCGAGCGAGGATCTTTTTCCGGGAGGCGAATCGAGGGAGGTGACTGTCTGTGTGAATGGTAGAGCCGAAGACTCCTTTAGTTTGGTCTCGACCTAGGTTAAGTAAGTTGACGTCTGAGACGAGCTTGTAGATGACCGCGTAGACTTGATGGGGAACCGTCACAAGGTCTTCTTTGGACTTTGACTTCGGGGGCTGGAAGCCACGAATAAGCGCTACGTATCAAAACACAAGCACCAAGGCCTTGTCTTCGAAAACAATGGTGTTGAAAACGGAAATCACAAGCGAAAAAAAAAACCGGCCGTATCTTGAAGGTGCCTTTTTTTCGGCGTCAAAATGACCTCAACAAGGGCCTGGCGTACCAGCAAATCAAACCTTGAGCCAGAATATAACCACCTCTCTTCTCCCCCCTTTTGATTTTTAATTTTATTCCTCATCAACAACATCCGTCGATCAACAAAATACCTTCCACAATAATCTTCCACATTTCCAGAGATGGTGAGCATCCCTGTTTACCATAAAAACCACACCATCTTTCGGCCGTTGCCGGTCGATATCACTAAGGCGGCGGCCAGTGAGGCGGAATAGTGTGTTTGAATACCTGCGATGCGTCGCCTTGGTGATGTCGACCGGCAACGGCCGAAAGATGGTGTGGTTTTTGTGGATGACAGGATGTTGAGCATCTCTAGAAACAGGGGTCTTCATAGCCCTTCTAGATAGTCTCACCCCCCCCCCCCCCCTTAAAAGGTATCGAGGTAGCCAGGGAAGCCATGGCTTGGCGTGTTCGGCGGGAGGTGATGATTCTTCTCGACGCGGACAAAGATTTCGTACATATGTGATGGGCTGGCAACAAAGAGTCAGCAAGTTCTCTGGAACAAAGGCATTGCCAACGTGAGACTCATCTACAGGAAGCATCGCCTGTCAGGTCAACCACATTCTGTCAGTCGCTATCACTCCGAGGCAGGACAGTTGCCATGAAATTTACCGTTTAACTCCCACTGAGCCACTTGCCCCGAGGTTTGGGTCGGGGAGGTGCGCAAAGCACGAGCTTGTTGAGGGCGGGTGGGGATAGGGCAACTTCAACTCCCGGGCGCAAGTGCAAAAGAACATGTTAACATTGTTTGAGCAATTTGATAACCAGCAGTTCGTGCGCATATACAAGTTCCCCCTTGTTTTTTTCATTCCCCCGTTGCTTTTCCATTCTCTTCCTCGTCAACTTAAATAAAAGGCTTGAGCTTGTCCATGGCCCGGGTCTGAACGGCCCATCCGTCAGCCTTGTAACCCTCGGTGAAGTACTTGGCAGACTCCTCGTTGCCCTTGAAGAGCCACTCGAGCCAGTGGAGCTGGACCTTGCCGAACTTGCCGCCGTTGTTGCCGAAGAGGTCGCCACCGTGGCCGAGGTTGAGGTTGCCCTTCCAAACGGGTGTGTTGGCAGGCATGGCCTTGAAATCGCGCTCAGCCTGTGGGAGGTTGTTAGTGTCTTCCTTGGCGGGCATGCATCGGGTAGGATGGTAGAACTTACATTTTGGTAGGCAACGTCGCCGGAGCCACCGATCGCAAAGAGAACGGGCTTGGTGAAAGTCGAGGCGGCGGAGTAGTTGGTCAACAGGCCAGAGGAGATGACGCCGATGGTGGACACGCGATTGTCCCAGCTCTGGGCCATGGCCTCAACACCACCGCACGAGAAGCCGGAGGCAAAGATCTTGGAGGCGTCGACGTTGGCGTACTTGCCGGTGCCAGCGACCTTGACGGCGAAATCGATAGACTCGGTCATCATGCGGGCGGTGGTGGAGCCGCTGCCGCCGGGACGGCCCGACGCGATGGCGAGGTAGCCATAGGATGCGAGCCAACCGAGGAACTTGGAGTTGGAGTTTCCGTCGCCGCCGCAGCCACCGTTACCCCAGACAACGACGGGCCACTTGCCCCCAGTAGTGCTGGTTGAAGTGGGGAGGTAGATGGCGTGGTTAGCGAGGCCGCTGTCGGTTGTTGATTGCTGCATCATCGTCATGTCAGAGTCTATCCTCTTTGTTCCTCCCTAGAACCGCCACTGGGCCAAGACTTACCGCAACACCGAACGGGCCAGCCCCACTCTAGTTGTTGTTAGCTTCGACGTGACATGATGGTAGCACTCGATGATACGAACCTGGCGGCCCTCCAAGATAGGGGACGCGGTGACAACGCCGAGAAGGGCAGCGGCGATGAACGACTTCATGATGGTCGACTCTCGAGGATGGTGTGCCGTGGAGAAATGGTTGCCTCGGTTGAAGTCCCTAATGGAAGTTGGGATGGAGATGATTCCGCCATGGTATAAATACAAAATTTCTGAGCCCACAATCTGGGGTAGCGATCTAAGGGCGGTGCACCGGAGCTGACTCCATAGCCACTGTTTCAACTCTTGCCCACGATCAAGATGACGCGTCCTTGAAGCCCCTCACGAGCCCATATCCATAAAGTTGGTATAGACCGGGTCGCTACTAGCCATCTACGCACCTTGCGGTGCGTAACGGAGGTATCGGACAATAATATCGACTCGTTTCTCTGACCGGTATGGCACCGCAGGCTCGCTGCAATAGGAAGTATGCGGCGGAGGAATGGTGCTTGGCGATGGCTGCTTCCCGCCTGCTCGTCTGGAATCGCGCCGATTGACAAGCTGGGTTGCCCCTGAGAGGCTTGCGGGGTACGATCCATCAACTGCATTGGTAGCGAGGCCTCTTAGCAGCGGCACTGTAAACGGCTTTGGCCCCTCCACGCCCCGAGCGTTCATCGACAGTGAGCAGGCTGGAAAGAGGCAATATATTCCGATCCCGGTAGCTTGTGCAGCTTTGGCAGATAGGCTAATTCGCCGTAATTCGTCGATAGCCGTTAGCTCCATGCGCCCCATTCATGCGATGTGGAGAAATGGGGATGAGCGTAGTTTACAAACTCTCTCCAACCGAGCCCGGGATGTAGACACGGCATTCCGCGGTTGAAGATGTGCTGTTGAAGTCCACCAATGGATTCTCGGCCCGACCTCTGGCGGATTAACGGATGATCGTCTTTATTATGTTGCCCGTTAGAAACATGAGCCAACCCGGGTTCCAGACTCAGATATCGGGCAATCGGTTTTATCATGCCCCGAAATTGGGGTAGGCCTGAAACAGTTCCTATTGACGCGGTAGTGTTAGCGCCGGACCAGGGTCCCGGGTCGATTTCTGCCGTCTAAACATCACTGAAGGATTGTTTCGGAGCGGTCGAATAGACACCGAGGTTGAATAGCGCCAGACGACTTTGGATGTTGATCATTTAGTTGGGAAGTCCACCTGCCTACGTCAGTTTGTGGTTCAATTTCCGTGGGTGTGTGTGAAGTCAAGACCTCAGACGTTGATCCGGGCAGAAGGGGACTCACCATTTGCAATGCAGCTCGCTCTGGCAACACTCCTCCAGCTAGGCTGCCTCGCTGTCGCCCAGAGGCCTTCGGTGTCGCTGAGCCATGGCACCTACGTGGGAACAACCGCACAGGTTGCACTGTCAACCTCGACGGCGACCGTTAACAAGTTCATCGGCATTCCCTTTGCACAGCCACCTGTGAGATTCCGGGTATCTCAGTTGCCCGTTCCCAGTAACAAGACGGTTGATGCCACCAAACAACCACCAGGCTGTCAAAACGACGAAGACTGTCTCTACCTCAATATCTTCGCGCCCAAGACTCCCGGCTTGAAGGCTGTACTGGTGTGGTGGCATGGAGGCGCTCTCCAGATGGGGTCCATGTCCGGCACCGATGGGTCGAATCTAGCAGCCAACGAGGACATCATTATCGTTGCATCCCAGTATCGGTTGGGCGTGTTCGGGTTCCCTGGAAATGTCTCCGGGCTTCCGGCCGACGAGCTCAATGCTGGCTTCCGCGACCAAAAAACAACATTGAAATGGATCCAGGAGAACATCGCCGCGTTTGGTGGCGATAAGACCAAGGTTACCATCTCCGGCGATTCAGCAGGGGCTGTGTCGGCCGATTCGCAGCTCATGAGCGAACCTTTCGACAAGCCGCTCTTCCACGCTGCCATTCTGCAGAGCGGTGGGCTTCACACCTTTAACCGCATTGCTCTCGGTGTTGGACCATATTCGACCGGGCTCGGAACGGGAAACAAGAAAGACGAGCCGCCGTTCCTGACCTTGGCCAAGGCCCTGAACTGTGACGTCGACAAGGCTCTCGCCTGTGTGCAGTCGAAAACCGCCGCCGAAGTAAGAGCCGGCGTGTCGAGAGTAAACCTGCTTTTCCCACCCGTTGACGACGGCGGTTTGTCTAGCGTGGGAGATTCGGACTCTGCCAGACGGGCGGGACGCACTGTCAAAGTGCCTGTCCTGATCGGCAGCACTTTCGAGGAGGGCAACATTTTCCCGCAAAACAACATCGCTTCGAAGACGTTTGACGAGTGGAACCGGATCATCTACCCCGACAATGCCGCTGCGCGAGCCGGAGTCGCGCGCGCGTACGCAGTGGGTTCAGACTGGCTGATCCGGAGCGAATCTGAGGCTCGGAACTTGTTGCACTCTGACTACCAGTTCGCCTGCACCACGACGTACGACGCAAACCTCATGGCGAGTATTGGTATTCCCACATGGCGCTATCTCTTCAACGCTTCATTCCCCAATGGTCGTCGGGCGGGACATGGCAGTGATGTCGGCTTTTTGTTTGGGTCGTCGCAGTCGAATGACGTACATACGATCCTCAGTCGTAGGATCCAGGGTGCGTGGGCCTCGTTCGCGAAGAACCCCCAGGCTGGTCCCGGCTGGGCCAAGTACGGAAGCGCACCCAAGTCGCTCGGGAATTTGGGCGGAGAGGGCGACCGGAAGTCGATTACGTTGAGCGATCCGCAGGTCGTCGACTCGAGATGTCATGTTTGGACAGATGCCTACGATCCCGACCGTCCCAGAAGTTAGCCACAAGCAAAAAAAGGGGGTAAATGATTGTGCAGTACCAATGGAGCAGCTATAGTGCGTGTAGGGCAAAAAATCGCCAAAGACATTCTTTTGTTTCGCTTGTTGCGAGGAGTCGCCTTGTTCGGGGGCTGCCGAGTCGTCCGTTTGAGGCCGGCCTGATGCCTCAGGCCAACCGCCTGGCGTGTCTGTTGCGGGAAGGCACCACCCAAGTCACCTGCAGACAGATGAAGAGAGTTTTCGTTTAATTAACCGACTTGATGTTACTTCCAAGCGAGTCAGGGTGACACAGATCCTCGACAAGCTCAACGTACACAGCATTGTTGGGGTTCGGCTGCATGTCTCTCACTGAGAGATGAAGCGGTGACTGAGACCTGTCAACCTGTGTATTTGAGATCACAACAGCGCCTTGCTCACCGTTTTTGGTTGTCAGAGGCGCCGTTTCGATATCCAAGTAACGAGGCGGCAAGTAATGTTGAAAATCATGATTTCATTGCCATGCTCTTTTGCAAAGGGAAGTATTTCGCCTCCAATTAAGAAAGTCCAGGGGATTATCGAGTATCTAGGGATCCAATCATCATCAAAGATAGCCCCATACCCAGCCGGACACAGAGGTGAAAGAATGGGCACGGTGAGCACGCCTCATGAGTTGAGAGTGACAGAGGACTTCTGTGCCAACGCAAACCGCCAGCAAAGGAGGCCTATCGGTGAACAGAGAGGCCTTCGAAAGGTAAAGAAACAGCCTTGGAAGGAACAAAGCTTTCATGGTAATTGGTTGATGTGTGCCAATGTGATAGCTCGGAGCATGCCGAAAGACCGAGAAGGTGCTTCTGTCGGTCTACATTCACCCGCAACTCCACCGTCCGTCCGAACACCGCGCATGTTGCATGAAAAAACTGAAATCAGATTGAATGTTGTTATGGGCGTCTTGATGACCCCGTGATGTTCGAGGAGGTTACCTCAATCTCAGACAGCCCATTTGAGCTAGTGAATCCCGCGGTGTTGCCTTCCAAGGCTAGTGACTTGGGCGCGCTGGCTGCTAGAATTGTCAAGGGACGGAAAAGTTCGAGCTTCAACAATGGCTGTTAGGGCATCAGTGAGCTCGCGGAACAAAAGCCGGCAAGCTATAAAGATCTGGGCCTTCCGGCTTGAAGGAGATTCCTTCTGGTAACAACTTCCAGGTTCCTCAAGCGCTTCGGGTTTCCGGCCTCAGGCTGCTCTGCAAGGCACTTCGGACAACCCTGTCGCACCTTCCCGGGATTACTTCCGCCATGGACCACACAGACGCTAAGAAGGCATGGATTTCAAGCCTCACGGAAGAATATCCTCTCACCGCAATCGACCACGCCGCGCCCAAGATCTACACACGCATCGCCTACGGCTTCCCCTTCAGGTCTAGCAACGACCTGGATATAATCGCAGCCACCAGATATTTGCTAAACTCTTTCCGACGAGCGCTTACTTGCTTCCCGTTCCTGGGCGGCCAGATCCTCCATCCCAAGGATGACAAACTTCCGCAACTGATTTACTCGCGCGACCCCGCCAACCTCAACATCAATCGCTACCGTGACGAAGTCTTTGACGTAAAGTGCGGCAAGGGAATCACGGACTACCCTTGGACTTGGGAGAGGCTCCAGGCCGCTGGTGTTCCGCCAGACGCGATCGACAAGGACATCCTTTCGCTTTCTCCAGACCATCCTGAAAACTCGAGCGGCAAATTCTATCATCCGGTCACTCTGCGCGCCAGCTTCATCCCGGGAGGCCTCATCCTCTGCTTTGCGTTTCACCACGCGATCGCCGATGGCGCATCTTATCGCGCCTTCTATCAGTGCATGTTCGACTCATCGCGCCAATTCGATGAACACGCCTTCAATGCCTCAGTCATACGCCGCAAGAACCTTAATTCGCTCCTCGGGAAGGAACGCGCCGGCGCCCAGATTGTCGACATCACCAACCTGCCCCAATACGATTTCAACTTCTGCCCGCCTTCAGTCCAACCTCCCGTGGCCGATGTTCCCAGATCCGTGACCAAGATCCTCAGGCTGCCAGCGGCGCGGATTCTCGCGATGAAGCAGGAGGCTTGCGCATATCTCAGATCTGTCCGTGGACCCTCTGCGTTCGTCTCTAGCGCCGACACCATCTGCGGTTTGGCCTGGCTCCATGTCACCCGCGCAAGGCTGGACCATCTCGATCCGAACGAAACGACCCGATTTGCCACGGCTGTCGACATCCGAAACCGAATGATACCGAACCTCGACGAAGAGGCCTACATTGGCAACATGTACTTGCGCGCCATGACCGACAAGGGTGTCAGGGTCAAGGACCTCGTCAACGTGAGTGACGCCTCTGCGCCCGTGACGCTCCGAGACATCGCCGAGGCCGCCTGGCTCATCCGAAAGGCCATCCAAGCGTTTGAAAATACGAGCCATATCTGTGAGAACCTGGCGCTCCTCGCCAACGTCTTCCACGGAGCTGATCCAGACCACATTTCCCACGCGAGCGGCCTCGCGCTCAACAAGCAGAGAACCGGGCTCGACAATTCGGTATGGGTGAACACTGGAGCCGACATCGAGTTTGGAATTCCAGGAACCGGCGGAGGAAAGCCCGAGTGGGCGCGCAAGACATACTCCGCGAACGAAGGAAACCTAAACGTTTTGCCGCGAAAGGGTGGAACAAGAGGCAGCGCGGACTGGGAGATTCTTCTTGTGCTGCGAGAAGACGCGATGAACAAGCTCATGGGAGAGAAGGAGATGGGCGCCTATCTTGTGAAGGCCCCTGCTGTTGCGTCTGACGACGTTCCGATTCAGGCCCGGGCTCACCTGTGACGTGAGAGACAGCCATTTGGGAACTGCAGTCCATGCCACTAACCCCGTCCCTAACAGCAGGTAGGAAGGCGCAAGTCGCTGCCCTTGATATATGGTCATTCTGATGCGATCTTGGCGAATATACCGGACACTTTGAGATCTGCTTGATTGACCGCTGTGACTCGTGCTCAAAGTTTGTTGCGGCTGACCTTGTGTGGTGCGGCCCGGTCCTGATGCTGAATAAAAGCCACAGAATCGCCGTCATGGCAAAGCCCGATGCTCGAAGGAAATCGCTTGCTCAAATTGAACGCCCAAACTCGGGCTTGATATACGGGCGACCGGGCCTGAATTGTGATTCCGACCAATGGCAGGACCTTGTTCGTCAGGTGCGTCCGAGCTGAGTGAGGGCAGCCAGCGGGCGAGACCCGAGACGGCCTTTCCGGGATCTCGGGATGTGTCAGCGACAGCGACTCCGACCCGCGAATAGCTCGGAGAAAAGCGGTTGGAGCACCCCACTTTCTGCATCCAGCATGTGTAGATGCCCTCACGCCACCAACTCAGGGGGTGAATCGTAGTTTAAAACCAGTTATTTTGGTGCGGTATTCCGGCCCTTTCCAGCCTCTCGCACTGATACATTCAGTCCAAGACAGTAAAACACAGGTTCAGCAACAAAGCGTGGAAACAACGCCATTGCACACCCGACAAAACAAACACAAAAATCTCCGTTCAACAACACCAAACAACCCCCCACCCCCCAAAAATGGCACCCTCCCCTTCAACCCCTCTCCTCCTTCTCCGCCCAAATTTGAAAAGCAAACATCACGCTCCCAACTCCAACCTAGACGCCCTCCTCCGCGACATAACCCTCGGCTTCTCCGATGGCCTAACCGTCCCCTTCGCCCTAACCGCCTCCCTCTCCATCTCGGGCTCCACCAAAATCGTAATCATGGGCGGTCTCGCCGAGCTCTTTTCCGGCATGATATCCATGGGACTAGGCGCGTACAACGTAGCCATCACCGAAAAGGGGCATTGGGAGGTGGAGCATCAGCAGACGGTGAAGAATGTAAGGGAAGATCCGGAAGGGGAGAGGGAGGGTGTGTATGAGGTGCTGGGACGGTATGGAGTTGGGCAGGAGGCAGCGGGGAAGGTGGTAAGCGAGATTACAGCGGAGGAGGAGACGTGGGTTGGTTTCGCGATGGAGGTGGGGAGGGGGCTGATGAAGCCTGAGCAGGGAAGGGCGTTGGTCTCGGCGGTGACGATGGGGGTGAGCTATTTTGTGGGGGGGTTGGTGCCGATGCTGCCGTACTTTTTCATGGCGGGGAGGGCGAGGGAGGCGCTGGGGGTGTCGGTGGGGATTGCGGTGGTGGTGTTGTTGGCGTTTGGGTTTGCAAAGTCGTGGGTGACGGTGAGGAATGGGAAGGCGGGGGTTTGGGGGGCATTGCAGACTTTGGTGATTGGGGCGGTTGCGGCGGGGACAAGCTATGAGGTCGTGAGGTTGGTAGATGGGATGAATTGAGAGGGCCAGTGGTTGTTAGCACATTTCTACGCAGGTTTGTAGACGTCCGTGGCTGAGTCGATGATTGTGGAGATCCCTCCGCTCCCTCTGTCGCTTCCTTGGCCTCCTCCATCTCCTCCGCCTTCACCTGCTCCCCACAGAGCCCTGCCTCTAAGGCCCTCTGATTTGAGGATAGCAGCGAAGATGGATGGAGAAGGATGGTGAGTGAGACAGATTACGTGCGAGGACGGCCATTTTATCTCCGGCGATCTGCCAGATCGATAGAGTTTTCGACTCGGCTGACAGTCATCTTCGGCTCTTGCCTTCGCTGCATGACTGGGTTTGTCGAATCTTGTGTTGTGGCACCACACAAAGCCGTGACTCTGCACGGCCACCACGTTTTCATTTTTTTTATATCACTATACCTCCAAACTATCGCAATGTTGCCATCTCTCATCACTCTCAGCTTCGCTGTGGCCCTTTCTGTTTTGATTGGACTCTCCCGTTCGCAAGGCGGGGCTCTAGTCTGGCACCAATCCAAACTACCAGACCCAGACTGCGGCAAAAACTTGACGCCGTGAAATTTTGACTGCCTCAATTTCTACGTGTACGAAGACCCTGCCGCTAGCATTGGCATGGCGTGCACACAGTAAGGGCACCTGTGGCGGCCTCACCGTCTGTCGGTCGCAGTTTGCATGCATCTGCCAGCAAGGTTTAGGCACTATTTTATATTCGCCCTGCAACTAAGACGAAATTTCACAACTCACACTGTTCAGCCCGAAGCTGAGCGAAGCTGAGTGCTGTTGGTCTCGTCGGTGGGTGACAAGGGTTAGGGTTGTGCAAGCGAAAGATGGTCGTCGGCTGGAGCCTCATTATCTTGTGAAAGTAGTACACCGCTTATCTGATCGCCATTTCATATTTTCCCAATTGGACACGTTGGCGAGACCCCGATTGTGGAACCCGCCATGGCGGGCGGATCTGACATCAGTGCGACGCTCTCTCACCAGGCGAGTTCGGTTTTGCCCCAACGCCGCTTCCTCGCATGAGCTGAAAAGCTGACATTGCGCTCAATCAGGCGGCAATATCGCGCCTCACGATCGGAATCCATATCTCTCTCAAACATACACCCTTTACATTACCCATCATTTCCTCACCCCTTCCACTCTCCTGAATTTCCCCCCCTTCACATCTGCCCAACCCCGCCAAAGCGAACGGAAGCAAAACACGCCCCACAAAATGAGCGAATTCCTCAATCTCCACCCTCCCCGCTCCGCCCCCTCCATCCCCACCAACCCCCCTACCTCCGCCGCCCTCCGCCCCTGGCGCACCCGCCGCCCCGCCTCCGTTCTCCCTAACCCGCTCATCATCCCCCCCTCCGCCCCCTGCCCGCCCAACCAGACCATGCTGCAGGGCTTCGAATGGTACATCCCGCCTTCGTCCTCCCCTCCTGATTCCGATCCCTCCCCGTCCCATTGGACGCGCCTGGCGAAAATCCTCCCTTCGATTGCGGCGCTGGGTGTTACCTCGCTTTGGATCCCCCCCGCTTGTAAGGCGGCACGACCGGAGGGGAACGGGTATGATATCTATGATTTGTATGATCTTGGGGAGTTTTACCAGAAGGGGACTACGCGTACGAAGTGGGGAACAAAGGGGGAACTGGTGGAGCTTTGTGAGCAGGCACAGGGGTTGGGGATAGGAGTGTTGTTTGATGTGGTGTTGAACCATAAGGCGGGAGCGGACTTTAGTCAGGAGGTGGTGGCGACGAGGGTGGATGACACGGATAGGCGGGTGGATGTGGGAGAGAGGGAGATGATTGAGGCGTGGACGGGGTATGTGTTTGGGGGGAGGGCGGGGAAGTATAGTGGAATGCGGTGGGGGAGGGAGCATTTTACGGGGATTGATTATGATGGGAGGAAGAGGGAGAGTGGGGTTTGGAGGTTCGAGGGGAAGAGGTGGGCCGAGGATGTGGATGAGGAGAGGGGGAATTATGATTACTTGTGGGTGTACCTCTTTATATGGCTGGAAGGGAGGTGCTAACAGCGGTAGGATGTTTGCGGATGTTGATCACAGACATCCAGAAGTGAGGGCAGATTTGTTCCGTTGGGCGCAGTGGCTGCCGAGGCAGTTGAAGCTTGGAGGAATGCGGCTGGATGCGATCAAGCATTACAGCTTCGAGTTTCTGAGGAGCTTTGTGAGCTTCATCCATCAGCAGGTCGACCCAAATTGGTTCTTCGTGGGTGAGTATTGGAGGGAGGATTCCGAGTTCCTAGCCCGGTATCTGGAGTACATGGGTCAGCGTATCTCTCTGTTCGATGTCCAGCTGGTGTCAAATTTCAGCCGGATCTCGCTTGAGGGAGAAAAGGGGGACCTTAGAGAGATTTTCGACGACGCGCTGGTTGTCTGGAAGCCTCAAAATGCCGTGGTGAGTGTCTACTTCCTGGAGAAAGCATGCGCAGTTCACTGATGCACGCCAGACTTTTGTCGTCAACCATGACACTGTAAGTGCCTCCCCATCCCAAGACCTCCATGATGGAATATGTCTAACATCACACAGCAAGAGGGCCAATCCCTCGAGGTACCCCCCTTTTCCCTTCTCCCCAACCATGCCATAACTAACACCCCCCAGACCCCCGTCGCCCCTTTCTTCATCCCCTCGGCGTACGCCCTCATCCTCCTCCGCGCCAACGCCGGCCTCCCCTGCGTCTTCTACTCGGACCTCTACGGCTCCTTCGGCCAACGCCGCAAGCCAGACCACAGCAACTTCATCCCCCCCACCTCCGGCGGCGTTGTCATCCCCAAGATGATGCTCGCTCGCCAGCTCTGGGCATATGGATCGCAGTACGACTACTTTGATGATGCGAGCTGCGTTGGGTTTACCCGTCACGGTCATCCGTCTAGGTCAGGGGGGAATGGCCTGGCGGTGCTGGTGGTGAATAGTTGGGAATGCAAGAGTAAGAGGATGTTCGTTGGTGAGCAGCACGCGGGAGAGGTCTGGACGGATCTGCTGAAGTGGTGTCCTGGGTCGGTGGTTATCGACGATGCTGGATGGGGAGAGTTCATGGTTGCTTATCGAGGAGTTTCGGTCTGGGCTAACCGGGCTGCGGAAGGGAGGGAGTTTGTGGACGAGTTTGTGTTGTGAGCGCTGCTCTTGACAGAGGACTAGAACTCTATGCTGACGAAAATATGCAGCGATGTTGACATCTACGAGTTCAAGAAGGAGGCCGAAGAGAGGACGTTGCGAAAAAGTCAGGCGGCGAAGGAGATGGCCGAGCTGGGAGATCCAGCTGCCTCGCAGCATCGAGCCGCGGCTTCTACAGCGACGAGCTCGGCCGGACCCGGTTCGACCTCTTGGAAAGGATGATACGCAGACCCAGGACAAGATTTCAAGCGGTCTTAATGGTAATCAGGTGGACAGAGCGAAGATGGTTTTATTTATTGAATTTCTTTGAGCGAGAAGATGTTATCGTTTCCATTCTGCTTGAAGAAGTTTGTAGAGAGTGCGCAAGACCGACAGAGGGCTAACTGGGGAGCAAACAAGGAGAGCGTATCGATAGGAAAAGAGACTACGAAATACAGCAGCAAAGAAAACAAAACCCGCAAAACCCACACGAAATGATAACGGTAACGACTGGACGCCCGTAAAGGACACCAAGAAAGAGCAGTAAACCAAAGGAGAAACTCAAAGCTCGTGTTCTTTTGCTCCGTCATAAATAATGGATCAGCAAGGACCACTCCAATACCCCTCAATGATCCATCGTCTCCCGGTGTCGTTTCATGTTATCAGGCCGCTTTGTGTTGTACGGGCATTCAGACGCGGGACAATGGATTCGAGTACCAGGAATACCGAGCATCTCGGCTTCAGAGGGGTGGTTCGTCCACATGTGTCGGTGCATGTCCTTTTTCTCGGCCGAACCATGCGAACAATCGGCAACAAGACAACGGACTGGCTTCGTGTGATTTCGGTAGTGTTTGCTAGAGTGTTAATGTTAGCCATCGTGGATCTAACCAAGGGAGATGCGGGGAATGGGCGTGCACAGAACTTACGTTAACTCATGCTGCTTTGGAAAGTCCAGCCCACAGGGTTGATTGTCGTCGTACACCCAGTCGCAAAAGAATTGATTGTCGGGGTTGTTGGTGGGCTGGCGGTTTCCCGATCTTCTCCCTCCCATGGCTGGAGAGATGGTGGACGTCTGTTCCAGGGTATAGTTGGCGGACTGGCCGTCAACAGCAAATGAGGAGTCAAACGCTGAATTTCCCAACGCCGGATCAATGGGAATGAAAGTCGGGTCTGCGGTACTGCTCGGGTCGTCCATCGCTGGCGAAGAATCTGCATGCAAGGAAAGATTCGAAAAAGGCAACAAAAAATCGGAAGTCTGCTCGGGCAAACGATCAACCATGTTTGAAGGTTCAGAAACTCAAATCTCTGAGACACGGGTGTCGGGCTGAGGGACTGTCAAGTAGTAATTGCCAGTGGGTGCAGCGAGGCCGTTGACGCTAGCGCTGTAGGGCGCCGAAGCAAATAGGGGATTTTGCGTTGGGCAGTACCCGTAATTGTTCGATGGGCCAGAATCTCCTCCGAACCCGTAATCGTAACTACCGCTCGTGGTTGTGTAGGAGGGCAGAGACTCGTCAGAATTTGGGTCTGAATGAGCAGCGAAAGAGCCAGCCCCGAAATCCGTGAAACTTGCGCTTGGCGTGGGTCGCAAGTCCCAGGTGGCGTCTTGGCTGCTCTCTGCCGTGGAATACAAGGGGCCTCGTTGCTGGAGCAGTCGAGGGTCTATGGTATTCCCGTCCCAGTATGCAGCGGGCGCTGGGGTGCGGGATTCCGCGCTATGAGACCCACCGCTGCGTGACGCCCTCGTTGACCGCGGCATGTCCTCCTGCACTGAGCTGGCCCAGTCTGCCAGCAAATCCCGAGATTCGGTTCCGGCGGAGTGGCTGATCCCAAAGAAAGGATCGAACGCAAGTGGCCTGCAGGTGATGCTATCCGTCAGCTTGAAGTGTCACAATCGTTCCCAGTCTTCGCTTCCACAGATTGCAGTGAGCCACAGATGATAATGCCAACTTACAGACCCTCGAACATACCTGTAGGTGGGTGGGTATGCAACTCTGTCACCTCAGCCGCAGCCGTCCCCTGCCGGCGATGTGAGACCAGCCGATGGTGAGGTAACCAAGGATCCCGGGCGGGAACGATGCCAAAACGGTAGCGACCTCGCACCAAGCATCCAGATCGAGGATAGTCACCAAAAGAGGATGTCAACACCGCTGTAGTGTATCGACTCTCCAGGTATGGCACGTGTGTTCCTTCTCCCTTGCGCCTTAGGGGAGGGGATGATGGGGTGTTCCAGGGGCAAAGTCCGCCTTTCAAATACTCTATACCGTTTTCGTCGGCCTGGGTGCTCGGGAGCTCAAAGACAGGGCCTGAAAGACCTCTCAGTGACCGCCCAAGCCCGCCAAGTGAGGCCCACGAGTCTTCCTCCCGGATTTTAAGCGGTATGCGGGTCTGAAGGGTCAAGGGGGGGCAAACACGGACAGCGAAGCCAAGCCTGCGGTGAGGCCCACGAGGCCCACGAGGCCCACGATATGAGGCCCACCGCCGGGGGATGCTGTCGTTTTGCGCGGAAGTGACCCGCTAGCGTTGATTGGGAGTCAAAAATCATGACCGGCCAATTAGGCCCCTGAGATGTTGAGCTTCCGCCCAGGCCCCATGGCCAGACCGAAAACTCGAGTCTGCTCCATTGGTAGAACCACCAAAGCCTCTTTTATCTTTCTAAGAGGTTCTCTGATGTTCTGCCAGTGGTTGCCTTGAAAGGGATTGTTGGGGACTTGAAGAACAGCCTTGCTGCTGCCTCAGCCAATGTGTAGGCCCCCGCTGCATATCCGGGTTACACAACCACACGAAGTGTTTGAGGCCGGAGGGTTCGGAGAGAACGGTTCGATCGACGAACCATGCCATCAACGTAGAGGGAGTGGTAATAGTGAAAACTCGTGGGTGTCAACCGGGAAAAGTGCCTTGGATTGCAAGGTCGAGCTGGAGTGAAGGACATAAATATTGGATTAGTGCCCCAAGGCTCGAAACTGTCGCAACAAAGTTAGCCATCAACCGTTCTTCCACTAGCACTCTGATCTTTACCTACCCAGCCACCACCACGCAGAAATTATCTCGTCTCAACCTGATCGAGATGGACTTGCAAGCTTCCCGCCCAGTCCCGTTGCCTCCTAGCCTTCGCAAGAGATTCTATGAGCCTGTGATTATGCTCTATTGCCTCACCGCTGCGTACGTCAACGGGCAAATCGCCGAATCGGCAGGGTCTGAGGCTGCGTTGCCATCAAGCCGGAAGCAGATCTACTTTTGCTTTGTCAACAAGCTCGCCCATATTTGCGACAGTCGAAAGGGGGGCAAAACGGTCACCTCATTTGCTGTTCTTCAGCCCGGGAGTATTGAGTATCGGTTTGGATCCAACAGTCGAAGGCCTTCGGAGTTGACGAAAGTCCGCAACTACATCACGGGGATCCTCACCACCCTCGGCGAAGCATCGAGCGACGACATCAAAAAAGCGACCAAAGACTCGAAACAGCCAATCTTCTGTCAGATTCTAGCCAAGATCACCTTGTTCAACCGCCCGCGTATCGAGTATTACGCTCGTACGTTGGCGAAGCAGGTTGACTTTTGCATTGACGGACTTGAGGACGATGATTCGGACGAAGGTAAGTTGTGCCCCTAATCAGATCTCGAACAGCGAAGTTTGACTAAACGTTTTCTAGCCTGCTCTTCTCTGTCGAACCTTCAGACGTTGAAGCAATTAGCGAGCTTTGCGCTGCGTCCAGCGGAGCCCGAGGAAGAGGAGGATGACTCAGATTCGCCAGCTCTGACCCGAATTCCCGAAGACGAGTGTATGTTGACCAGCGTGCGGCTCATCTGCTTGTCTCTCGACTGACCTGACTGAAGATGTCGATCTTGTCGACTCACTGGTCCGCACCATTGATGAGTTTCGTGCGGACGGGCTTGAAGAGTTTATCCGTGACAAGTGCCAAGGCGACCGCGAGGGGCCGGCGACAACACACTGGAGCGACGTTCACCATGCTCTTGGCCGCTTGTTGTCTTATTTCTTTGCTGTGAAGGTGTTGATCTCAGCGCGGAAACTCTGGCCGGAACTCTTTGCCGATTTCACTGTCGTTTCCATCCCTTCGAGTCGTCCAGACCGCAAATCCCCCGACATTCGAAAGTCAGCATCCAAAATCATTTCCCGCATGACGAACAAGTCAGACATCCTCAACGAGTATCGGCGGAACGCTGATGATCTTCAGCGTTGGGGCCTTGACGAAAAGATTGTCGAAGTGACGGACCCTGATGCTTTCAAGCCGATCGTTCACGCGGAGGTCTTGCTGGATGATGCGCTACGCCGTGAAGACCGAAGAAACCTTGCAACCGGGGAGGAACGTGTGCGATTCTATCGGGAGTCAGAGTTTGGCCGATACATCAGTTCCAGCAAGCCGACCTGCCGTCTCTGTGCCCTTTACTTCGAGGCGCACCCCGACCGCGTTCAGGTGAGGCCGTCGCACCATAACCTTTACTACAACTGGCGAGCCCCCGATGTTTTTGCTAGCGATGACGAAGCTGCCGAAGCGCAACGCAACGCAGTGCTTCAGCGGATGACCACCATTTTGCGTGATGAGACCTTTGCGGCTATCAGGAATCGTTCAGCCACCCATAGGCCGTTCGACTCGAACAACACTCCATCAAACGTGCCGCTTTTGATGAGCACGGACCGATCGTCTTCAACGGCTGACGCTGGCGACCTCGTATCTGTCATGGGCAGCCTCAGCATCCGCTAGAAGAGACCTGAACCTCAGTCGTAGCGATACGCAGCAGGCGCTCGTGCCGAACTGAGGAAGGACACGTCCAAAGCAGAGTGGATGGATTCGCAGGTGGGAGGCTCAGCATCGAGCTTGAAAATAGTGATTAGACGTCAGGCAATTTCCTAGACTCGAGTGGAACAGCCGCCGGGGAATTTGCTCGAGGGTCGGTTTGGGGATTGAGTGCGGTATAAAAAGTGGGATCTTGAATTAGGACCAAGCTAGCATTGCATTTTGGTAGTGGTTCATTCGAAACATGACGACCCTCTGTGATTCTGCTTTTCGCAGCTATCTTCAACGAAGCTGACAACTACTTCGCCTCTTGATTGGATGTCTGCCCTTTGCTGGATGCATCTTTCGCTGCTTGGGCCTTGGCAGCCCGGTCCTTCGCCATCTGCTTCCTGCTGGCGGGTCAGCATTGCGGGGTTCGACTCTCGCAGATGCGCGACGCAAAGCCCCTCAACACGTTGCTTACTCTTTCTCCCTGATCCATTGGTTCTCCAATGCCTTCTCGCGGTCGGAAAGGGGATTTGGGTCCATATTGACGTATTTTCAGTGATTGCTTGTCTGTGCTGCGGGCAAGTTGGACACGTTTTGGGAAGTTTTCAGAGCTGAGCAGTGACGGGAGGGGCTGTGGCGATGAGCAGCAGGCTGACGTCACTGTCGCAAGAACTAGAGGGTTAGGGTTGACCCCACTTGAAGCCCCTGACTCTGACATGCGTCAATGTTTTTCTCCTTTCCGGATGGTGGCAGAAGCTCCAGAGATTTCGTTTGGGCATTTTCGGGCAATTAATTTCCGGGCCCCTCGCTGCGCCAAGACGGAATCGGGACGGGAGCTAGTGCGGCACCACCTGCCGGATGCCGCCGGCTTCGGCAAGCCCGTTTGATGGGAGTCACTATGCCTAGGCAAACTTAGGGGCGAACAATTGGCCGCTGCAAAACGCTGCCAAATGTCACCGCTGCATATCTGTCAGGTCAAACTCGCACACACATGCAGCATCACGTTTTTTGTTAGGTTCCACAAGGATAGGTGCAGCATCGAGAAAGGAAAGAGGGAATGCACGGGTTAGCACAAACCGCCAACTCACCCTCGTATCAACTTGCCAGAGATACACGAATTGCTCGCCCCGCGCTGGGTTGCCCCCAGAAGTATTACCATGCTTTACCTGGGTTTATCCAGCTCCGGTTGAGAAGATGAAAGGACCGGAACACAGGTCAGGGGTGATGGAACTAGAGCCTCCCAATCCCCTGCTGCGGCACGCACATATGCGAGATGCCGACCAAACAAGCTTCTGCTTCAGGGGTGGAGAGATGGTATCGATTCCGGTTGCAGTTGTGCGTCGACACATTTTGCCGCGGGGGAAGGGTTGATGCGAATTCGATGAAATGGAAGAAATAGTCCAAACAGGCAGGAGCAACCGCGTCCAAACATCCCACGGATCCGCATTGTAGCTGGCGTATCTTGAGGGCTCTCAACTCTTCCACGTCAAGCAACCACCAAAAGGGACTGGATTACCTCCGCTTCTACCATTGAATACGTCCTCGTCCCCATCGCTTGACCTGTTGCCTCCGCCGTGCTCCATTTGTCACACCAACCCGACCGAGCCCAGCTACATTGTCATCCTGAAAATTGCGCCGGCTCTGCGCCATATTCTGAGGCTTCAATTACGCTACCAACAGGAGGGGAGCCTAGGAGGCTCAGCACTAGGTTGGTATTTTCTTGCCCCATACCTAACCGTCATTGTAAGAAATGCTTATTGTCTTTCAGGGCGTGGTGTTGAACTCCCATCGTATTTCACACGTCGAAAAAGCTCGACAGGGTCCGGGCCCCCACGATCACGCATAGCACCACCGAGGGGCGAGCGAACACTCCAGAGACCAAGATGGGGGCACCTATTTCAGGGTCGCGTCGATGCCTCAACATGCGCAACCCATTCGCGAGAGCCCTCGTCCTCGCGGCTGGCCTCTTCGTCTTCTACAGGATGATGACGAAACCTGATCGGCTTGACGTGCGGACAAGTATCGTGAGGACCGGAACGTCGACCAACGACGCAACATCTCCACAGCGCGCTCTAGGCCAGCATGATGCCTGGCGAGAAAGGCTTGCCGTTCCCGCCGAGGAAAATGACAGCAGGGATACAGGGTTGACAGCGCACACCTTTCCCAACACCTCGCACCCGATGACCTGCGACTACAACATGGGCCGCCTCAGGAAATGGCAGAAGAAATATGGACTGGAGGGGGCCTTTGAGTATTCCAAGCGCTATATTCGCGTGTCTCGGCAAGACATCCCCCGCAAATCGATGACGAGGCTTCAACAGCATTTCTTGCCGGGGAAGCTCAAGACGGTGAACGTCAGCAGGACCTACAAGCCAGAGGTTTGCCCAGAACCCCTCACACTTCCAGTGTCGAACTCACCATTCCCCACGGCGGCCAATCTTTCGGAGTTCATGTTCGGCGTGTCAACGATGTACAAGCGATTCAACGACCCCGGCACAAGCCCCGTCAACGATTGGACGTACTGGCTTACGAATGGAAGGGGTGCTTCGAATGGTGGAAAGCTGTTGCTTGTGCTAGCAGACGCCTCCGCAGAAGAGTTGGGAGACGCAGCCGATCAACTCGCGGCAGCAGGAATCGATGCAGACGTGTACAGATCGGATGGCCGCGTGCCAATGGCGGTGCGCTACCTCACACTTGTGCCTACCATGTACAAGCACCGTGAAAGACGGGGCAAGAAATGGCTGGTCACCGTGGACGACGATACGTTCTTCCTGTCCCCGCATCGGCTGAGCCGGGTAATGAGACAGTACGACTACGAGCAGTCCATGTACATCGGCACCTTCTCAGAGGATGTCAACAACATCGCCCGCCACGGCCCACAGGCATTCGGAGGGGCGGGTGTGTTTCTCAGTGTCCCAACAGCCCAGCAGATAACGGAGGATTTTGAGTCATGCAAGTCAGATGAGAAGGTGCGCGAAGCCAACTCCGGATGGGGACCACAGGGCGATATAATCCTGCGAAAATGCATCACCGACAACTCCGAGACGCAACTCACTCTCCTCAACGATCTTTGGCAGCTGGATATGTATGGTGACCCATCTGGCTTCTACGAGTCCGGAAAAGACGCCCTGTCTCTGCACCACTACCGTGGCGGAGGCTGGCATATCGCACACCCAGCGCATTACACAAAGGTTGCCCGCATCTGTGGCGAAGACTGCACCCTGCAGCGCTTCCAAACTGAAGATGACTTCATCATCTCCAATGGCTTTAGCGTGGCCTGCTATCCCGAAGGCATCGACTTTGACACGAACCAGGTTGAGCGTACCTTCAGCCCTGCCCCCGAGGACAAGGGATGGAATTTTGACTTCACCTTCGGGCCCCAACGACCCTCGCTGCACAAGACCGGACGAAAGATCTCGTGGGACTTGCAGGAGGCAAATATCGAGGACGACGGAAGCGTCAGCCAGATCTATGTCCGCAAGCACGACGACTGGAGGTGGAAGAACCCTGACGGGTCACCCATGAGCAACGTCGATGGTATCATCGAGCTGGTTTGGCTGCCGGCCTGAGTGCCATGTCTTTAGCACCCGAAACATACGAGGGGGCGGCGGCGGCGATCGCTCGTGAGTGTCTGGATAGGCGCCATGCACTTGACAAAAAAATTGGGAGGCGCGAGGATAATGCTATCATCAACGCAAACGGATGCATGCCATCGACCCTTCGCCTCAGCATCAAGTTATGAGTCTTCGTTCATGAGACTCAGCGGTGGCTAGGCTTCAACAGAAGCCAGTCTTGTCTATGTGTTTCATGGCGGTATTACATGGGGATTGCCATGGCACTCCGCTTGGAGGGCGCCTGTGACAGGCACTCGTATCTGAATACCCCTGGGCCATGACTGGACTGCATACCCACCATGTGCTTTACTTCATGTTCCTATTTCTTCGTCGGCTAGAATAGTGACGCTTTGTTAGGATGAGTTTAAGCCGAGCAGCTTGTATGTGAGGTTAGCGGTGTTCTGGTAGATAATTTTGAGACGGGACGCGGTGGACGTCGTCATGGGACCCATTATATTGTGGTAACGCTCGTAAAATGTATTAGGGAAAACCTTGATTCCTATCGCTGTGGCTACCTTATCGTGCATCATCATCATTTGGGGCAGTCTCATTCTTCGCCCACACCAAAACACGCCAACTAACCCATGCATAAATGTTCGCAATAACTCCACACCTTCATCCTTCGCAGATATCAGTGCTGTCCAGTCTTGCTATCGGCCTGCGGCCGATACTGTCCATCATCGACATACGCAGGGGGCAACGCCTCAGCGGTGGTTGGGGAGGTGTAAGACGGTGGCGCAGCGCTGTACGGCTCCTGTTGTGCTGATTCCGCAGCGGCTTCCGCGGCCTTGGCGTTCGCGGCCGGGTTTGTGGTGATCGGGGGCGGGGCGGGACCTGCGCCGAAGGCAGAAGAGGGGCCGGCTTGGCCACCGCCAATGTTGAGGCCCTGCATACCAGCTGTCACACCGGGCGCGGCACCCGGGGCAGGAGCGGTAGAAGGAACAGGGGGAGCAGGGCCGCCAGCAGCGAGATCGTGCGTGTGCTGGGCTGGTTGACCGTGAGGCTGTTGACCCTGCTGGCCACGCCATCCTTCCGCTCCCTTGAGAACTTCAAAGAGCGCCTTCGCGCCAGTAGGCCACATCCCAGGCGGACCATCGGTGGGGACTTCGCCCTTGATGATCTTGTCCACGGAGACGGGGGCACCGTAGAAGGCGGCGTTTGCCTCCTTGCGCTCTGTCACGACGGTGCCGTCGATCTGGACACCAGCATAAAAGCCGCGGGACTTCACGTAGCTGTATACGGGGTTCTTGATCGCCTCGCGGAAGGGGCTAGGCTTGCGATTTTTGCTCGATCCGGGCGGTCCCTGGGAGGGCGTATCGGGTGTCGAGACCGAGACAGTTGGGCCAGTCTCTGGGCCAGTCGTCACTTGGGGCTGCTGCTCAAATCGCTTCTCATCCGCGGCCGGTAGCGTAACAGCCGTGGGTTGGAGCTGCTCCCCGGCTGCCTTTTCCTTGCCTTTCTGTCCCTGCGGAAGACCAAAGTCCAGAGCCCCGCCTGCGCCCCATGGGCCAGCAGTTACGGCAAGGTCAGAGCCAAGACTCATGCGGGTACGGGTGAAAGCCTCGAGAGCTTCTCTCGTATTGATGACGACGACGCAGTCATATATGTCTAGACCGATCATGAAGCCTGCCCCCACACTGTGAACTTGTATGCCGCTGGGGGGCGACCAAGTGCCGTCGGGTTTGCGGGCAATCAGAATGCCGCTCCCGGTCGCGCCCGATACTTGGAAGCCCGCGCGAGCGGTCGTGAAAATGGCCAGGCCTTGTGCGCGGGAGATGACTTTGGAAGGTATTGTTAGGAGGACTCGAGGCTTCTTGCCCTTGACGGCTTCGGTCGGCTTCTCGGTGGCGGTGGCATCGCCGGTCTGGGGGGCGTTCGGGGCGGGGACTTGTTGAGGCGCCGTATCACTGTAGATGCCATCCTCTGAGGGGGCAGTTGTTAGCATATGGCCATCAGAGATGGAGATGATCCGACTTACTGGCAAAGCTCCTCAGAATCCTTGCCGCCTTGTCGCACTCCTTATCAAGAGTCGTGGGGAGAAAGGTCTCAGATCCCATCTTGTTGGCCAACGCGTTGAACGGAGCAGCGGCCTTTGTTCCCCATCCTGCCAACTTGTGACTCCAGCTTGGCTTGGCTCCCTCGCCTTCGGTGCGGCCGGAGGAAGTTGGTCTCGGAGGAAACGACGGGGGGTGTTCTTCGGTGGGAGTAGCATCGTAGAGGTCCTCGTCGGCGCTAGAGTTCTTTGGCAGTGGCGCATAGTGAGGGTGCGCAGGATCGTATCGAGGGATGTCGTAGTCAGAGATAGGGACCTCGTTGGGGTGTTGCTGCTGCAGTGGGGGTTGCTGCAGCGGCGCCTGGGCGCTGTGGCCGGGAGGAGGTCCGGGAGGGGGAGGTGGAAAGAATTCCGCTTCTTTTGACGGGATCGGCGGCTTCTGGTCGTTGCTTGCGCTCATTTTCGCGGTGGTAGGCTCAAGCTTCGAGACGTAAGTGCAGTGGTGTTGACACGAGAGGAATGTAGAGCGTGATGGGGCCGGTTCTTCTTAAGTGCGGGGTCTCTATGGTTCGAGCTGCGACGGTGTCTCGGAATGCTTGGAAGCGGGATTATTGTGGACACTCGTGGACGACGGGACGCGGTGTCAATGGATCTTAAAAGAAGGCCTCAGATGGGCTGGCGACTGGAGAAACATGTGATAAAGACGTCGCATACGCAGCGTTTTCGTGGCTTGTCTGTTGCGCAACATTGCGTCGGCAGTGGCGATCCTCCCAAGCAGTCAGTCTTCCAAGAGAAGCTGGATTTGCGACGCGAAGCTTCGTCGCTGTTGATGTCATTTCGAGGCTGAGCAGTGGCGCGTGCGCCCCTCCCGCTCTGCTCTCAGGGGCGGTGTTCTGATTTTTCCTCAACTGATATAACCCTAACCCTGCCCTCCATTCTGAAAAGGCGGACCCGAGTGCTCACGGGGGCGTCCAGGGTTGGGGTTGACATGTCAGGAAACTGACAAATGAAGCAAGTCAATCTCAAACGGGACACAAGCGGTAATGGTAGGATAAAGAACCAAGTCAAAGAGCAATAGTTCTTTGAGGTTCCGACCACTCGCTTATCCCCTCGTGACCCTGGCTGGTGCTGTGATGCTGGCGAGGGTCTGTTGTTGGTGCGCAGCGATTGGTCCAGGCGTAGCCTGAAAGGAGGAGCGAGCCCCACCATCACCTCTATTCTGTCGCCCTATTGTACCTGGGATGCACAACCATCAATCAGTCAATGATGGAGCAATACCTGTTCAGTATATCCACCAACAGTCTCCTGTCCTCGGCCGTGTCAAACATTTCAGCATGATTAACGTGATCATACCACAACAATCCCAGTCCGCGATTGCCCAACCCCTTTCCACCCTGCTTCTCATGATCCCTAGAGTCAACGAAACGGAACCCTAGCTCTTCGCCCTCCAAAAGATATCGCTTCACACCGTGGGGCTCAATGATGATGTCTTTGCCCGACAGCACGATGGTCATATCCATCCCCTTCATGTCATCCTTCCAGAGCACATTCTCAGACCAGTCAAACCGCCTTGTGATGGCATAAGCGATTCCCATGTCTGTTGACGCAAAGTATTGCAGCTGCCACTCGCTTGCCGAGCGCGGCTGGCGGTAGAGAAAGTTGTACGGAACCTCTCCCCAGTGGATCGAGACGGTGACAGGGTCGACGAGGAGCATGGGGCCGAGTTTCTCCCGCCCCAGCGTTTGAAGAAGATGCGTGGCTATGATAGTACCGTAGGAATGTGCCGCCACGACAGGTTTGTCCCAGCCATGGTGGCGGAGAATGGCTAGGAGCTCGGCGAGCATCTCCTGTCGCGGTAAGCAGCCACCGGTCATGCGCATGCTGATGGGCATAATCTCAACGGCGATTACTCCTGTCTGGCCGTCCTCCTCCACAGTGGCGGCATCGTTTCGAATGAAATCGCCAAGGAAGCTGGCGTAAGTGCGGAGGCCGGCGCCTACGCCATGGAGAAAGAGGACGGGGAGGCGTTTGGAAGATGTGTGCGGGCGGTACCAGTATGAGAGGTGCTTTGATGGAGAGGTGTGCTGGCTGAAGATGGTGTGAGGCCGGAAGGGGAATACTGAGAGACTGCGGGATAGCGGTAGTCGGAAGTGTTGGAGGCCGTAGTAATTCATGGCCGCATAGGTCAAAAGATCATCAGCTCCTATGCCGAACTACCGGGCCGTTAGAGAATCCACGGACCGCAGTAGGCAAGTCGTTCCCGCACTTCACTCACCACGTAAAAGAAGAAGGGCTTGTGCTGCAGGTGCAAGGCGTCTGTCGAGACTTGGGCCGGCCGATGAGGCCCTCTACCAGGAGGGAACTTCCGCCCGAGAATCCGCTCGGTTTCGTGCAGATATTCGTTCAGCTCCTCGTCGTCTTCTGGTGCGCCATGGGTCTTGTAAAAGAACCCCCAAGCGAGAAAGTCCTTGATGTTCTCGGCTCGGATGTCGTCCAGGGAACGACCCTTGAACCAGGTGACAAGAAACGCCTCGAGGTCTGGTACGTTGTGAAAGCAGTGGTCAAACAGTTTTCGCCTTTCCTCCCGGCTGCGCTGGAGTGAGCGGGGTGACGACTTGTCGAGGACATGCTGGCGGGGACGGCTGGCGCAGAGGTAGAAGGCGGCCTCGACGAGGGCTAAAACTTCGAGGAATGGGGGGACAAAGCTGTAGCCAAGCAATCGCAGGCTGCAGCACAGCAAGCTCGCTGGAGCAACGGCGCGAAGGGACCATATACAAAGGCGGATGAAAACATAGTGAGGGGTGGTGTTGGGGATCATGGCGCATGCTCAGGTGTTTCTTGGTGTTTTGAGGGCAAAGAGCGACGTCGCCTGGCTAATTGAGGTGTGTCGGCAGGGAGTGATGGAAAACAGAGGTTTCGCCAAAATTCGCATGGGCTCCGGGGACTTTTGGGGGTCTTTCGTGCGACACACCACTTTCTGCCGCGTTGGACCAATCAGCAATGCGCCCGAAAATGCATTCTCCAACAGTCACAAGCCAACCGCCCAGCACCATTACTTTGGCCGGATAGGCTCTGTGCCCCACGGCTGCCTGGTGGGCGCCCAATGGATGCCTGCCATTCTGTGGTATATCCCAAACGGGGCGGTTGAAGCTTCGTGGAAAGCTGAGGCACCGGCTGCTCTGGATTTGAGCCATTAAGATTCAAGGCACACTGAAACAGGTGGTGGCATCGATGGGCCGCGGGAGTACCGTAATGAGGCAAAATGGGGGCGACCAAGTCAAGTTGACATGAATGATAAAACCCCGCGTCTCCTTGGTTGTTGAATGCAAAGGCCCTTTTTCGACTGCGAAGTCTCCACACTTCCTGGTGCCTGCCTTCCCTTGCACAGCCTGGAGAGCACTTTCCGCATAAGGGACACAGAGAGGCCGTGGGCAATTTCCAGGTCTCAACCGCGCCCTCTCGGCATACGTGCTCCCAGGTGAGCGCCAAGCCGCAGCCTTGCCTCTACCATAGAACCCACCCACCTACCTTCTAGGTGACCCACCTGAGGTGGTAGTCTCCGGATGCCACCGACCGATTTCATCTCGACGATTTCGGTTGGGGAGGATGGCCACTCGCAAGGGTTCGTTGCGAATCCCGACGGAAGAGGCACACTTGGCATCCTGTGGTCAGCCCTCGCCGTCGTTCTCCTCAACACGTGGACCTTGATCCACGCAAACATCCAACCCCCCAACCGGACCGAGACGCGAAACTGGCTTCACAAACTCAACCTCGCCTTCATCGCTGCCGCGGCTCCCGACGCCATCGCCGCCACCGCTTTCAGCCAGTGGCGCGCCGCCAAACGCAACCACAAGGCCCTCAAAGACGACCTGCCTTGGTGGACGTTGGATCATGCTTTCTACGCTGAGATGGGAGGCTACCGCATTGCCAGCCTGGCCACGAAACATACCTTTGCCGTGAGAGGGAAGGAGCTCGCTTGGTTGCACAAGGAGATGCTGATTGAGATCCCCGAGGTGGAGCGTCGTGCCTTGCTAAAGCGTAGCAAGGGCAATCCCATGGCCAAGATCATCGCGTGCTGCCAGTCCGCGTGGTTTCTTGCCTCTTCCATCGCTCGGATGACCCAGGGACTCCCGCTGACGACGCTCGAGATCGAGCTCGTGCCTTTTGTGGGTGTTACGTGGCTTGTGTACTGGTGGTGGTGGCATAAGCCCATGGAGTTGCAGACCTACACGGTTGTTCCCGTCTCCGACTTGACGCCAGAGGACCTCGAGCGGATGGCGCGTGCCACCTGCTGCTTCGACCGCGCGCCGCCCTGGTGGAGGCCGCTGCCGCAGGAGATGCACCCATGGCGGCTCGACTACTTCTGGATGACGAAGCCCGTCAATATGCGGCGTTTTCGGTTCAAGAACACGACGAAGCTGGTCCCTCCGGCACTGAAAAAGGTCGTCCAGGGCACCATGGCTGAGTGGCAGGTCGCTGACTGGTATCGCGCTGCCGTGAACGAGGCACACCCAAACGAGTGGGATGTCAGTGACGGCTGGGTCATCTATCTCGTGGGAATCTGGCTGTATGGGTTTCCCCTGATTGCCTGGCACTATGAGTTTCCCACCGAGGTCGAGTCTATTCTTTGGAAAGTCTCCAACTTGGCATCCATCGCCGCTTGCACACTCTGGGGCCCTGTTGGGTACCTCTTCCACAGGACAGGCAAAAATCCAGTTGCTGTCTGGAAGCAAAGCTGGTACTACTTGACCGTGATTGTTGTGGCGTTGGGGCGAATTTACATCGTCGTTGAGGTGTTTATGGGCTTGAGATCCTGCCCCGTGGGAGTTTTCGAGACTGTGAATTGGTCTCTTTACATTCCGCACATCCTCTGATGGGGAGTTCCCGCGTGGTCAACCCCACCCAATCAAGTGGAAGGAGATATAAGGACTTTCAAAGAAATAAAGAAGTCGAGCGGTGGAGGAGGGGACTATCCCAGGTTCGGGGGCAAAGACGGCGTCTTTTTCGGTGTGGGCAATCCGGAACTGGGGCATGAGAACTCAACTCCTTGCCCCAGATGCTGGCTTCGCTGGCATTGTGCGTAATGTCCGATCGAGCCTAGTGGGGTGGAGGAGCTTGATTGGTTGAATGAGGGTACGTCCCGTAACTTGGTGCCTGAGGCACTCAGAACAAGCCTCCATGTGGGGCTGGTCGACTGGAGTCATCCATTCAGGTGGTCCCATTCTGGTTCGTGTTTGATATGATTCATCCTGAAATGCGACCACATTCCGGAGACATCACGGCCACCGCCAAGATGAAGCGTGTATATGAACACAGGACATTCCGCGCGATGCAGTTTCTCGGCATCCATATCTAAACAAAACATTTTGCAGGTTGCAGCGCCCTACAACCCTTATCTCTTCCCACTTGCGTCGACTGCTGATTCGAATGAGCCACGACGAGCTGACGACAACAACGACAGCCATGGCCTCCCTCTCCGCCTTCAAATTATCTTCAAAGCAATGCAGTACTTGCAATGTCTCATTCGACAACGATGGCGTTCGAAGGGCCCATTCGAAAGCGCCGTGGCAGTGAGTTGATTGGTGAATTTCGGATGACTGCCCCACTGACAAAGTCACAGTGTCGAGAACCTCCGCCGTCGGGTCGCCGGTTTGCGCCCAATTGATGCGTCGGCTTTCCAGGCCTCCGGTGCGACACTAGCACCGCAGACACGCGATGAGTACTCGGAAGACTCAGAAACAGATGCCTCGTCTTCGTCATACGATTCGACCGACGATTCTGATGTTGCATCGGGAGATGCGCCGGAATTTGCGGCTGAACAATGTCTCTTTTGCAATCAACGGTCAGCATCTTTCGACGACAGCGTCGACCACATGCAAAAATCCCATGGACTCGTCATCAGAGGCATCGGCAATCTGATTGTGGACCCGGAAGCACTGGTTCGGTATTTTCACCTTGTCATTTATCAGTATCGCGAATGCCTGTACTGCCGTTCACAACGGAGGACACCGGAAGCAGCTCAGCAGCACATGGTTGGGAGAGGCCACTGCAAGATTGACATCCAGACTGAGGACTCGGAATACCGGGACTTTTTCGACTTTAGCACAGCAACAAACCCCGCTCTTTCGTCAAACTCAGATGGTAGTGCGGTTCATCTGCCATCAGGAAAGATCGTTGCTGGCCGTGCTGCTGGCCAGGTTTATCAAAAGCGATACCACCAAGCTGCCAGCCCATCAGCAAAGTCCCACATCACCGCGGCTCCTAGAGAGCATAGCGGCAATTCAGAGTCTACTCCACAGGATACAGAATTTTCACAGGTCATCTCGAGAAGCGAGAGACGTGAGACGTCACTCACGGACCAGTTGGCTACCCTCAGCATCAGTGACCGGATGAGTCTCGCCCATCTCCCTTCGTCAGAGCAACGATCGGCCCTCGCTACCCGAAAGAAGCAGGTGGATAAGGCCGGGCGTGCTGAACTCAGGTATCGAAGTCGGCTGGAAATCATTGGGAACAGGACGCTGCAGAAACATTTTGTGGAGGATGTCAGGGCGGGAAAGCTCATCCAGCTTTAAATGCACTCACCAAGAATCGGATGTGACGTCTGTCCCGTAGGCAGAAGGATCAGATTTGGCTGTTGATAGAAGTCTACAAGCTACTAATTATCCTCCCGGTGCCAACACCCGCCCTCTAATTCCACCAGCTCCTTACCTCTTGCACTAGTCAGACGGTCAGAGCCCAGAACATGCAGCCACACCCTTTCAGTTTATCAGAAACCCATACACCGCAGGCTTGCTCATAATATATACATTGTGTCATAATACTCCATGTAAGTGGCGGGTCTGCTGCCTTGTCGCCAGTGAACTGGATCCACGGCATGAGGAGCTTGTGCGCCTAGCCCCGATGTCAAATACGTCAAAGACGAACGCCATTTAGAGAGTTGCAGAGAGTATGTATACGCGGAGCCAAGCAAGATAAAGATTTTGGCCAAGCTGGGGGCGGGGGTTTGGAGGGGAAGTTGCGCATCTTGTACGACCAGTTGTGACGCTGGCAGCTCCCGGAAAAAAGGAACCGGCTTTTGGAGGTCAACCAGCCACAACGGACGTTTGCTTATCGTCTTACCTAGGTGCCTAGAGAGCTGGATCAACAATCAAACGGTGATTGGGTTTAGAGATAACCAAGACTAATTTTTTTTTGGCGGATGAGTAAGGTAACTACTGGCTGGAGGTTTATTGAACAGTAGGGACTGAGTTGCAGAAATCCATTGGGATGGTTTCGGCTTCACTCGACAAAGCTAGTTGGCACTAAAGTAGAAACTTGAACATCAAATTCAATTTCCAATTTCCTTACAACTCTAGACGCTTTGTCAACACTCCAGCATTCCAACTTTGCTTGTTGGTATATTTTGTTTGTTTGTGTCCCGACCCTGCGAACTGCACTAACGCGCCCAACCCTCCGCATCATTTCAGACCAACGGGCGCCTCATGGGGTACCGTTCTGGCGCTGATAGAAGGGTTCTCGGGCGCTTGGCAGGGCTGTCGCGGCTAACAAAGGGCGAGGTGGTGTCGACCTGCTCAACGCGCGTTCAGAAGACCAGGGGTCTTTGAACACTGCGGTTGGCTCCCGGAGCCATGTTGAAAACATGGTGATGGAGGTAGCTGATGAAGATACATAATGTGAGAATGCCATATCTTTTGGACCAGCTTGTGGGTCATCTCAAGTTGACTTACTGGTGGACCTTGCCAAGTCCATCACACCGCAGTTCATTACCTGGGATGAAGGCTTCGGATTGTTCATTGTGTCGAGGTATGGATATTGACAGATTATTGATCAGCAAAGATGAGTTCGCTCTTCGATCTTTCAGTCTTCCAGCGTGTCAAGCCCGAAGTCCCTTTCGCTGATGAGCCCGCTCTTATACGGAGTCATGGACATGGCGTCATGGTTCATTCCGAGGACATCACCAACCACGATATCCTCCATATTGACCGTGATGCAGGACATGGCGAGTTGGGACATGCCCTGTGCCAGGCAGAGGAAGCTGTCTGTCAAGGGTTAGGGTTCTATGAGGCGGTATCTGCCAAATGTCACGATGCCGTGCCACCGTCATGAGCTCAACATGTGGACATGCCGAATGAACAACCAGTCAGCCAAGAACAGGTTAGTTTGTGTTGAAGGTGTATTATCCAGCTGCCGAATTATGTCGTTGGCTTGAGGCTAGAGGACAACCGGCAACGGGACGCAGCTTGGGATGGAACGCGCACACTTGACGCGGCTGCCAGTTCAGTCTGACATGGCAGTCTCGCAGATAGGATTTGGTAGCGTTGGTTCCTGGCGCAATGCCTAGATTTGATCGAGGCAGAGGCTCTTGGTTGTTTCCTCTGATAGTTTTGGCACTGGGACATCGAAACAACATGACATTGTTGGTCCAATTCTGACGGAGAGCTGTGACGGGCATGTCGGCGGGACATGGCAGGGCGTGCCAGTGTGCGTCGGGACATGGCGGGACATGGCAGGACATGGCAGGACATGGCGGCGGGACATGACAGAGGGACATTGGGAACTGGCGGGACGTGATGGATGCGGGGTCTCTTGCTTATCACACCAACCGCAGCCGAAAGCGTTGGGGATGACGGCAACCTCCGATGTTGAGGACCAATCAATGGCTGCCATTCTATTCAAACGATCCCGCTCCATTCAAACTCGGCAAACCGTACGAACCCCCGTCCAGAATCCACAGACCACTGCAAGGGAGGTTCTGCGGCTCTCGCGATCCCCCCGCCTCTTAAAAGACCGAAATGCGAACCATTCATGGTTGCCTTGAAGGTTTTTCACATTCCCGCACTTTCCCCCTTCTTCTGCAGGGAGCAGTTGCCTGAAAGGCAGGGACCTGCATTCGGTCTCGGTCAGGCTTTCGAATCCCCGATCAGCCCCGACCGATCATCCAACCACTCATCAGGCAACACAGCGCCCTGTCGCAAGCATGTCGTCCACCCTAAAGCCCCGTCAATTCCTCCTTGACAGTTGCCGCAGCAAGTACTCGTGGGCCTCCGGTGCTGCGCGTGGCACCACTTCCGCGAGAGACCGATACCAAAAGGACCTTGAGATCGCCTTTTCGGAAATTAACGGCCTGATGGCTGGAATGCAGTACCAAGATCAGAAGCAGAGCCAATCCAAAGAGCAACATGTGAAGCCTCCTCGCCCACATTTGTCCGGCGCTACCTCACACTAACCCATCTGTTGCGAGTCCAGGCCTATGCAAGTGAGATATCTGAGGATGATCTGCTCATCGAAGAGCCAGCCACGGATCGTTATTCCGCGCCCCCCGAACCCACCGGAGTCATGGAAGAACGGTCATTTGCATCCCAGTGGGCTGCCATTCACACCGTGAGGGATGAGACCGAATTCCACCACAAGAAGTTTCGAGAGATAACCGCCGGCCACCAAGACGACCCCATTCTCTCAAAGTTGTCAGAGCAGTACCCAAATTCGAAGGATATTCGCGTCACGGGCGCAAAGCTGGCGAAAGATGTACTACAAGGCTTCCGCCCGAAGAAGCTGTCCCACGTCTTCGCTTTCACCTCCTTCTCCTACGCTTGCTCCAAACTCCTGTACAAAAGGGGCTTGCTGCGGCAAGAAGATATCCTTGCCGATCTCATGGAATGGAGGGACTTGATACTCGATAAGCGGGAAAAACAAGCTTTCGACCGTCTGGCTTCAGAGCTATGGCCCGAATCCAAGGAACATCTACACTTCATTGACGTTCCAGAGCAGCCTGTCGTCAGCTCTACCATCACCATTCCCCCACCTCTCACCGCAGCAGCCCTTGATAGTTCACTGGGCCTCTCTACCCCGCCTTTTTCGTTCCAGCCTGTCAATGGAGAATCCGCGGAGGGCTCGACAATGAATTCGACATATGGCTCGTATGATCTGGGTTACACGTCCATGCCTTCCACCCTGGATGTCGGGCCCGCCGTTGCTGACAGAACGATGGAGTGTTTCAACGCCATACACGGGGAGTATGACTTTTCAGCGCTCACTCAATTCCAACAGCTGGAAAACTACTACCTACCATTTGACCCCGGGGATACTGGCTGGCCCCAACTGAGCGGCGCATCTGACTTCCTCCACGACTCCTCGTATCGCCAGTTGTCCACACCCAGACAAACAAATCGACAAGCTGCCGAAGAAGATTCACGGACGCCTCAGAAGGCAGTTGCACTTGAGGAGACGATCCTGTTTCTGGTCGTATTCGCTTTCCTTCAGGGCATTGTTGGACTACTCAATGTTTTGTCTGGACGGAACTTCTTGGGCCCCCAGCGCCACACCCTGTTCAGGGCAGAAGAAGGAGAGCAAGAAGCATTCTACCATTCCGCGAGGGAAACATTCTTCCAGCCGTTCTACCATGGTCGAGACTCCGGGAAGCCGGCGTGTATGGCTCTCCTTTCCGTGGCCGAGAAGTTCACCAAGCAAGGATACCTCCAGACATTCCCCGAGATACAGCACTACCTCGTTACACTGGCAACCGTATGTACTTTTCACGAATGACCTTCATGTCTCACTCCCTCCCTCTTCGCATTGGCTAATGGCGCCCTAGGTTGCACTACCGCCTGGCGAGATCTTTCTCAAGTTCGTCGCCTCCGTGGCGTCCAACAACGTACCTTCAATGATCCCGAGCTCACCCTCCCATAACACGAAGAAGCGTGAGCGGGAAGAAGAAACCGAAACCTCCGAAAATGCACCATCGCCAGCTAAAAGGTATGTCACAGTTCACCCCAAGTTTGCGGTCCTCTACAACTCAAGCCTTCAGTACTGACAGCAGCTACAGACAAGATCTGAGGTGTGAATATGTAGGCTGCGACAGGACCGGCACGTATGCAGACGCTAGCGGCCTCAGAAAACACGTGGTTCAACACCATAAAAAGTCGAATCCGATTCTTTGTGGACATGAAGGATGCGAATACGGAAACGTGAGACGGGACCGAGTCCGGACACATTTCCTCAGTCAGCATCCGGATGTCTCGCTCCCTAAACGACTCGAAGCCACGTCAAGGACACCTGCCGGTCAGCAACGGGTTCTAAGCTGAATGACAGACAAGGCATTGCTGATTTTTGGGTATCTAAGCGGGGAAGAAGAGGAATGAAGGTAGCCAAGACGCATAGACGGCCCATTGCTCTATCGGCTGTATTTAAAGGCGCGAGTTGACGATTGGTGGAAGATTATCCTTTGCCCGCCGGCTGTTTGTATCTTAACCCAGGGTCCAACTCTTCGCAACAATGCCATTGTCCTCAACCAACATGTGTACTCAAAGCCATGGTTCGATTCAGTTCAGCTCAAGTATTGCTCACAGCCACACTGGCCACCTTTGCTCAAGCGGCAGCAGTGAGATGGATGCCTCTGGGCGACTCTATTACTGACTACGGCTGCTGGCGCGCATGGATATGGGAGCGTTTTCAAAAGGAGGGTTACAATGTTGACCTCGTTGGGGGAGAGAAGGCCGGCGAGAACTGCAACGGTCTCAACTTCGACCGTGATCACGAAGGGGTGAGTTGGTAGCTTTGTCGACGTGACATTAGCTGACGAAGCAATGTCCGCAGCATCCGGGCTTCATGGCCGTCGACATCGTCGCCAAGAACCAGCTCGTTGACTGGCTGAAGAAGAACCCGGCCGACGTTGTCACCATGCACCTGGGGACGAACGACATATTCCGCGGCAACCGTAAAACTGCCGAAATTACGGCGGCATTGGGAAAACTGATAGATCAGATGAGAGAAAGCAACGCAGCCATGAGGATCATTGTATGTCCCGAGCTGAATGATAAGGGGGTTGTAGTTGGAAGAGATGAAACTGACTGGTACCGTGACGGACAGGTGGCCCAAATCATCCCCCTCCCCACGGTCGACAAGCAAGTCCAAGAGCTCAATCAAGCCATCCCGGCATGGGCGGCCTCGAAGAACTCGACGGTGTCTCCTATCTGGGTGGTGGACCAGTGGACGAACTTCACCAGCGCGGACCTGAAGGACGGCATCCACCCCAGCGAGTCGGGTGACGTGAAGATGGCCAACAAGTTCTACCCGGCTCTGGTTCATGCGATCGCGACTCTTGATGGGAAGTGATGGTCAAATGAACTGCCGGCTGTCTTATGTGAGTAGCTGACGACTTATCGATCCTGCCGCGAGAAGGGCGACGAAAAAAAAAAAGGGGGGGGGGGCACACTCCTCTGAGTCAATGTTGAAAATAGAGTCAATAGTGGCTACCTACCTCCCTGAGCCGACCTCAAGCGGAGGTTAGCGGGACGTAGTATCGATTGCTACCAAGACGTAATGCCATGCAGGGTTACCCAGACACGGAATATCGAAGCGAGGAGCGTGTGGCGCCAATGCTTGTGTGCCTGTGCCAGCGCCACACTTGGACTTCCCGCTGCAGGTGCCTGGGATGATGCGGTTTAAGAGGTTTGTTAAGCTACCCCTGAGGCTTGGCTGCGATCTGGTCAGCTGGGACTCGTCTCCGATCGAATGCTGTGGCTCAGCCCCCTCAGGTGAGTTTGCTAGGCTCGAGCTCCCAGACGCGCGCCTATTGGATCAGGGACTATTAGCTGGGCAGCCTGTATCCCGTCTCTTGGGAGCTCAGGGGTGGGTCTTGGTAGGCCTTCCCTTCTTTTTTGGCGCTTTGCTTGACTGCCTAGGTAAGTTGCCTAGCGCCCTCTGGAACTCAGAGCCGAAGTCTTTTCACAGAAAATGTCATCGTTGCGTTTTTCTCGAGTTTTCCCGATAAGACATCTGCAAGTCATCAATGACACGACCTAACCAGACAGTTCCGGTAGGTGACACAGCCCCGCAAAAAACCGGGATGTTGCGATCGCGCAAGAGGTAAGCCTGAGGCACAGTAGAAACGGTTGAGAAGCTTGCCTCCCGATAAGGTGCTGTGACAGCGGAATCTTTCCTTCAGAAGATGGGGTGAGTTTCTTGCCAGTTGCGGGTTCCTGCACCCGTCAGGGATGCGGTGACGCAAAATGCATATGGTATCGCAAAGTCGCAAAGTGCATGCAGCGTGCAGAGTGCGGGGAAAGACGGGACGTAGTCAGGAACGAGCACGGCTCGGATGGCCCGGAATATTTAAGGGGGGAAGAGGTTCGGGAGCGGCGACCTGAGTGCAATTTGGAGTCGGTTTGTTTCCGGGTTGTGGGCGAAGAACCGTGCATTGCGGGTTCCCGAGCCGGGTTTGTCGTCGACGTCTAGGCCTTCAAAGACTGAAAAGTGGTAATGCTGAGAGGCAGTGTGAGTTGTCACTCGCACAGGGGTTGTTGGGTCAGAGTTTGGTTGGACAGCAAAACCTGGAAAGATTGGGCCAAATTGGAAGAATTGAGTCCCGAACGTGCCTTCCTCTCGTTCTCATTCTCAACTCAAGCTGAAAACTCCCCACAATAACTGCTATCCAACTTCCGAGAACCCCCATCCTCTTGAACCTCAGTTCCATAAGGAATGGGCAACGAGTCGGAAGAGACACAATTTGCGAGAATCCACAACAACTGCAAGATTGTTTGGGGTGCAGATGCCGACTACGACTTTGGAACAGAGGCGGATGATTACGAGCATTATTTCTGCTACATCAGGGAAGACTTTGGACTCAGCTTCGGCCCAATCTTGGTGTGTGCTATGGGCGATAAAAAGAAGACGTGGGATGAATTCGATCGGATGCTGGCACATGGAGCCCAGGGAACCATCATCAAGCAGCAGGAGCAGAAATCAGGGAAGAATGCCTGAATGGCGACGACGTCAGTGTTCGGAGAGGGTGTGATGCAATCGCTCAATTCGGGGAATGTCCTAATGGGGTACATCGAAGAATCATGTGATGATTGAGGGTGATCGAAGTTCCGAGCCAAGGCTCACTGAAACCCGGTGTCCGCCGTATTCCTCCCCTACACGTTCCGGCGTATCCACAAACCGAAGGGCAGAGCCGTGACTTCTACCTTGACCGCCTGGGGAAGTGGGGTGGCGGCCGTGGTGGTATCGATTGGGGACTTGGTGCATATTCCGTCCTGCACGCTCAGCCCGAACCCGAGTGTGGGGTTGTGAGGTTGTGAAGTCCTGAGCGCGGCAAATCTTGGCCCCATCGCCTTGGCCCCGCCGCTATCAACTGTCTATCTCATCCCCCCATGCTGGTAGGTTTCTGCATGTCAGGACACCATAGAATTCGGGCGTTAGTTTGAAGGCCGACAGCGGCATCCACCTCCACTCCTCCTCACGGTGACATAGCCATATCTCAGGCCGCACTAGCGCTGGCATCGGTCTTGAAATCAGGGTTCTTGGCAGCACTCGCTGCGAAGCGGGGCAATTTGACAGCTCGCTACGTGCCGCGCTGGCAAACACGGCGCAGCCCATTGGAGGATTAAGCGGGCGTGCAGCACGGCCCCAATAGCCCTGCTTATATTTAGAGACGGCTCAGCTTTTATCGCTCCTGACCGCCCTTGGCCTCTGGTTGTCACATCCGCTTCTGTCCCAGAGCAGCGGCGGGGAGGGTCGCTTAGGCGGGTGAGTGTAGCTATCTGGTGTTCAGCCCGAGAAACCAGCCCGTACAGCGTCAAAGTGTGGATGCACGGAGGGGTCACTTGCCTGGCGGTCGAGCGATGACCCAACAGCGCTAGAAGTATGGTTCTCGAGGTCATGTCCGGGGCAAGGACAAGACCCCTTTCAATCTCCACCACGGCCGCCACATTCTCTAACGGACGAATGATGAGACTTCCCTTTCCGCGGCCAGCCACGGGCGAGTTCTCGTAGGCTCCTACGATTGCATAGCGCATCGGTGGGAGATCGGGATTGAGGGTTCGGGGGGCGGCTCACCTGCAAGCCACATTTTGTGGTTCCCTTAGTCCCCAGATCATCGGATTCGGTGAGGGGGCAGCTCGTGTGGGTGTTGGTGGTAGTGCAGAGGCTTGTTTTCGAGGGTCCTTCCACCTCCTTTGCCCTCGGTCGACCAATCAGACGCTGATTATATTTACACCATCTTCCTGGTCTTTCATACGAGAGGACTGCGCTAGCAGCGAAGACGAAATGGAATCGTGTTAGCAACGGCCCGATCCCCAGCCATCTCTCTAGATTCCGCGGATTCCTGCCCTCGACGGTAGAAAGAGGAAGGGAGCGAAGGCAGCAACCCAATAGTACCGTGCATCAGCCCCAGTATCTCCACAGCGTCCCATGAGTTTCACGTCATCCGGCGAGTGGGTGAGTGGGTCCTGTTCAGTTGAGATGGCTCTCCAATGTCCAATTGCCGGGCGATCCAAACGCAGAACTACCCGAGCGTCACCGCAAACGAATCCTATACCGGTAGGGCAGAGCGGGCTCGTATTTGCAGCAGCAGCGCAGGTCACAGTGACTAGCAGAAGCGTCCGCTGTTACGTCCTCGGGGAGAATGCCACGTAAAACGTGACATCCCTTCAGAGGGAAACGACCCTCGAAATGTTCCTTCCTCCACTGCACTTCTCAATCATCGGACATTCAAACGCAAATTGCTACATCGCACGGTCGAAATCCGAGAAAAATGTTACGCTCTCTCGCTGCCGTCGTCTCACGCCATACCAGTGCGGATGACCGGTTGAGTCTCCCAACGGCCCGTGTCAACGGCTCGCATGGTTCGTCGTTGCGGCGTGCGGCTTGCCATTTCCCCTGCCAAGACTGTCGTCCGATCACCGCAAAAATGTCCATGCTTCTTTGACAGTCCTCTGCAACCCCCTCACCTTGCAGGCCACACACGTGGGCATCGTCACGGCAGAATGGGACGACAGCGGGCTGGCGGCGACGGATGGGAAAATGCCCGAACGTGCCGCGTTCTACCCTCGACAGCCGCTATTTTCTGGCGTTCCCTCCCGTTGTTGCGCGCGCATTCTCTGAGCACACCTCTCCTCTTCCTCCTCCTTCTCACCCGTCCCTCCCGCAGAATATCTCCTATGCGCAGCAACCTCATACCGGACTATCGACCTCGGCTACCGCCTGCCGTCCCCTCAGCGGCTCACAGCGCGGCCCTCACCTCGAAACCGGGTCCGTCGATACTCCTCAAATCTTATCGATATCCATTTTCGTCCTTATGGCGTCCCTGTTAGAGATCTGTGCCGTCTACCGAAGGCGGCTCCCGTCGGTAAGTAGCTGTTTGCATTACCTCACTCCGAACCTTTCGAGCCTAGCTCAGCAACACTGGCCCTCATGCTCAGCCTCATCCATGCACGGTGTGCGCTCCTCTCTCTCAGCTGCCAACAACTCACCATGGTCGTGGTGCAGCTTGGCACCCGCATGGCTGACCGCTCGTCCAAGCCTCCATGTCGACATCATGAGATCCTGGCCATGGTCACCTACCTAGGAAATCATAGGCGAAGAGTCACATCGACCCCGGATGGGGGAATCCATCCACAATGGCCGATCTGATCGACCAAGACTACGCAGCAGCTCCTTGACCATTCGTCGTCTCCATCCAGATGGATGATGTATAAAGACGCCATCATCACCTCCCCCTTCCGATCTCATGCTTCTCCATCTCGCCAGCGGTCAGCTCGCAGACCAGTCTTTCGTTCATCCATAGCTTGTCTTCACCACATTCTTTTGTCGCCCTGACAGTCGTTCATCATGAGATTCCTCGCCGGCGCTCTCGCGCTCGTGGGCCTCCTGGCCCCGACCGTCCTGGCGCTGCCCCAGATTCCGGAACCCAACCCCATCCCCAAGGACTACAACGTCAATTCGGCCGAGCTCGAGATTCGCACCGATCCCGACCTTGAGCCCCGCGCCCCGCCGACATGCCACTCCCCGAGCAACCGGGCCTGCTGGACCACCGGCTTCAACATCAACACGGACTACGAAGTCCTCACACCCCCGGCCGGTACCACCAAGAAAGTAATGACTTTCAAAGCCAAGATGACAACTTTCTCAATGCTAACACCAGACAGTACACCCTCACCTTGACTGAAGTCGACAACTGGCTCGGCCCTGACGGAGTCGTCAAGAAGAAGGTCATGTTGGTCAACGGTTAGCTTTGCGATTAGCCCCTGAATCTCCCAAACAAAACAGCTGACAGCCCCCGATAGGCTCCATCTTCGGACCTACCATCCGCGCCGACTGGGGCGACTGGATCGAGGTCAAGGTCATCAACAACCTCCGCACCAACGGGTAAGTGGTCGTCAGTATGCCCTCCCCAGCTTCACCGTGCTGACTAGCAACAGAACCTCGATCCACTGGCATGGTCTGCACCAAAAGGGCACTCAGCTCCACGACGGCGCCAACGGCGTGACGGAATGCCCCATCCCCCCCAACGGCGGACAGTTCACCTACCGCTTCCGCGCCACTCAGTACGGCAGCTCTTGGGTAAGTTGTCATTTTCATTCTCGGTTTCGGCTAGAAACCCCGGAGACTTCCTCCGGTTTCGTGGGGCACCGGCACCGGCATGTGGGGCCGAACCAACTCCGAGGAGAGCATGCCATTGCGATCAAGGGCTTACAAATACGCGCAGTACCACTCGCACTTCTCGGCCCAGTACGGAAACGGCGTGGTCGGCACGATCCAGATCGACGGCCCTGCCTCTCTGCCGTACGACATCGACCTCGGCGTGTTCCCCATCACCGATTACTACTACGCGGCAGCCGACGAGCTCGTGATCTTCACGGCGAACAATGGCCCGCCCTTCAGCGACAACGTGCTTTTCAACGGCACAAACGTGCACCCCACCACGGGCGCCGGCAATTACGCCGAGGTCAAGCTCACGCCCGGCAAACGCCACCGTCTCCGTCTGATCAACACCTCGACCGAGAACCACTTCCAGCTCTCCCTCGTGGGCCACCAGATGACCATCATCGCCGCCGACTTCGTTCCCGTCAATGCCATGACCGTCCAGTCCGTCTTCCTCGGCGTCGGTCAACGCTACGATGTCACCATCGACGCCTCGGCAACCCCTGGCAACTACTGGTTCAACGCGACCTTTGGCGGACAAGACTTCTGCGGCAACTCCCACAACCCCGCGCCCGCTGCCATCTTCCGCTATACCAACTCGCCGAACCCGACCGCGCTGCCCACCAACCCCGGCACGCCCCCCGTCGACTCGCAGTGCAACGACATCCTCAACCTGACCCCCGTCGTGCAGCGCACCGTCCCCAACGTCCAGAACTTCGTCAAGCGTCCCGCCAACACCCTCGACGTTGAGCTCCAGATCGGCGGCACCCAGCTCTTCACCTGGAAGATCAACGGCTCGGCCATCAACGTCGACTGGTCCAAGCCGGTTGCCCAGTACGTCATCGAGGGCAACACCTCGTACCCGACCCAGGACAACATCGTGCACGTCAACGAGGTCGACCAGTGGACCTACTGGCTCATCGAGAACGACCCCGACAACGTCGTCTCCCTCCCCCACCCCTTCCATCTGCACGGACACGACTTTGTCGTTCTCGGCCGCTCCCCCGACGCCACCCCCGCTTCTCAGACCCGCTACGTCTTCCAGGAGGCCATCGACAAGTGGCGTCTCAACGGTGCCAACCCCATTCGCCGTGACGTAGCCATGCTCCCCGCCAAGGGCTGGCTCCTCATCGCCTTCAAGACCAACAACCCCGGCGCCTGGCTCATGCACTGCCACATCGCATGGCACGTCTCGCACGGTCTGTCAGTCGACTTCCTCGAGCGCGTCCAGGACTTCCGCAACGGTCTGTCGGCTTCCGACAAGGCCGGCTTCACCAACAACTGCAATGCTTGGCGCACATGGTGGGCCACTGCTCCGTTCCCCAAGATCGACTCTGGTCTCTAAGGGGTACGTGATGAAGAGGAATCAAGGAAATGACGCGAAAATTTTATTTTATTTTTATTTTTGATATCAGGGTGACACTCCTTTTGATCTTCTTGTCCCCCCTTTTGTCAGGGCAAGAGGCTACTTTCCCCTAACCACCCCTTTTGAACCTTCTTCTTCGTGTGTATTCTTCTTTTTAGGGGATGACCATTTTTGACCTGGACATATATGCTTGGTGATGTTGCAATGGTTGAAGCTGACCGCTATGAGAAGAGAAGTGAGTGAAGCGGTGCCCAGTGCGCACGTAGGGGGATTGGATAGGCCTGACCTGAGCAGATATCTTGGGATAGGATAGGATAGGTCGAGGCGCGAGGCGCGAGTGCAAAGCGCGATGAATGCAACGTGTTGGCAACAGTCCTCGCACCATGTGACCGTGCCTGCTCGACGTCTCTAGCTGCTTACGAATTTGTTGACAAAGAGTCAGGCTCTGCAGACTTTCAAACTCGGCATCTTGGCTATTTAGCCTTCATCGGAAAAGTGAAGCAGGCCACACAGACAGCGCTAGGACGTCTGTGATCCGGGACCGCAGACATTGGAATAAGATTTTCCCCCGCAGCTTGGTGATCTTGATCGCTGATCCAGAGGGCTCTGTGCTGGGATGGCCCCTGTCGTCTGAGCTCACAGCATTACCCCAGAACTGGGCATCCCTGATATTGGGCTCCTCCAGAATCATTACAACGTCGTATCGCCTGACTCCCCAGTCTTTTGTCGAACCACGGAGATGGCAGTAGGCGTGGTCATCTACCCCATCCCAAAGTTTGAACCAGAGGCGTTGTTCTTTCCTGCCTGGAACACATGGTCGCTTTGTCGGTCAAGCTTCGAATCTCTTCGCGAATTGTGACGTCGAATTTGTTATTCGGTTTTTCGAAAGACGCCAACAGCCAAAATATGAGGGGGCGTGCCAACCTCGATGGCACGCAGCCCCCATCTAGTTCCCACGTCAACCACATTCGACTCAAACACACCATCGAGACATCACGATAGGCGACACGCCCTTCATGGGCACCGCTCAAAGAGTCGTCGCGACAACAAGAAACGCTATCGACCCGAGCGCAACGAGCGCTGCTGCAGTCTATGTCGTCGGCACCACTGCCACCCTGGTCAGGCTTACCACCGTGGTACAAGGGACTAGTACCGAGCGAGCAGGAAGTCGCCCTCGCCTACATCGTCCTCGGGTTCTTCTTGGCCGTGACATGCTTTGTGTTTTGCAAAGCTGTGAGCCAGACGTTAATACGATGGTACCGCCTCAAAAAGCTCACGCCATACCTCATCATGGTGTGGCTCGACTGGGGCGCAACAACGGTGCACTCGGTCGTCGGCTGGTGCACCGGCCACATAAAGTGCCCGTCGCACCCGAGCGTCTGGCTCTTCATCACCATCATCCTCTTGTGGGACCTCGAGATGCACTGCCAGGCGCAGATCCTCGTCAACCGCGTCTCGCTCCTCCTTTTCGACCACACCCAGGCGCGCCGCCTCAGGCTTTTCGTCTTCGCCATCGTCTTCATCCTCACCACCAGCGTCGTCATCATCTGGACGCCCGCCAAGATGGAAATCAACAAGAGATGGATCGACGCCAATAACATCTGGGATCGGGGGGAAAAGATATGCTTCCTGCTCTTCGACGTCAGCATCAACATGTTCTTTGTGAACCGCATCAGGACGGCGCTCATCGAGAACGGGCTGCTCAAGTACAAGAGGCTGTACCGCTTCAACCTCATCATCATCAGCCTGTCCATCCTGCTGGATGTGAGCGCCCCCTCTTCGTTGCCTCAGACACAGAAACCTAGTGACTAACCCACCAGCGGACAGATCGCCGTCATCGGCACCACCTGGCTGCCCGACTACTGGATCTACATCCAGTTCCGCCCCCTCGTCCATATGGTCAAGCTGTACATTGAGATGTGCAACGCCGAGCTGATTGGTCGCGTGGCCCAAGCCTCCAACATTCGCAACCTGGGCCACGAGTGGTGCGAGACGACCAACCCGGCCGTCGAATCCGGGAGCTTGAATATGTCGAGCATCTGTCTGAAAAGGCTGCGGTGGAAACAAGGCGGGGAGGACAACAACAATGGCAGCAGCCCCCGTGGCCCCGCCATGTCACGAAACGACAGTGCATCATGCGGCGCGGCTGCAAACGGCAGTGCGATTGTCAGCAAGCCCAAAACGCCGACGCTTTTGGGTGCAGAGCCTTCTCCGTACCACTCGGCAGCAGGCCCTGCCCATCCTGGGCCATACGGCTGCATGGTTTGATACCATAATGGTTTTTTTTTTTTTTTTTTTTTTTTTTTTTTTGCGTGGTTGCCTAAAGGTGGTTTGATGTTGAATCATGGATGTAGGTATGGTCAACAAAGAGAACATTTTGCGCTGGGTCAAAGAATTGGCCAGTGCGGCATTTGTGGTTTTGTGCAGCACTAGGAAATTATTTGCTAGGCTTGCTTGGCATGAAGGCAAGCACCCTTTGCCTTCTAACTGGCATCCCAAACGCCTCGTCGAGCACACCTCGCGCCCCTATGTCCCGCCCGCGAGATGTGGTAGCGCCGGCTGTATCAAGATCTACTTGTTCCCTGATTCCGGCATTGAAGTAGACTGCTAGCCAGGGTCCGAGAGAGAAACAATGACACCAAATAACGGAGTCAGGCGGGCCGAGCTCACTCTGCGGGGCAGAACGCTGCAGACCTAGGGCAGGACCTCCAGCCCTAGCACAATCGAGACCGAGCCCATGGAAGGTGCGAAAAACTTCCGTGCGTCAAACACTTGCAGCAGCCTAGCGTGGCACTAACGCGCAACCGTCAAGTCCTGTGGCAGCCACTGTCATCTTGACAGGAGGCATTGCCGCTCGCCGCACGTCCATGGACGCCACTCAGATCCCCCGAACTAACCCACTGGCACTTCCAAGTCATGGTCACACTAGCAAGGAACTTCGAGGCGGTGCCACTTTCGTTCTCTGTCTACACCAGGTCGCTGCTTCCCGTCCCGACAGGATCGTGCCAACCGAAAAGAAGCCGACGCTCGGGGGTGCAAATCCCCCCTTCCTCCCTTCCCCTCACCCGGATTCCCTCTTTTCCCCTCTGCAACGTCATTTGCACGCCCCAGGCCGAAGGCTTGAGCTCGAAATCCCGAGCTCGAAGTCTCATCCTCTCCAAACTCCACCCCCAAGTCGACTCAGATTTCCGACCGTCTGAGATCCGTAACCAGGCCGTGGCATGTTAGAGCTCCTTTCCAAGTCGCTCAAATCCACTACGCGGGGAGAGTTTGGCACCCGGAATCGAAAAAGTAAACCTCAAGCGGGATCTTGGTGCGGTCAAAGACGCTGAGGTGCTCGTCGGCCGAAGTCACAGACTTCCAGTCCTCGTCCTCAACAGTGGGCTCAGCGGCGGGAGCATCTTCAACAGCCTCCTTGTCAGCCTCCTTATTCTCACCCTCCTCGCCGTCGCCACCCTTCTTCTTCTCGAACGACATCTTGAACGCCCTCTTCTTGGCCGCCTTCTCGACTCGGTTGCGTTCGGCCTCGTGCACGGCGGCGAGAGCCTCTTGCTCCTCGATGATCATCATCATGAAGCAGCGGGTGCATTCTTCGATGGGGACGGTGCGCTTGCGGACCTTGGTCTGCTTGTTGGACTTGCAGCTCTTGCCGGCGTTGGCGCAGGGCTTGCTATTGGTGCGCTCGCTGCCGAGGCTGGTGTTGCAGTTGCCGCAGCGGAGCAGCTCGAGGGTGTGGGTGCACATTTTGCCTGACTGTTCTTGAGCTTAGAAGCAGTTCAAGGGTACATCACGGAGTTTGGATCTAGCCAAGCGCAATTGCACAACGCAGAGATGGATCTGGCGATGATCGCGGTGCCTGGGCAGGACGTGGAGGATGAAGGAGAAAGAACGGGATTCTCGCGGGTGACGGGAATTTGTACCAACCTACCCGGCTTGCTGATGGCAGTCAGGTCACAAGGTGTCTCTCGCTCTTCCAGTCACTGCCTGGCGTCCTTCAGCCGGGCATCAGACGAAAAGTTTCGCGCCGGGTAAGTCGGGCATGTCATCTCCTGAAGTGACGTCAATGGATTGCCTGCCTCATCAGTCCGACTTGCAAAGATTTCACACCCACCCGTGTCGGTTGCTGTTGTCAAGGGGGTGCAGCTCAACGGGAATGGTTTCACCAGCGAACGATGGACTAAATCTTAACCGTAAGTTGGCAATGCCTGATCGCGTCGGTGTCTGTTCTCAAAGGTAGGATGAAAGGGTTGTACCCAATAACAGCAATTCATTCACCTCACCGGTAGCTCTGTCAATTACCCTACTTCATGAGTGTGAATCCCATTCACCTCGAGGGACGTTGAGACAGCACCTCACCCTTCGTCCTCACCGCCTCCCTCTCTCTTTCATATTGCCTAAGCACCACACCGCCCGGGGCATGTACGAGACATTGTCCCACCAGGACCACGTCTATCATCAGCTTGCTGTTCCATCTCTATCAGACAGAGACCCAGCTCATTCTCGAAGCTAGGGCGGACCTGTCTGGCACTGCAAAGACACAGCACAGTCACGGACTGACCTGGGCAATGACTTGGATCAACTTTTGGAGGAGATTTCAGAGCCAAGATGAGGCGGGTAGGCACACGTCTACCAGAATTTTGCCAAACCTGAAGAGATTTCTTTGACTTTTCACATAGGCCCCTGTACTTCAAACAAGGCAGCTGTCTGTACCTAGGCACAAGTACGACAAACATTCTGCTTCTACTTCTCACTCTCCCATCTCTCTCATCTTCTTGATCGTCTCCTCAGTTTTCCTCGCTTGCTTGGCCTTCAGATCCTCCCTGTTCTTTTGTACCTTCTTCTTGCTTTCTTCAGGATTCTTGCCACCGACTCCGGCCTGCTGCTTCGACGTTCATATGCTTTGTTTAATAGAACTGTGCTCGCTTTCCTCCAGGCGATGCTCGTCCCTTTTCAGGTTCTTCAGTTCGGGGTTAGCAATACAAGTTCAAAGGAGTAACAATCCTTGGCACAAGGTATCCTTACCCGGACATTCTTGACAGTTTGCGTTGGCATAATGGCTGTGCAGCGAGGGCTAGTTGAGTCTGGTCGGTTTCAAGGTGTGTGTTTTGTGTGTAAAAGAGAAAGCACTATCGTGCGCGCCGGGTTTAGCGCCACTTCCCGGTTGGGGCGCGGTGTCACATGAACTGGGAGCGCACGAACCATCTTTGTAACATACGCCTAGCGTCCACCGATTTCTCTCTCCCTCACTAACTTTCTCTCCCTCTCATAATTTACCCATTCCCAGCACCACCATAATGGCGACCCAGGCTGAAGAAGATTTGCGCCAAAAGCTGGAGTATTTCTGCCAATCCGCATCACCACAGGACAGAGAGGCACTTACCAGATTCCTCACAACAAAACCGCTAATGAACGCAAATCCCAACAGCGTAATTCCTCCAACAGAGGAAGCTCGGATCCGCCTAGACCTCGCACGCCAGCTGCAGAATTCCATCAGAGAGGTTAACGGTGTACCGGGTTGGAAATTTAGCGCTTCGCACCTTGGCGTTATTTTCGTGATGCCGCTGGACATCCTAAAGCAAATCGCACGCACGGGAATAGTTCCGAATTTGAGAGCCGGAGCAGCTGATACGCACCTTCAAAGAGTATCTGACTTGATAAAGGAGTGTAGGTTAACGAACTTTAAGCTTTAGTGATTTTATGGCTAATATAAATTGGTTAGTTCTCGATGCCGTCAGTCTGGAAGCCGATTCGCATCTCCCATCAAAGATCGCACAATCTAGCGCTAGCAAACGGGCTAAGTCGACCACTACTACAACATCACTAAAGCGCACTTATGACGAAGGTGGAGGGGACCGGAGCACGTGTGAGGCAGATAAGGTATGTTATTTGTTCTGTGGTAATCAATGTGCTAATCGTGCGTTGTAGTGTCGTGAGCGAGAGAACAGCGCCTGTCTGTTCACTGGCATGGCGGACCCACTTGCGTGCCACATCATGCCATTCTCATTCAACTCTAACCTGCAGAATAGAAGGCGCCTAGGCACTCTTATAGATGCAACACAGCTCTTCGGCGATCGTCCCTGGCCAGAGCTCCTGACACAAAAGGTTCGATCATCCGATTTTGCTTGGAATATGCTAGCTGTCAGTCCTCAGCTGCACGTTTGGTGGGCTCAGGGACGTTGGGCAGTGAAATGCCTAGGAATCACACCAGTTAACAACCAACATGTACTGACGCTTGAATTTCACTGGATGCCGCAACGAAGCCAGTTACCCCGAGGCAGGGAAATCGACCTCGATAAAGACAAAGGGGAGCAAATGCTCAAGGAACTCACTAGACGTTTGGACCCGCTAACCGATCCACCCCCTAACCGACCATGGAAACAGGGGGTCACCCCATTGTAACACCAATGCCAAAAACATTCCCACACGGCCAAAAACAGTAGAAAATAATATCTATTACATCTCCTCTGCCTCGTGAAACCTATAGAGTACTTAAATAACCTCTTCTACGTGATCCTTGAGGTTGGAAGGCGGGTCCGCAGTCTTCTTCCGCTTCCTCCCTGTAAGGGGCTTTATCAAGGCCTTGTTCGCTTTAGCGATGGATTTTATACTTGCGAACTTATTATTTACAGGCTCCCTTACTTGCTTCTTCGTACGAGGCTTTTTAGTAGCGAGATCCGCCTGTAGGTGTGCGATTTCCGCTTTTAAAAAAGCCCTACAAGCGTTACCCTTATCCAGGGCCTTCCCTGCCTTAATCAGGAGGCTTCTAACGTTGCGAGAGGAAGGTGATTACTGCTGTAAGGTGTTATATAGACTGTTATAAATGTTACAGCTGCGTTAAAGCGTCTTTAAGAGGGTTACTAACGTAATAGGGAGGTTTATTAATGTTAGGGAGCGGTTTAAGGGAGGGGGTAAGTCTCTGACTAGTGCTTCGCGGTCCTTTAGTATTTAAGCAGGGTTAAATGGCCAGATCCCCGTCTTTTTAAATCCGCTACGTATATTCCTTACCGTATAGCCCTGAATAAAGGCATCTCTATAGGCTAATAGCTATTATTATTTGTTAAGGGGAGCGGTCGTTTAGCAGCCTGCCAGTGGGGTAGTCACCTGGCGAAAGTACGTCTTAAACGGGGAGAAAATGCTATAGTCGAGAAGCTAAGACTTATAGGAGGTGTAAGGCAGCAGATATAGAAGTTTAACCTTATTTTAAAAGGTGGTAAGTATAAAGTTATTAGTGATGTGACTACTTGCCTTATTAAGAATAAGAAGTCTTTATTACGTAGGGTTTTCTAGTTAAGTTTCTGGTAAATAGACTTCTTTTAACCACTTTAAGGCGATCCTTTCGTTAGAGAAGCCGGTAGGGGAGTATTTATACTTTTAATTACAGATAATTAGTTATTTCTAAAAGTAATCGGGGTATTACTGGCCCTGTAAGCTTACACTGGTAAACACTATAACAGGTGTAAATCTCTAGCCCTTAACAGTAACTGCCTTAATAACAGAGACCCAGGTTATAGCCTTTAAGGTTTACTTATATGCCTTAAACGTTAGGGAGTTACTAATAACCTTACCGCCCTTTATACTCTCCGCCTCTTACATACCGTGCTTGTTAACGTTAGAGATGTGTTTTAAAGGGATGTTTTTACTGTTAATCTGGAACTTTAGGCGGTGAAAGAAGTCATCGTAGGCTTCCTTAGTACTACCTTAGCGTCGTTCTTAATTAAAAGGGTGAGAGGATTTAACCTTAACGTTCTTATAGTGGTTAAAAAAGCGGTTGACCTAGCGTTTACTAAGTAAGTGTAAGTCTCCTCCTTGCGCGAGGATCTGTTACGCCATTTTAGAGAGTTACGCCTTTATAGGAGGCCTTATAGAAGCTTCTTTATTATAAGCCTAATCCATTAAAAGAGTCTCCTCGGCTGGAGAAAGCCGCCGGTGCTGTAATTCGCGTTCGTTACGGGTGGTCGCACCATGGAGCCGGCCCCAGAGCGTGGCATACGGGACCTTGGTTTTTACTGTCGCTTCTCGTAAAGTTACACCGTTATTAACTAAATCGATTACAGTCTGGATATCCTGCTCACGGAGCGTCGGCATCTTGAATTTGGTGTAGATTGCGGCTAAATTGAAGGAGTTGTTGCTGTTGCGATGGGGGGAGCGCGACGCGGTATTTGGGGGAAAATGATGATCGGCATGGGGGTGGATCGGTTAGGGGGTCCAAGCTTCTACTTGGAACGGTGACCTAAACATGACGACGTCGGAAGACCATGGTGTCATTGCTATCTCAGATGCCCGCTCTCACCAACCACTCCGACCAGGGCAGATTTTCGAAGTCAGGCATAGTACCAACGACGATGCCGAGAAAATGAAGGACATGGTTGATCTACAATGGTACCTGATCCTTGCTTGCAGTCTCGCTGGCGCTGCAGACCCACCGGAGCTTGAGGACGATAAGAGCGATGATGATTTCGACCCGAACGCGCTTGAGATGGAGCCAGAACACGACACCGGGATACAGAAGTGGCTTAAGGGAATCGAGGCCGCCCCTCCCCAGAGCGCGCAGCCAATTTTGGCTTCATTATCGAAACCCGGGGTAGTTCAGGAGTCACCTTCAAGCAACACTGGTCCTGGAGTACTCGGCTCTATTACTAACCTTGCCCATCGCCGATCAAGCTGAGGGGGTGGTCACGGTAGGCAACTTCCACTGGCGCGCGTTGGGGGAGGATGGATGATGTACAGAATACTTTTCCGAGGGACTGCGCCTCACTGTTAAGGCCGCCTCCAATAGCGGCATACGCCAGTCGTCTCTGGCGGCCACAACAGCGCTTTCTCACATTAATGTGTAACGAAGGAGTAGATCGTGGAGGCAATGAAAAGAAGGGATGAAACGTCAAGGATATACGCAAGAGTCCCTTTCCAAAACCAGCCGAAGCAACCGCTGGGATAGCATCTGTGATGTGTGGAAATGCGCAAAAGGTGATCGTTTCCTGTGGCTTTGACGCTTTGCTCCTGATGGCCTCCTTTCGCGAAGGTGTATATGTCTTTCCCCCACGAGGCCACCAGTGACATCACGAAACAAGACACGACATGAACCACCTTGAACATCTTTTTTGAGAAACAGCTGGCTCAAATTGACGAGATACATTTGGTCCTACCCATCTTTGAGAACCGACGAGTGATGTCTCCCCGTGGCTCTCAGATATCGTACGATTGAAGAGCATCCAGAAGAGTCCTCGGCCGAGAGTTCGAACATGTTGCTAACCTCATGTCTGGTTCCGCTTGCAGAGAGGGGCTTTTCCATTTTTCCAGAATCTTTGGGTGGATTCTCTGAAGAGAGTGGAGATGCAAGACTTTCCCACCTCTCTGCTCGAGGATTGCATAGCTCTGCACTGGGGAATGCGGCAGCTTCCACATTCCATGATAAGGTCAGGTATGCAGAGAGTCTCATTGCAACACGTTCTGTCAAGTTCAACCTGCAAGACTAAACAGTCCGGGAGGATGCTTCCAGGTGATTGTGGGGCGGCAGGATGTGATGTTTCTACTGGCGGTTGAGAGACTGACCCCTCAGGTCTCCACTCAGCGTGTCCAAGGCGCCTTCCAAGTCTGACGAATGTTGGAAAGCCTCAACAACGCCTCGCCAAACACTTAATCGCGACCAACAGAAAGACGCTAGCATTTCAATTCGATAGAGTGTACCCCATCCGTACAATATGCACTGATTATCAACATCAGGACCAAGTCTTTTGTTGCTCAGCTTGCCGCAGCAGTCCAGGATGACGCTCTGCTCCATCAAACCCCGCGGAAAAAAGAAAAAAAAAAGTCCAAACCCATCAAGAAAGTTCGGTGAGCCGACACTACCAAAGACCCCCGCGATCGCCATCGCAGCAAAGGGAAACAGGGCCCGTTTGTTCTTCACCATGACTGGATCGAGGCAAAAAAAAAAAAAGCATCGCTGCTGGTCTTGCCGTCCCCGCCAATGTCCCAGCGGGAGCTTCAGAACCCACAGGCTGAAACAACACCCGAAAATACTCGGGCATTCGCATCTCTGGTCCCCGTTCTTCGAAGTCTCGAGGAACTAACAAAGCGTTGGGTTGTCAGCGCTTTGCCCAGTCTCACTGGTATCAGCCAGACCACTGGGCTCCGCTTCACCCTTCTGGCCGTGAGCTTCCAGATCCACATGATCTGCCGAGAGTTCCAATGCGTGGACTACATCGTTTTGTTCATGAACAGGTTTCCCGTCGTTCTAACTCTGTGGGCCGATGACCCTTGCGGCCACCTCACGGCCCTGCGTGACCTCGGCGCTCAGGAGCAACAGGACGGCGTCTATGTGAACATCCTCCGCAGCGTGCGAAGGTGTCATTCTCAAATCAAGCGGAGGGTGCGAGTCGTCGACAAGGAAATGGGAGCCTACAAACGGAATCAAGACAGTATAGAGAGCATGATCTCTGCCGTCTGCAAAGCTATTTCCCAGCGGTAGTCTTCAGAAAATCGCAGTGGAGTCTGTCTGGGACTCCTGAAAGCGGTTGGGAAGATCCTAAAAACGATGTCTCCCCGGTCTTCAAGGAAGCGTCGCGGAGCGCCTCGGACGACATCATAGTGTTGAAGCATCGAGCGGAACGTCTACATGCCTCCTACACGACCTCCGACCTCAAGAAGGATGATGACCTGGTGCGATTGATGGACGACACGGTAGCACTTCATCGAGAAGCTTCGCGAGTCTTGGAAATGTTACGAAGGCAGGGCGGCGCAGTTCGATCTGAGGCATCAGGTGGGGAGGCGGGTTGTGGCCCTGCAAGGCCAAATTCGGTTGGGGATGGCACCGGGTGTTTTACTTTCGACGTCAAGATCAAGATCTCTGACGGGAGAGGTTGGATCGCATTTCTGGCGCCCATGGCGGCAGTGCGGGCGATTGGGCGAATCCATTGGGCATCGCCAGGTCCAGCATGACCAGCCACCCGCACCATTGGTAACGGGATGCGACACGGCATCAGATCGAACATGCCGTTTTCGCAACGGCCCGAGCGAGGAACTGGTCTGCAAACGCCCAACAGTCGTCAATGGACTTTGGCAGAATTCGGGCGCTGCATGTGGGCCGCAACAGCTGGCCCTGCAGTAGCTCGTCGCCCTGCCATTGGAGAGACTCCCCGCCACGTAGCGAATGTCGGTCAGTTGGATGGAGAAGATCCCGAAAATAGGGCTTCAACAAAGTTTGGCCTGTATTTAATGGTGATGGTAAGACGCGATGGAACGTCATGTTGGACATTGAGAGTTTGACGAAGTTGAGGTGTTGCGAGCTGGTGATCGGAACCCCTGAATTGAGCGCCAGTTTGCTCAAACATTAATTTTTTTTTGGTGGAATTTCACTCTAAGCACCCTGCAGACAACCGCACTCCATGTTTTTGACGTCGTCAAGCCTACCATCCCTCAAGCGAAGCCGGTCCCACAGATCCATCTTCAAGGAGGAATTCGACCCCGGCCGCTCAACGCCGTACGAGGAGAGCATCGGGCTCGGCGTCATGGCCTCCCCTACCCCGAGAGAGGTCAGACGCCTTGCCTCGGATCATGACTTCGTACTTGGCGCTCAGTCGCCGCGGCGTCTGGGGTGGTGGGCGTTCTTGGCTACCCATCTTTCGCTACTCGCAGCATTCGGCGCGGGCGCCATCTTCGTTATCGTCGCCATTGTGTACACGAGCACTCTCGGCAGGAAGGTCCTCGACTGCACTTCATGGGCAACAAGTTGCGACAAAGCTGACGGGTGGACGATCGAGAACCTCGGGACGGTCCAGGGTATTATCACGCTGATCTACTTCATCGGCGTTGCGAGTCTGGCATTCGTGGCGTTGGCGATGTGCGAAGCGGCAATCTGGCCGCTCCTGACACGGCAGTCCTTCTCCATCGGGCAACTTGAAGCGTTCCTGTCGGTAACTCGGGGTTCGGTTCTCAGTGTGCCCGTTGCAGCGCTCTCTGTGAGAAGAGTGGCTACGGGACTGGTGCTGCTGGCGGCCGTTGCTGCGATGCTCATCCCGCTTGCCTCGGCACCCCTTGTTGGGTTTGCATACACTCCAACCTGGGAGCCGATGAACCTTGAGAGCAACTACAGCTCCGCCGGCAGAATCACCGAGATGTACGCGCAGACAGCTCCTCCCACTTCGGTCATCGCTGGTGTTCTGGCCGAGTATCACTCCTGGTCCATGGATCCGTCCTCCGAACCCCTGCCGGAATATCGCGACTGGTACGTCGACCGCGAGACTCTCGGCCAGCGCGGCGGCTTCTCGGCCAACGCCGTCAAGCTCGACACCACCATCACCTGCGCCCCTTTCAGGACCCAACAACTACAAAGAGATGGCATGTTATGGAACGCATTTGTCACCAAGATGAACCGCACCAACTCCAACAATGCTGTCGCCGGAAACAAGAACAGCAGCGCCGAGGTCTGGGTCCGCGGCTTCCCCCAACTCACCCTCTGGGCCGATGACTTCACTTTCCTCTCGCCAACCCGCACCCGTACCACGCTCGTCTTCGCCGCTCTCAACGGCACCATCGACAAAGGCCTCTGGTCTCCTTTCGTCCACCCCGATATCGCCGGCGTCTCCGCCATCGCCTGCGACATCGACATCACCGCCCTCGACTCGGTCCTCACCATCGGACAACCCCCCTCTGTCGACCCCCTTCCCACCCTCTCCTCCCTCTCCAATATACGCCTCAGCGCCGCACCCAACAACACCGCCATCAACGAACTCCTCCTCTGGTTCACCATTGCGCCCCTCCTCACCGCCCCCAGCGTCGACGGCGCCCAACCCCTCTTCTCCAACTCCACCACCACCGTCCGCCCCATCGCCTTCACCGGCTCCTCCCCTCTCCCCGACACAACAAACACCTGGACCACCGATGGCATAACCACCTTTATCCGCATCGCCATCGGCGCCCTCGCGCAAACTACCTCCTCGCCATACCTTGCCTCCCCCGATGGGGCCCCGACACAAATCACACTAACCACCTCCACCCCCGTCAAGAAACTCTCCCCCTCCCGCGCACTCCTCCTCATCATCCTTCCCGTCCTCCTCCTAGCCATCGCAGCCGCGGTAGCAACCTGGTCATTCCTCGTGCACAAACGCGAGGGGATACCCGTGATGCGCATGATGGGATTGGCAGAGGTGCTGAAGAGCGCGCAGACGAGGAACTTGCGTGATCAAGCGGCGACGGATGCGGCAAAGACATATTTACCCAGTGAGCTGGGCGCGAAGGTGAGGGTGAGGTTTGGGGTGGATAAGGATGGGATGGCGGGGTTGGCGAGGGGGGCGAGGGGGTTTAGGGAAGGGAATGGGGTTGTTGTGTAGGATGCAGACTGATATTTATTTTGGAGTTTGGGTAGGATAGTGGATAATTAATTTAGATTTTTCTTTCGCCTTTTTTTTTTTCTTTTTTCTTTTTTTTTCTTTTTTTTTGGATGCGTCGTTTCGGTGAGATGTTGGTGTTTTGATGCCAGTGTGACTGTCAGGGGCGCGCCCCTTTCTGAGCGCCCCGCGGCTGGTGCCCCTCTTCGCGCACCTGCTGCTGGCGAACGGAGCGACGCCAACACACGCTGCATCAACTGTAGTGCCGTCGAGACTGAGCTGCAATTTGGAAGGGGGTTCTTGTGTTTCGTATGCCACAGCCGGATTGGTGTTGGTCGTGGGCGAAGTATTTCTGCACCATGTTGGCGTCATTTCGTGGCGCTGTCGCTTCGGCTTCATCAACCAGTATTTTGACAGCCCAAATATCAACAACCATTTACCAGGTTGTGTAGTGTAGCGGTTATCACTCCGGATTCTGACAATTCATTGTTTGAACATTCCGGCAACCCCGGTTCGATTCCGGGCACGACCTTATTTTTTGCCATTTTCTTGGCCCCATGAAACAGATTCTCCGAGTTCTCCGACTTTTGAGGGCGGGGCACAGTTGGGGTTCGCAGCGCGTTTGAGCTACTATCGTGCCGCGAGGCAGAATTCTTGTGCTGACAGGATCTCTCGAGCCGAAACGGTTCCTGCCGGGTTTAAGTTGGGGTTATAGTGGTGGCGATCTACATGTGCTGGAAGCGCGCTGTTGTAGTCGCTCAGGTGGGTTGCCAGTGACTGGCGCCTTGGCCTTCGCGGCACCTGGTTGAGGGTGACCACGCCATCGACCAAGCTTGTCGCAGTGTCGATCAACCTGATGCCTGCGTCAGGTTACAGCGCGCCTGTCAGCGCGTGCAAGGCCACCGCGTTTCGCGCTACTGTTGTGCGCGGTTAATCAAGACCATCCACAAATGGGTCGAGAGTCGCGGCTCTAGGGACGCGAATAGCAACTTGGGTTGTCCCAAATGGAGGCACTGTCAGAGGCTAAATCCCATCTCCAATCAGGTTGCAACCGACAATGCTCGCCTTGGACGATCTGATCGATATCCTACGGCACTCAAATTCTGGAAACAAGGCACCGAGGCCGATGCGCGATAGACGACAGAGGGCGGATGCCGACGTTGACTCTATCTCGATTCAGCGCCTGTGCCAAATGCGTGGCCCGCCGTGCTCGGTGCTCGGGCAAGTCCCGCAGCGCTAGAACACTGCGACGCAAGCCTCGGGAAAGACCACACCTGGGCTGCTGTGAAAGCCGAGGTCATCCTAACAAACGTTAATTCATCGGATTTGTCAGACCTTGGAAGAGCTGGTGTTTGTTCAAACATCCAGGCTCAAAGTTGAAGCGACAGTCGACGCCGCGGCGGCTGCTGGTCTTCGATCGGCGGGTCAGAGGCTACGCCACGCGGTCAAGGTTGTTGCCCCGTTGCAAGCCCATCTCGGGTTGCAACGCCACAGCCTTCGGCCCTGACAGCTGCAGTGCGCACGCACCACCTTCTCTGTTGTTCGCTTGGCTGGAGATAGAGCAGAGTTGGCTGATCTTTGGGTGCCGAACGTGGAAGTTTGAAGACTGTGATTGCTTTCTTGGCACTGGAAAAGGATCCGGGCTGCAAACCCTGTCGTGTCTGTTCCTGGCTGCTCGCTCTGTACGAACTCGTCCCTGCAGCTTTCGTCGACAGCATATGCTTCGAGGAGCGGGGAATTGCTGCATTGTCTGCATCGGCTTCCTGTGGCTTCAGAGATGGCGTTCGCCTCTCTGTGGTTGGGGCCGTGAGGCAGTTGGTTGCTGCAACGGCGCTGGTCGACATCGAGCTGCCACGAAAAACCAGAAACGAGAGACGAAGCCGCCCACCCAGTGAAACTGCCGCGAGCCGCGACCGCTAAGCCTGTTACGGTTAGAGCCATCTTTTTAAAGCCTAATCTGGACATCGCTTCGCCACACCTCGCCGAGCTATTTTGCGCATGGAGCGCAAAGTGGCCCCGGGACCTCGAGTCGATGCTGGACTCGGCGAGACTTGGAATCTTGGACCTTGGGTTGGGTTCACCGGCATGACGACCTGGCGCAACTCCTGGGAGGGGCAAATCGCACTGACAGGTTCGTTCACCGCTGGTCAAACTCAATTCGTGCACTACTGCAGCGCTGCGAAGGTAGCGCGGCAGGCTAGACTCCGGAGTTGTGTCTATTCTAATGGCAGCTACAATCGCTGCCGTGCGACGTTCCTAATTTTGCTGCCTTCACAACCAGCCGTGCGGGGGCCTGAGGTAAATTTCTTGCCCAGCGCCGTCCTTCGCCGGCTCGCGGCTGTCTGTCAAGATTCTGGCCCACGCCAGGTTGCGCGGATCTTCGATCAGCCCAGCGCCAGGGAATATGCAGGCCGGAGGCTCAGCCCAGTCCCGCGTGGGCTGTGATTGGGCATTTCGATGTGATGCCTGGAAGCCACACAAGGCTCCCTGCCCACCCCCCTCTTAGCATGGATGCCGCCCCCCATCATCAGAGCGAGTGCCAAGCTCGTCTGAGGCGCGGCCGCCGCCCAGATCAAGACCGTTTCCAGCGTGCGGTTGGCCTGCAGCCCTGCAGCCCAGTGCGCTGATACATGTTGGTGAAGCTGCTACTGCTAACCGCAAACTCTCTCGGCCCCCTCACGTTCGCTCCTGCCACGGCGTGCTCTACCTTACACCTCGATCGCGACTGCCCCCGCCCACTTCCCCTCTGAGTCCGCGAGCCCTCGAACCCAGATCCTCGAACCCTCGAAACCCGACCGTCGAACCGCCCAAACCCCGAGACCGGCCCCCATGCCGTGTCGAATACCCCCGAAGCTCGTGTTGACTGAATGACCCCGTCCTGCGATGCGGCCCAGCGACTGAGCGATCTTTACCGCCCTTTTCTTCTTTCGTTTTAATTATATTGATACCCGTTCTGTTTTTCTTTCCTGTTTCCCCATCTCACGGGTTCCATTGTTGGCCCGGCTTTCAGCATGGCTGCCGCGCCTAGGCACAACACCGCTTCGCTCGAACCGGCGACGTCATGGCCATTGGTGGAAGCGCCCGGAGCAGCGCAGCTACTCTCAGTGGTCACTGCGGTGCTCGGGTTGGAGAAGGGGAGGATACATCCGCAGGATTCCTTCAGAGAGCTTGGAGGCGACGAAGAGAGCGCAGCAAGAGTGAGGGAGGCTTGCAAGCGGGTTGGGCTGGATGTAAAGGTGGACGACATCCTTCGATGCGCAACCCTCGCCGATCTCCAACGACGAATCGTTCCGTGCGCCCGACACTCACGACCGATCGATACCATCGAACCCGTCGAGCAGGTCATGCTCCCCCCCCTCGGCATACACGGAGCTGGCCAGCTAGCGCCGGGGATTGCCAAAGGGCATTCTCGTTCTCGAACGTCGAGTCAAGGCAGCGCCGTGTCGAACGGGCAACGGACAGACATCGAACAGGCCCTCGGGGCGCAGAGCTGCGTGGCGAGAATCGCAACGGTGCGGCCCAAGGCGGGCCTGTTGGAGGGGCGCCTAGTTGCGCTCTTCACGCTTGCGGGCACTCTGTCCGCAGAGAGCAAGCCGCCTGCTGCCGCGATCAATCTCATTCCTCAGTCGCACGTTCTGTTCGCCGGGCAACAACTTTCTGCTCTCAAAAAGACGGCGCAGGCGGGTTTGCCGCCCGATTCAATACCGGATGTCTGGCTCGTGTTGGATGGCATGCCGCTGACCGATTCTGGCGATGTCGACTCGAGGCGGTTACGAACATGGGCCCAAAACATCAACAACGACGTCTTGCAGCAAGCGCTGAGCCTCGAAAACCAAGAGCCACTACAGCCTGCGACAACAGGGATGGAGAAATCTCTGCAAAGACTCATCAGCAAGGTGCTGGACTTGCCGCAGGCGCAGATCGGGGTCAACTTGTCCTTCAGCCAGCTCGGCGGAGACGAGATGACGGCGATGGAGCTGGTAGCACGCTGCAAACACGAGTCGATTTACCTCAGCAGCGCGGAGGTTCTGGAAACACCAACCTTGTCGGAGCTGGCAGAGCTTGCGGCGTCGCGGGGCGGTTTGGCGCACAAGTGGGACGAAGAGACGATGGACTGCTTTGACTTGTCGCCAATGCAGCACCTCTACTTCCAGACCGCCATGGGCGGCGATCTCAAGCGCAGAGCTTCCACCGATGGGAGCTACCGCTTCAACCAGAGCCTGCTGCTTCGCTTCAAGAAGCAGTTTACGGTAGAGGACATCGAGGCTGCGATGGAGGCGGTTGTAGGACACCACCCGATGCTGAGGTCCCGTTTCAGTCGCGGCCTTCAGGGGTGGGTACAACGAGTGCTACCAGAAGTGTCTACATCCTACAGTCTTACCCACACCGCCATCTCCTCTGAGCGCGAGCTGATCGCCATCATCGAAAACACGCAAACCTCGATCAACATCGAGACGGGCCCGGTCTTTGCGGTCGATTATCTTACCACGCACGATGGCCAGCACATGGTGTATCTTGCGGCGCACCACTTGGCCGTCGATCTCACTTCTTGGCGCATCATTATTCACGATCTCGACGAGTTGTTGGAGAATGGCAGCCTCTTGTCCCAGCGGTCGATGCCGTTCTACAAGTGGGTGGACATCCAGAAGACGTCAGTCCAAGGCGTCGAACCAAGAGATCTGCTTCCATTTCCCATTCAGCCGGGCGACTACGCCTACTGGGGCCTTCACAACATCCCCAACAACTACGGCGACGCGGTTGAGGTCAGTTTCACTCTTAGCCAAGAGCTCACCTCGCTTCTGCAAAGCTCTTGCAACCAAGTCTTCAAGACTGATTCTGTCGACATCTACCTCGCCGCCCTCGTGCTCTCCTTTGCCCAAACCTTTCACGACAGACCCGTCCCCGTCGTGTGGAATCAGGAGCATGGAAGAGACCCGTACAGCCGCGACGTCGATATCTCTGAAACGGTTGCATGGTTCACATCGCTCTGCCCGATCAGTCAAAAGGTCGAAACCACCGACGACTTCATCAGTGTTCTGCGTCGGCTCAAAGATATCCGGCGGTTCATCCCAACACGTGGTGCGCAATATTTTGCGTCGCGCTTTTACAACCATGCGAGAAATGAGGTCTTTACCCAGGACTGGCCATTCGAGATCATCTTTAGTTATGCGGGGTCGCTGCAGCATTTGGAGCGCGACGATGGTGTGATGGAGCAGCTCGCCATACCTGGTAGGACACTCGCTTCGAAGACGTCGGATATCGGGTCCAACGTGGGTCGCATTGCGCTCTTCGAAGTGAGCGCTATGGTCGATCAGGGGAGCGCCAAGGTCAAGTTCCTGTACAGCAGGTTCTCAAAGGATCAAGGCCGGATTTCCCAATGGATCCAAAACTATGAACATCTGCTTCTCGAGGCCATCGGAAGGCTGAGATATCATCCCCAGGAGCTGACATTGTCGGACGTGCCCCATCTTGATGTTACCTACGAGGGCCTAGCGAAGTTCAACAAGCAACGACTCGGTGCTCTCGGCATGGCCACAGCCCGCGACCTGGAGACGATATATCCAGTGACGGCTGTGCAGCAGAGTATCTTGATCAGTCAGGCGCAGCGGCCAGACGCTTGCTATCTCCATGCCGTTTACGAGTTCGCATCCCCCAACGGTGACCCGATCGATACGGCAAGGATCTGCACGGCTTGGCAGCAAGTCGTGTTGCGCCATCCGGCACTGAGGACAGTCTTCTCCGAGAGCGTCAGCCAAACGGGTCTTTGGGATAAGGTCGTGCTCAGACGAGCCTCGCCGGAGATGTTGTTTATTGACACTGCGCCGGCGGAGGACCCGGTGTACGAGCTCAGCAATCTTCCCAACCTTCGAGCATCGGACGGAAAGCCCCTTCATAGGCTGACCGTCTGCAAGGCGCCGACAAGGACATTTGTCAAGCTAGATATCAGCACTGCCCTTTGTGATGTAAGAACGCTGTTACCTGTTACCCACTCGTTTTGCTGACCCCTTTCAGTCCGCGAGCATCTACATCCTGATAAACGATCTCAGACGGGCTTATGCCACGGAGCGGGCCATTGTCGACATCGCCCCCTTCCCCTATCCGCAATACCTGCAGTTCCTCAAAGTCGCTCGCCATGAGCAGAGTCTGGAGTTCTGGCGCGAGAGATTATTGCGAATCTCGCCCTGCTTCTTTCCCCGGCTTACCGTGTCGCCCGATGAGCAGCGATTCGGGAACGGCTGTCTCGAGCTTGAGGTCACCCAGAACGACCTGACAGCTTTTGCCAGATCCCAGCGTGTCGACGTCGCTTCCGTGCTCCGCCTTGCGTGGGGACTCGTTCTGCGGTGCTTCACTGGCTCGAGCAGTGTGTGTTTCGGCTACCAGACTGCCGGACGCGATGACTCCATTGCTGGTGTTCGTCAGGCGGTTGGCTGCTTCGCGAATACCATCGCTTGCAACTTTGAACTCCCGCCTTCCAGCCCCCTGACCCTCATTCTGCAAATGGTCGACAGTCAAATGGCTGCCTGCTTGCCTCACCAATACTTCACCATGGCTGAACTCCGACATGCCATGGGCATGAAAGGCGACGACCGTTTCTTCAACTCCTGTTTGACCTTCACCGAGGAACCGGGTGCCTTGAACAGCAAGTTCACAACGAGGACGAACTTTGAGCTGCGAACAGTTTCGCTTCAGCAAACCTTTGACGTCGATGTCGTGGTCAACACTCGCTTCGCCAGCGGTAGTGGGAGACTGATCGTGGACATTGGTCAGCGGGTTATGCCTGCCGAACATGCCTTAAACGTGGCCAACACATTCGGGAAGGCTGTCCGCTCCATCCTCGCGACACCAAACACAACGGTTGGACCCGTCGACCTCTTTACCGACCGCGACTACGCTCAGATCCTGGCTTGGGATGCTGAGTCAAGGCAAAGCACTGGCGTCCAAGCGATGTGTGTGGTCCACGAGCTCGTCTCCAAGCAGGCCGCAAAGCAACCCGAGTCACAGGCGGTGTGTTCGTGGGACGGCACTCTGACTTATGAAGAACTGGAGAGAGAAGCCACCAAACTTGCCCATCATCTTGTGGATCAGGGCGTTGGGTCACACGCCGTGGTTCCTGTCGTCATGGACAAGAGTCGATTGGTACCGGTGGCCATGCTGGCGGTTCTCAAGTACGCTGCCCCTTTTTGTCCCCTAACATTTCTACCGACTACAGAGCTAACAGAAGTAGGTCTGGCGCAGCGTTTGTACCCGTCGACGCCTCCGAGCTTGGCATGATCCAACCCATCTTTGAGCGGCTTAACTCGAAGGTTGCGATTGCATCCGAACCGGCTGCTCAGGTTCTCGGAAACCTTTTCGACAAGGTAGTGACGTTGACAAACGACACTCTGGGCCGTCTCCCCGGCAACACCAGTTCCTTGACATCGATGGCTACCCCTGAGGACCCAGCCTGCATCATTTTCGTCCCGACATCCTCCAACGAGGCCCGTGGGGTCTCGTTCAGCCACGCTGCACTCTCCACGGCCCTCCTTGGCCAAGGCCCTGCTGCCCGCATCACATCCACGAGTCGCGTCATGCAACTTTCGTCCTTCAACGTCGACATTTGCATCACCGAGATCTTCACAACGCTCGTCTACGGCGGATGTGTCTGCGTCCCGTCGCCAACCGAACGCCTCCGAGACTATGCTGCCGCCATCGCCCGCATGCAGGTCAACTGGACATACATGACCCCCCTGCTGTCTCGGAAAGTGGATGCGGCCCTGGTGCCATCTCTCAAGGCAGTTTGCTTCCGTACGCGAAGTTTAGATGAAGACACGTTTAATTCGTGGCACGGAAAGGTCAACGTCATCCTGGCCTACGGTCCCCAAGATGTCTGTCCACTGGGAATCAGCTTCCTCGAAGCTCTCGGTCCTCACCAGCTGAAGAGCCTAGGCCGCCCGTTCTCGGGAAGCTTGCTCATCGTCAACCCAGAGGACCACAAGAAGCTTATGCCGATTGGAGCTGTTGGAGAACTGGTCGTGGAAGGCCCAACGCTGGGAACGTACTATCCAAACCGAGAGTCGATGATGTCGCCCATCACTCCCATTGGCACCGCACCAGGCGCCCACCCTGCGAAGAGCCGATATCTTAGGACTGGTCACAGGGTCAGATACACCGAAGGGGGCTTGATGGAGTTCATCTCGTCGTCTCAACATGTGGATTCCAAAATGGACAGCAAGTCGGTCAGCATAACAGATGTGGAGCAATACATTCGCCGGTGTCTTGGACAAGGCTTGGACGTTGTTGTGGAGACCATGGCCTTCCGAGGAACAACTACGGAGCGCATGCTGGCTGCCTTCATTGAGCTTGGCGATAAGCTTTATGACGGGGATGAGAACCTTGCGTCTCTGAGCCCCGCTACTCGAGAACAGGTATCCATGGCAAAGCAGATCGTCGAAGCCGGGCTGAAGCATGTCTTGCCGGCGGCCATGATCCCAGCCATCTATATTCCGGTCAAACACCTACCCGCGACGACATCTCTCAAGGCCAATCGACGCCGTCTGGCTAAGATGGTGAATGGGATGTCCAAGGAACAACTCCTCGCACTGTCCACGTTCCCAAAATCGAGAGAGACCAAACTTCAGCACCTGAAGCCACTTCCCCTGACGCAGAGCGAGGAGCAAATGAGATGCATCTGGGCCAGAGTTTTGGGCGTTGAGGAAGCAGCGATTGGAGCGCTGGATACGTTCTTCGGCGTTGGAGGTGACGAGATCACGGCCACGCAGCTGGTCGCCGCGTGCCGCCACGAGGGACTCTCGGTGCCCATTGCTGATATTCTCCAGGGGACGAAGCTCACGGAGCTCTGCAGGTCGGTGGTGATGACAGAGTATGGCAATGCCGTCGAGGCCTCGCCTATTCCCTCTGTTGCTACCACAGGGTCATCCCCGACGACGACGGTTTCTGTTAAGGAGGCCTTCATCGAGAAAGTCATCGCCCCCAAGATTGGTGTGGAGGCTGGGGCCATCAAGGATGCGGCCGAGGCGACGGCAATCCAGATACGCAACATCGAAACGGGCATGCTCCGCGGCCGTGCAAACATCAACTACCTCATCTTCAACTTCACAGGACCTGTCGACCCGAAGAGATTGGAGGACGCCTGCACTACGGTCGTCACGATCCATTCCATCCTCCGCACAGCGTTCGTCCCGTACAACCGTCGAGTGTACCAGGCCGTCCTCAAATCTCCCAAGATCGAGTTCAAGAAGCAGTTTTGCGCGACATGGCGGCTAGCAAACATGACGGAGAAGGCCATCAGGAAGGATCAGTCCGCGCCGATCGCTTTTTGCTCACCCATGACAAAGTTCATGTTCCTCGATGCCGGCAAGCAGTCCACCTTGGTCATCAGACTCTCCAGAGCCCAGTACGACGATCTTTCCATCGCTCTTCTCGTCAAAGACCTGAAACGGCTGTATGACAACACCCAGAACCCTCCGCGAAGGCCAACGTACTGCGAGTTTGTACGCTCTGCACAGATCGCCAACTCGCAAGGCGCAGAAGAGTACTGGAGGGCGCTCCTCGAAGGCTCAACCATCACTCAGGTCGTCGGCCACACTCAGCCCTACCAGGTCTCGACAAACGCGAAGACAACACGTCACATCATGCCTCTCGGGTCGCTCTCCAGCCTTGGCATCTCCTTCGAGACTGTGCTGAAAGGAGCATGGGCCATGGTCCTCGCCAGTCTTTCGGCCTCGTCAGACATTGTGTTTGGCGAGCTAATCGACGGTCGCAATGTGAGACTTGGTGGAGGACATTCCGTGGTCGGGGCCATGGGACCAACAATCAACATCATCCCTGTCCGTGTGCAGTTCCCCGACGAGCCTTTGACACCGCTCAACCTGCTCCAATACATCCATGGCCAAAGGATTGCTAGCATCCCGTTCGAGAACCTCGGCACCCTGCAAATGGTGGAGAAATGCACGCCCTGGCCGTACTGGACCCGTTTCAGCACTGTGGTTCAGCATCAATACGAGGATACCGCTATCAGCCCGCACGAGCCCAAGTCGTTCCATCTCGGGTCGGCCTCCTGCAAGTTCACCGTCATGGAGTCAAGGGCCCAAGACTTGCCAGACCTCTTTTTGAGGTCGATTGTCCGCGGCGCAGGTCGAATCGAGCTGTCCATATCCTTCTGTGCGGACCGCGTTCCAGAAGCATTTGCTGAACACGCGCTTCGTATGCTATGCGCCACCGTCAGCTTGCTCACCAGCGTCAGCATCATGCAGCCCATCATCCCCTCCGGTCACCAGTATCGCGGCATGTCGAAGACAATGCCCCTGCCAGCGAGCGCGTCTCTTGTGACACCACCAATCAGCTCGGGCGACATGGAAGCGATCAACTCACTCAGGCAGGATCAGATCCAGGGGATCCAGACCGTCATTGCGCAGACCTGGACCGCCGTGCTCAACCCCCGGGCTCTAGGGGTTCCCGAGGACCAGGTCCATAATGCTGCCTTCTTCGACCTTTGGGGGAGTCTCATCCCCGCCGCTCAGCTCACGGCCCAACTCAACCGCGAAATTCCCCGGCTCAGTCATGTCGGGATCGACGCTAAATCACTGCGCATTACAATGGAAGAGATAGTTTCGTACCCAACCATGCTGAAGCAGTTCGAACTCATTGCCGTCAAGATCAACGCACTCTCTACAGCTCTGCCGCAAAAGGGAAAGGAGAAGGAGAAGGAAACCGAAAAGGCCTCGGAGGCTGCGAGAACCTTGACTCTTCGCAAAAAGCCCACTATCAACGTCTCCGCTTCGACCGCTGCTCTCGGCAGCCGGATTCGTCGGCTGGCCAGTACTGTCACTCGCTCCACCCCAACAACACCCACTGTTCCATCGAGCAATCCAGGCTCCCCCATAGCCCAGGGACTTGCGTCGGCCATGCAGCAGCTCATCTCCCCCATCTCCTCACCTAGGATCACGACGAATGTGCCCACCATCAATCCGATTGCGCCGACACCAATTGCCCGTGAAGCGCCACAGCTACCTAGCCTACCAGTTTTCGGAGCAATCGCGGAGGAGGCCGAGCCGGAGCTAGGCGCTGTTACCCTAATGCCGCGTGACGCAAGCGCGAGCTCGGTCGACAGCATGACAGACGGAAGCAGCGCCAGCAGCAGTCACAGTGCGGAAGACGAAGATCACGCAACTCCGCGAAGCACCCCAGATATCCGTGGCGAAGAGGAAGACCTCGTCAGTCCGCTCAGCGCCGTCAGCGCGAAGGGCAGCAGGTTCTCCGATGCTGCCCGTCCACAGTCCCTCAGTCCGAGCCCCATGGCGAGTCCTCGATTGGCGCCACCATCGCCTCTCGTCGGATCAGCGAGAACGATCGAAGGAGAAAGAAGCGAAGTCCTGGGCAAGACTGGATTGTCCCCTGTTATCGGCTCAGGCTGAGCTGGAGAAAATCTTGCACTTTTTTGGTGTCGCATATATTTCGACTTTTTTGTATTTTGTATTTGTTTCTTTGTCAGACATGAGCTGGGATGCATGGCATGGCGTTCGGCATTGGATAAAAGCAGGTAAACCACCGCCCAGAAGGGGCCCTGAAATCTTTGGCTTGGCATTGGTTGGATGAGCTCGGCTGCTTCAATATTGGCAGAGATACCACATGATTCTGAATGATCTAGCGATTAGAATTATTATATTCCAATAATCAGGCGATATCGATTCTCCTTTGGAACAATGCGCCCCCACTGTTTGAGAACTGCAAACCGAGGAGTCCTGATTCAGGGGCCTCCCGGCCAGCGCACGGACCTTTTCAAAACAAAGATTCAGGGGGAATCGCCTATGTTCCTTCTCAGCACCTTGGCACCAGAGAAGACTTTTATGGTTTTATGATGTCAACTTCTGAGATACGTGGACTTCCAATTTTAGTTACCGCACAACGACTCTAGACGAAAGCACCCCCCCAATCATGGTTCCGGCCATCTTTCCGACTCCGATCCTGTTATACATGTCCGATCTCCCCTCGGCAGCCTTAAGTATTAAGAAATAATGTGTCCTCTCCGCCACAGGAATGGCCCTACCTCCTTTAAGAACCCGCTTGGTCCCAACGACAACGCACCTCCACTCTTCCCACCCTGCGGTTCCAGCATTCTCCCCAGCATCCAACACAACCTCAAAGTCTTCCTCATCCTGGTCATGAAGATCCACCGGCTCCTTTAGGAATGGTCTCACCACGGCGCCCAGCCCCATTGCAGCTACCTCTTCGGCGACCGTTGGTTCCCCGTCGACGGACCACGGTCCATGGATCTGATCCTCATTCCACTCCACGCCGCCAAGAGGAAGATCCAAGAAGTCAATGGCCCCATCGTACGCCATCCACGACCAGCTCGGCAGCGAGATTTTATCTCCTTTACCCGTACCTGCCGGAATGCGTTGAAGTGTGCCCACTTCCTTTCCGCGTCTCCAGAGGAGGCTTCGCGGGAGCAAGCTGCGACCATCGTCGAATATGCCGAAGCAGCCGCGGGCGCCGAGATCGCGCAGCATGCGCTGTTCGAGGCCGGCGATGGCGACGGGGCGGTCCGCGATGCGCGTGAAGTCTAGGCGGGAGTATTGCTGGTAGAGGCTTTCGTAGAAGCGGATCTTTTCGCCGCGGTCGGTGAGGCTGTCGGAGAGCTTGGAGGGGAAGTTGGGATCGCCCAGGAAGGAAGCCAGTTTGCTGACATTTGCGAATTAGTTCGGCCGTGATGAAGATGGTAAGAGAAAGGAGAACTTACTTGTCGATCTTGGTCATGGTCTCGCATCTTACTCCATCGCCGCACTCCCAATAGGCCTGCCAGTCGGTGAAGTAGATAGTCCGTCGCGCCAAAGCCCGTTCCTGCAAGACCCAGCCTCTCTTGCTCAGGGGGCTATCCAGCACATGCTCTCCAAAGTTGTCGATGAATCGGCACACGTACAAGCCTCCTCGCTCAGCTCCCGTGTCGTCCCCCAACCTCAAGAATTGCCTCTCCTTACGTGCGCCCAAAAATCCATCTCTTTGTCCCCGTGCACTGCTCGCAGCAATGACACAGTACGCTGAGCTAAAAACATCTTCCATTCGCTTAGCCTCAACATCGAAGTCTCCGTCTTCACCCTGAATGATGCAAATCGAATCAACCCATAGATAGCGCAGACCGAGCTCTCGGGTGATTGTGATGGCATGGCGGAAAGTATCGGGAAAGTCAGCCCCGTCGGTTGGGATGCCCTGCTTGTGCTGTGCCAGGGTGGAAACGTAGGTGCAGAAGTGAGGAGGGGCGCCCCAAGGATGAGAGAGGGCGATGTATTTGTAGGTAGCAATGTCCAAGGAAGATGGCGACGATTGGGTGTACGAGGAGCGCTGAGTATCAAAGAGACGGACGATAGGTGTCTCTTGAGTTCCTACATCGATGAGGCGGGTGGGTGGACGAAGGACTTTGTTAGGAGGCGGGTGGCAGGTGGGATGTTGAGTATCGCATTCAGAAATCCAGTGACGAAGGGTACCAAAGTGTGGGGAGCTGAATGTCTCGGTCACACGGGGTAGGCCGATTTGGATGACACGGGCATCGCGATGGTTGAAGTCTGTGGCCGTCATTAGTGGGAACTCAGTTGATAAACCATAGCAGCACACTCACCTGGACTACGGCATATGGACAAGACGGGCAAAAGACCTTCGTTAAGCCTGAGCATCGACTGATCACGGTCGAAGCGGACGATTGGCACTTTGCTTCTGTCCAAATGGTGGCATGCTTCCCAGCGCATCTTACAAAAGTCACAGGAGGTCCGGTTGAATTCGAGCTCTGAGAGCAAATCGACAATGTGGAACATGGGCTCACACAAGTCGAACTCTTTGCACTTTCTGCATAGCTGCGCCGAGGCTCGCGTCGGAAACAGATCGCCACCTGGGAGCGCCGTCAAGAGCTCGGTTGCAAAATTGTTGTCGACTGGGAAATCTATCTTGTTGACCTGTTTGGCTCGTCAGTGGCATGTCCTTCGAGGACACCGGGCCGGCCATCACAGCGTTCGTACCTGTGACTGTGCCACATATCACGACATCGTGTCAGTTCGTGCAACAAACTTCATTTCGGCGGGTAGACTTGGGTTGTGCGGACTCACAGCCTGGTGGGTAATATCAAGGGCCTCGTCAGCGGCGGGCCTACAGGTCTGGGAGGGAGACTTACATTCTGCATCGCAAACGGCCCCAGTGTTAGATCTGCTAAGCTGTTCATAACTCATCTAGTGGCTCAAACGGCACTTACGCGCTGTATTGAAACATTAGTGGTTTGGGCTGTGGGAAATTAGGAGAGATACACTCACATACTGAGTGTGAGACCTCCGTCAGCAGAGTGTGGTGGAGGGGGTCGGGTGTGGGGAATAGGTGACTTACTTCCTGTACCACGCAGACACCAGGGGGTCAGTCATGGAAACTTGGAACTTGATGACCAAGTGACAGGTGACACGCTTCTTGCGAATTGGGGCACCTACATCCTGCGCTACAGTCAGCTCATGTGGCGTTACTTTGCGGAGATTTGACATACTCTTCGAGTCTTGGCTGTAATCGGATTCGGAACAGCGAAGCTGATCGGCTCGTGGTGCATGCTATGTTGGGTTTCTTCCTCGGGTACCTGAAGCCGGATAGGGATACGCTGCCCAGGGGCAAGTGCGGCCTGTGGTGATAACATTGTCTGTTGGATCGGGCTGGCGGGGTTGGTGTTGACGACGAGTCGATTGATTCCCGTTCGGGATTTGCCTGTGAACCAGTAGCTCTCGTTACTCTTCCCTTTCTCCAAAATCTCGTTGAAACACTCCAATAATTCCCCTGAATAGATTCGACAGCCAGGCTGTGACGTGGGTCCCAACTCACCACCCGTAGGTAGCAAGGTGCCGGTTCCAAGTTTCACCACCAAGAGTTTTGTCCGAACAATGTCAAGGAGATCTCGCAACGCTGTGTTCTGCCTGCATTCTTGGTCGTTGCGTAGTGCTCTCATGGTGTCCTGGACGTGTTGGTGGACTGTCGCTTGGCCTCGACGTCCTCCTTCCTTGGACTCGAACCAGTGGCTCTTCTGTCCCCGCTCGTCGACAATCTTGCTGTTGAACTCATCTAAATTGTGGTTTCCGTAGAGGAGCCAAATAATGGTTTCCAGAATGATGCAGCCCAGTGACCACATGTCGTATCTTCTAGAGCGACCTTGTACCGGCCCAGGCGTTGAGACCTCTGGAGGCTCGTATATTGTCGTCGTGTATCTCATGCTTGTTGGAGGTCGAAGTTCTGTCGCAACATTGTGGTGTTTGGCAAGACCCATGTCCGAGATCTTCAGTTCTGGGATGTTGACACAACCGTCCTCCGGCGGCTTGATTGTAACACAAAGGATGTTGTCTGGCTTGAGGTCCCCGTGCCGGAAGGACTCCCCCCCCGTTTTACCGCCCACGTAGTTACCCGTGTGAAGCGTGTGAACGGCGTCTGCTAAACCCATGATCTGGTGGAAGGCATCCTTGATCAAAGTGGTTGTCAGGGTCGGCCGGGTGTTGGCTTGCCAAAACTGCCGGAGGGTCCCCTCTTCGGCCCACCGAAAAAGGAGAAATCGATCGTACCCCCTCTGTACTGACGTGATGAACTCGATGATGTTGTTGTGTTGAGCTTTCCGCATGGTGATATGCGCTTCGACCTCCCGATCCCACTCCTTCTGCAATTGGGCCAGCTTCCCTTTGTCTGTGGCATCCCTCCCAGACTTCTTGAGTTTCTTGATGGCGACATCGGCCCGCTCACCGTCATACTGTATCTGATGGTTAGGTTCTGTTGAACAGGGTTGAAAGCTGCGGCGCCCACCTTGAGAATGGGCCGAGACCAGTGCCTCTCGTGGATGGTAACTTGCACTACTTCCCCGAAAGCACCCTCTTCCCCTCCACGGATGTCTCCCACAATGGGGAAGATTTGTCCGGGCTTGAGAAGATGGCGAGTTTGGTGCTCCGTGAATACAGGCGCCTGAACAGCCCATTGTCGTTCGTCGAAGATTTTAATCTTGACCGGATTCCATGGAGAACGGGGATCCTTCATGGCGGGGCATTCGTCCGGTATGATGGGCAGGTGAGTGTCGTAAATCTTTTCTTTGCGAAAAAGATGCATGGCCTTGGCAAGCTCCAGGTCTTTGCTAGGGATGTCGCAGAGAAGGACGATAACAAAAAGCTTCCTGGCACCGCCCTCCTCCTCGTTGAATATGTAGTCGATGATCTGATCCTCCTGCTTCTTTTTGTTCGGAGGACATTCCAGATGTTCTCGGACGGCGTCTCTAGTGACCAATGCCTCGATGCAGCCTTCGGGGAGGAAATCCTTGTCATCGTAGGTGCTCCTTTCCAAACGCTCAGCGATGCGATCGCTCAGGCTTTCCTTTCGAGCTTCTGTGTCCGAGAAAAAGGAGTCAGCAGGGCTTGCCCGCCCAGACTCAGTTTGCCAGCCACCTCCGGTCGTGTGCGACTCAAGGCTAGGTCGCCGTGACAGTGGAGCCATGAGTACCCACTTGGAAATACTGGGGGTGAAAGGGTAATGTGGAGTTTAGATTGATAGCATGAGGTAGATACACAAGGATGGGGAACGAGGGGCGAGGGAGGGGAGCAAAATGCAGTGTCAATGGCCATCCGGGCCAAGTCCACCCGCCTCTAATAGTATTACAGGGCAAATTGGGCCGCAAGTTCAGTCGCCTGTTCCCCCCTCTCGCAGCTGATGGTCGCCCGTGCCAAGTCATGCACGCCGCATGCAGATCGCCTTTGGTCCCTTATCACATATGCAGCTCAGAGCCTCGTCGAAGTCGCAGGGAAATTGAGCAGCTGTTTTGGTGCGCATTATGAGCCCAGGTTCTTCGATGCTGTGCGCAACACATTGCGCCGCTCGCCATCGGGCTCTGCTTTCTCTAATATACCCTGCACTGCGCAATTTCGTCGGGAGAGAGCAGACGCGGGGTCTGGATGGTGTACACGCTTCGAATCATCTACCACATCAGTCAGTACCCGCGAGACGGCCGAGGGAATGGCGCCTTACCGCTATCTCGTACCGACCAAGCCCGAACTGTTCACGTAACAGTGCCATCAATTTCAGGGGGTTTGTACCCTTCGCCGGGAGTTTTTGCGACGATGCGAGCTCGGGTACGCTCCCGCTGTTCGAGGTCTCGGGACGCACAGGACCACCCTGGCTGCACTCCATCGCGCTCGTGGACCGGTCAAAGGCTGGGGGCCGAAGAGAATGCGTCGCCGGGTGTCGGCGACGGCTGAAGCGGCTCTTATATCGGAGGGAAGGTCAAATATGCCCAATGGGTGCCTGGTTGAGCGACTATGGCGCGGGGCAACATCGTGGCGAGACGTGCCGTTTTGGAGTGCACTCCAACGCAATGGCGGCCACAGGTTGCGACTGAAAAGGGCAGTCAATGGTCGGCAAACCGAGACTGACCGAGTCCACGCCGCGGCGGCTGAGGAGACTGCCTCACCTCGATGCGGGAACGGGTCGAAGGAGGGTGACGGGTATCCAATGAAAAATGCAGGGCAATTGTGCTGGTTGCCTCGAGGTTGCCTCCGGACCTTCCCCAGACGCGAGGTGTGACCCGTGGGCCAATCAGACCTCAACCGATTCAGCAGCTCCAACAGAGCAGGGGCAAGCCACTGCCCACCTTCCGCAGCGCATAACCCCGCCATCCCAGGCGGGGTCGCACACCCACACACCCACACACCTGCTCAATGTCTCAAGTTGGCGGCTGTCGAAGTGGAAGGGCTGCCTCGGGCGGTTGGGGCTCTGCGCCAGGCTGCCCGCTTGAAGTGACCCAATATCTTCTCCCAGGGCTTCTGCTTGATCCCCACAAAAGTTTGGTGCCCCGCTTCATGTCTTCTTCCTGTGAATAGACGACTCCTTCAAATGTACCACGCAACTCACTGCGCAAGTCACGATGAGCGCCGAGGAAATCGTGGTCTCTGCATTGCCTGCAGACGGATTAGAGGGCCTGGTTGCAAACATGACGCCCGCGCAAGTGCAGCAGGGCCACTCTGATTCGCAAGCCCACCCTGCGGTGCCCGAGATACGCCTCATCAGCAGCGGACCAACCAACAACACGCCAGACAACAAAGTGTTGGAGAACACCAGCAAGTTTGAATCTGTTGGTTACTGCACATCGACCCCCGAAAGGCAGGTGCCGCAACACAGCAGCAGCAGCAGCAGCAGCCCAGGCCACACCCCCACAACAAACCAGGGAAGCCCCGGGACTTCCAACAACCCAGGCCTCGAGTCCGATAGCGAGTTTGATTCATCGACGAGCAGCAGCTCCGGATCCCTTTTTGGCCCAGAGGATGGCCTGCGTTCGTCGGACAGGCTCACGTTTGGCGCACTCGAAGCCGAAACCGACCGTCGGGAGACACTCGAGATATCCGATGATGAGTTGGTGGAACAGCCCTTTCCGCGTTCCTCGGGCCCCTCAAGCAGCCAAAGATTTCCGCCAGCCGTGAACAAGGCCGCTCGAGCACCTTTCAACAGGGATGACGGTCCTCTCCCAACGATAATCAGAGAGCGATTTGTCCCCCGTCTTCCGGAAGAGCACAGCGAGGTTACCGATTTCGGAGGCGAGTTGCACTACAGGGACCGAAAGTTGAGAAGCCGCAAAACTGGACGATCCAAGCCAACCAGAGGAAGGAACTCTCTACAGACACGACTCTTCGAAGCCCTTGAGCCGCTCGGTGACACGACCAAGGACAAGGGCTTCTTTCCCTTGGACCAACTCCCTCTTCTTCTCACAGAGCAGTCAGTCTCTGAGGAGCTCGAAAGGCATCTTCACGATATATGCGGGCCCGACGAAATATCAAAGTACGTTCGAACCATCTGTTCTGAGAAGCGAGTCGACAGCTTCGAAGACGGTGTGAAGCCTAAAACCAAAACCTATCGCAAGATATTTGCTACCCTGGTCCTCATCGAGAAGACACCGGCGATTCGGAAGTTCATCCGCGAGGACCTCAATGATTGCGATCTTCCACTGATAAGATCGCCAACGGGAATCGGTATGCGGCGGTCTCGAATCCCAGATAGGGAGCTGAAATGCTTCCAGAGCGGATGGTCTGCTCTCCAAATCCGCAACTTTGAAGACTGGCAATGGACAACTCTGGCGCCTTTCTTTGCCAAGGGAGAGCAACGCAAAGACGTCCATCATTATCCCCTGCAACAGCGAGTCATCCTACCATTCATTTTCGACCAGGAACGAGACGCTGTCGAACGAGACCTCTTTGGCGGTGGCGGTCGAGTATTCAAAGCCATCATCCACCCCGACCACCATAACTTTCATACCTTCTTTGGGTGCCCTCGAGCATCGCCACAGGACGACGGAGACGAACTCTCAAATTGTGTCTGCTCGTTCGCCATCAAATGCTTACATTCGCCGGACAAAGAGAGCTTCAAAAAGGAAGTTGACATGTTGAAACGATTCAGCAACAACGCGCACCCTCATCTCATCTCTCTCCTCGCCACCTACGAACAGAATCGCACCTTCTTCCTCATATTCCCCCGTGCAGAGAGTGATTTGCTGGAGTACTGGAAGAGAACACAGCCACCAGCTGAGAGTGATCTGGATGGAGTGTGCTGGGTGGCGGAGCAATGTCTGGGGATTGCCAAGGGCGTGCTCAAGATTCATAAGTACGAGTCGAGCAACTCGCGGCTTCACCCAAACATAGAGGAGGTGGTAAATCACGGGGATATCAAGCCAGAAAATGTCCTCTGGTTTCAGGACACGGAGCAAAACGGCCGGCCGGGTCGTGGAACACTCAAGTTGTCAGACTTCGGGCTCGCCGATGTCAATTCCCGTCGAACCGCATCAAGACGTTTCCACAGTCAAACCGGGGTGACATGCAACTATCGTGCCCCTGAGTGCGACTTGAGGGATCAGGGCGGGAAGGGGCGCGAGTACGACATGTGGACTCTGGGCTGCCTCTATCTTGAGTTTGTCACTTGGCTGGTCGGAGGATTTGACCTGTTGGATCAGTTCACGCATGATCGGTTGTCAGTCGACATGAGGTGGTACGAAATGAACACAGACACATTTTTCGAACTAAAAAGGGATTCAGAGACAGGGAAAGAGTACGCAACCGTCAAAGGATCGGTTATCAATGTACGCCTGCTTATAACACCTGGATATTCTGCAGTCTGAACATGCTAGCTAACATTCAAAATTTTCAGGCCATGGACGATCTTCGAGCCAACCCAAGATGCACACTTTTTGTTCGCGACTTTCTGGAACTTATCCAAACAGGACTGTTGGTGGTTAAGGGCCCCAATCGTCATGTGATGTACAGACTGAGTATTGAGCAAACTCATGTGAAGCTCGCAGACATGGTGCGCAAGTGCAAAGCCATGAGAGGCTATGCCTGTAACCGTTGCTCTTCCTTTGCAGAGCAAGTGTTACAGGATTCCTGACGTTGAGCAGCGAGCGAGGAGACGTCTGAAGAGTTGGGTGTTGTATCAAATGAGGCTTTCACAGGTCAAAGGCCAAACGGAGCATAATACAAGCAAGCCAATCTAGGTAGGATCGAGCGATGTTTTATACCCGAATTCATGGCATGGCGGGGCACAGGGGAATTTGGGTTGTTTATGTATTAATTGTTCTAGCTTTATCACCGCAGTCTTGGGTCTATGTACAGCGATATAGTTCACTCCAAGTTCTTGCTCGCGCTCAGAAGGCCCGAGGGAGGGCAATGCTACGCTACTCACCATGTTGTTGAGACATCGAGGTGTCTGTCTAGTCAGATGACTACTCCTCAGTGTCACCCAAGTCCTTGACACCAGTCATGACAGTGTCTGTGTCGGTATCTTGCTCAACATCCGTTGATGCAGAGTCATAAAACCTCTCTGCAAAGCGAATTTGCCTCGCAAGGCGAAGCTTCCTGGCATCCGACCACCAACTGCGATACCGATCAGCAACGATGCTGCTCCTGATTTTGAGGCGAAAGGCACGCAATTGCATCTCCTCCATGTCCTCACAGCCTCTCAACAGTTGGACATCAAACCATCCCTCCTCGATCCCCTTACTGATTTCGGGGATGTCCGCGTCCACAAACCTCAACTGCTCAAGGATCTCCTTAGCAAGCTCATCCAGAAGAGCATCCGCAACGTGCCTAAGCATCACCGGGCAGACGATGGACTGCTTCAAGAGCTTCTGTGCTGCGGGTCTCAGTTCTCCTCTGATAGTATCCCGCATGTTGATGAACTTACCCACTAGCGACAGCATCTCATCCGTCGCTATCTTGACCAAAGGGTGAAGATTATCACTCATCTTCTTGAGCCTCTCCATCTCCTTTGTGTACCCCGACCACTCGTTCAACGGCGCAGAACGCAACGGGAGCGTTTTTTCTATCTTTTGCACCCCAGCGATCGCAACCTCAATCTCTCGGAGCGGTCTGCAGAAGTTTGCCATCGCCCGTAGCACTTTGGAGACTCCGCCTATCACGACTCGTGTGTTGAGGGTTATGCGGTCCAGCTGGAAGAAGAAGAAGACCTCCAGGAGAGTGTCGGGTCCTCCCAGCAACTCTTTCAACGAGGACGGGAGACCCGCCAAGGGAGTAAACCAGATCGAACCGTCATCAATGATGAGCTGAACCCACTGTTTTGCTGCATCGTAGAGGGTGGTGACCACGCCTGTCCAGGACACGATTGAGCCAGGGAGGGTGAAGAGCTCGAGGGGGCAATGCCTGCAAAACCCGTCTGTGCATGATGGCTGCGCTTCCCGCTCGATCTCCTTGGGGAGAGGGGTGTGGCGTTTCTCTCCAATGGGATGGATCCTATTGGGTTTAGCGAGAGCGTCGTTGTTGTTGTGTAGGTTGGATTGGTCAACTACACGGACTTGCATCTCATCTGAGGGGCTGTCTGAGAACCTCACCTTCTTGGCGTGACCGAGCTTCATTGCTGAGTTGAAATCGGAGGGTGAAACGCCAGTATTGGCGATCACGAGCAAGTCGTTGATGAAGTTGGTGATTGTCACCTCGGTGGTCTCATCTGAGGGTGAGATGTACTTCCTTGCGACGTAGGAGTGGATGTGCTCGTACAAAGTCTGGGTTGCCATGATGGCTGTGAATATCTCGTGACTGATGGGTCTTGGTAGGCGAAAAGCTGGGTGTTTCGTGATGCGACTGACGAGTTCTATTCCTGGCGCAGAATGAGTACTGGTGTGAAAGAGAGGTCAAAGGAACGGAAGACAGCAGCCTTATATGCCTTTGTGATTGAAGACTGGCATTATTCCCGAACAAAGAACTACCTCTGAAACAAAGACTCAACGCAGAGGGAAAAAAGAACAATGGCCTTGTTCAGAGAAATCCATCGTTCTGACTTGTCCGTAGTGCCAATCCTAATGCTGTCATGTTTGGCTGTGCAATGAGTTCTGATTCTTGTCACTATTCTATATGTACCAGATGGTAAGACATGACGCAATGCCATATCGCATCATAGTTGAAGGCTGAGCCTTGACAATAGTGAAATGACCAGAATTATGGTTGTGATCTGATTATTTAGGTGATTTTGTGCGAACATCTCTAACGTTGTCGACAGTATCCTAACCTCACACTGTCGTGGCACTCTGCGTGCTCCTCTGAGACGCACTCCAAATGGAAGGTCGCCGCGGCAAGGATGACTCGCTTGTTGTGAGCCGTCGTTGGTTGTACTCTTTCACGACGAAAACCCTGTCCGTAGCATATTCGTGGTCAGGGAGGTACTCAAATCTCCAGTTGCCCTCGCCACCTGACGTTTCTGCCACAATGGCGACCTTTACCGTGAACTCTGGAGAGCAAAGCACAGTGATGAGGCGAGTAAGCTCGTTGGTGATGTTGTCGATCTTCGACTGGCAACAGTCGAGTCGATCGAGGACGAGATAGATTGTTCCTAGATCGCGCATCTGTAGGAGGACTTCGCCAAGCAGGTCGACTAACATGTGCTCCTTTGTTCGGTGATGAGAGCTCTTGAACGTGGCAAGAAAATGAGATTCTTTTTCCCGTAGAACCTCTGGCCGCCATTGCAATACTTGGAGAACCAAAGACGAAAGGACGGTTTCGCCAGAGATGTGCGCGCTTTCAAGATCCGGGTGACAAGAAAAGAAGGCGACTTTGCAGTTGTCTTGAACGAGACTTTCGGTGATGTAGATGGCGGCTGGGGAAAGCCAGGAGTGCGTGTAGTACCTATACTTTCGTCCCTCTGGCGCAGTGCTGCCGCTCAGGAAGAACAGACTGGACTGGGGGTGGTGCAACCACTGCTGGTACTCGTGTATCTCTTTGAAGTGTGCCTCGTGGAGTTGCAGGTAGGCGGTATGCGGGACTTGGGACGAGAAAAAGAGGTCATTTGGGAACACTTCCATAAGGACCTTCTTGACCGAAGTGAAGTCTGTTCCAAGCAGTTCCGGATGAACCTGCACATGGTAAGCCATAGCCTAGAATCGCATCGAAGGCGGGAGGGTGAAAGCCTACTCCAAGAAGCTGCTGGAATTCGGCGAGCCGTTTGATGTCGGCTTGCCGGTCACGACGTTGGTCCTCAAGCGCCGCGTCGGCGATCTGGGCCTTTAGCTCCTCGACCTGCAGAAGTAAGCGTTGCCTTTCTCGGTTCGCCGCCTCACTTTGCTCCAGCAACAATTTGTTGTCAGCCAAGAGCTTCTTCCGATCGAGCTCGGCGTCTCGGGCGCTCGCTTCCAGGGACATGACTGTGTTCTTGATCGCTCGGGAGGTGTCGTGTAGCCCAACCATGGCCTCCGCGTTGATCTCAGCGAGTGTTTTGTGTAGGCCGTTTACGACATCTTCGAATGCGGCGCTGGCGAGGGGGTTGATGGCAAGGTACAGACGATCTGTTAAAGGGTGTCAGCGCCGGCGAATACGGACGGGAATGTGGTATCTTCAAGCGTACGCCAAAAATGGGTGAAGTATTCCGTGGCCGCCCGGGAAAACTCGACAATGTTCAAATATGCGTCTCCAACGAGGCGGCGCATCGTGTCTGTTGGGTAGATGTCGTGCCAGACATCCAATCTTGGCAACGACTTCCTGATTTCTGCGAAATGCCCAATGATTTGCGTGTCATTTTTGGTCTTTTGGACGACCACCTGGAGAAGAAACAGATCAGTCTTCGGAGCGGGCGAGTGGCAGCAGCCTGAGACTCACAATCAGGAGAATCGAGAGTGTTTGGTACCCAATTTCGCCGTATGGTGATCCGGCCGATGCGATTTTCTCCATCAATCCGTCGAACGCGCCGACAAACTGTGCAAAGTCGTTCAATCGCCGCTGCATGGCACTGGCCACCATTTTTCCACCAGCCAATCTCTGGCCTTGATACGTTTCATGGGCTTTGGTCGCACCTTCCACCTCTTGAAGGACCAGCGCACTGAGTCCCGGTGATCCACCTCCCTGACCGATAACGCCGTTGATCTGCCGCTCAAGCTCCTCCTTGGAGCTTGCGAGAGGGGCGTCCTGCTTCTTCCCACCTTTCAGTGTCCTCAAAGCCTTTTTCTTGAAGCTCTCATGCTCTCGCCGGATGACATCGGTGCTCTTTTTCGGGTGCACCTGGCTGCGCGAATGTCAGCAAATACCTCTGCCCTCAACGAGGTCGCTAATTTCCATACCTGCCAGGCTCAAACCACTGTGGTTGCTGCTCCAGTACCATGATGGCGGGTGAAAATCGCGCGTGTGATGTGGTGAGGTTGGCCAGGTCGCGATGGCCAACAGAGAACCGCAATCCAGGGGCACGGACAGCCAAGTATTCTACTCGTGGACTCCCCCACGAGATGCCCTGTCTGCCGGAATCTTGGCTATTTCAAGCCTGGGAACTAACGGAAGACGGGAAGGCGACAGCGCATCAAGGTCTCTCCCGTCCCTTTGGGGCCGATTCCTCCATGCATGGCTCTTGTGTCTGGCCAATCACAATGCACGTCACCGCATCTACAGGGGGCAGTGCAGCACTTCCATGCTGCCCTTCGCTCCGAATGCCCCAGAGATGTTGCAATCCTGCGTCGTGATGGTTACAGAGCTCAAGCGAACCCCTCTTTGCGAACCCCTCTTTGCGAACCACGCGGAGGGGTCGGGCACCTGCGGAAGAGCCTTGCAGGGCGTCGAGACCCAGAAGATGGGAGCACATAAGTATTCTCATGACAGCCATTCCCGATCTCGCGCCACCTCAAAACTGATGCCTGGCGTGGTGTGTAGCTAAGTGTGACTACCCCTCTTCTCGACAGGTGCACAAAGGGCCAGCGGCAGATTGATCAGGACTTCACCCTCCGGCAGACAAGATGGCTTCGGCCGATACCACAGTACCTCATGTTTGGCACCCGATGAGAACATCTCACCCAGCATGCCTGTTTCTGACGGACACCAGGACTTGGCGTCAAAAGAGGCGTCCTTGCACCAGAAATACGTCGAACTGCTCGAGAAACGCGTCGCCCAGCTCGAGTCCGTTGTCAAACAGGCAGATGAGAAACCGAAGGCAGCTGATTCAGGGGGCGACAAAGCGGAGAGCAATAAGGAGCAGGAAGATGTGAGAACATGCCTCTTCCATTTCAGACTAAGCCAGCCCTAACGACCTTGCAGAAGGCAAAGGAAAAAAAGGCCGAAGCTGAAAACGGTGGACGTTACCGCAACATCCTGAGGAGGTGGGACAAAAACGCCGGCTCGCATGTTGACCAGGTTGTTAGCGCGAACTTTTTCCTCAAGCCGCAGACCAAGGATGTCGCCTACACGTTTCGCCGGGTCTACGATCCGGATACCGGCGACAAGGGTGCCTTCAGCTCTCTGGATATCGAAGATCCGACCCTGATTCGCGCGCTCAAGCAAGAGATCGGAAAATATCCCGGAGTTAACTTCGACTCGGATATTACAAGCATGAGGGCACCATTTCCTTCGTTGGTCCACAACTGGGACAAGCTCCACAAGAGGGCTACTGTCGAACCCGAATCACAGGTGTCCAAGGACTTGGTCAGCTTGTTGGAACGTGTCAAGACGGCGCCGGAGCTTCAGGACTACTTCAAGTCCCGGGAATCCAACTTGGCTGCCAAGGTTGTCGCCTTTGACACTCTATGGGCCAGCTTTGCTCCAGGAACCCTGGTTGTGGCCCGACTGTTTCAAAATGTGGAACAGATATTCAAGGTCCAAGACTCCCCCATCCCGTGGTCCACCTACCACACGTATCGACATCACAAGATGTGGGCTTGGAGCTGGGACTTTGACGGCAAAAAGATCTTGAAGGTCGAATACGCGTTGAAGTTTGAGAGATTCCGCGGAACGAAACCCATCACTGAGTTGCCCTTCTACCCGGTAGGTACCGCCAAGATCCGTTGTTGTTGCCTGGCTGTAAACGGAAGAACTAACAAAATGACCTAGTTGGAATACCATGCCGATCCGGAACGACTCCAAGAGGAATCCCGAGGACGTGCTTTGAAGTTCATCAAGGCCACCATTCGTTGCGCAAGAGGTGCCGAGCAGATGTTTCGGTATAATGGTCTTGCCTACGCCGACCAAAGGAATCTGCTTTCCAACAAGGACGACAAGCTGGCGGGTGTAAGACCTCTCCGTAAAGTGGCCTTTGTTCTCCTCTGACAGCGACCTGACAGGAAGATGAAGGCTTCGATATGCGGCCGCAAGAGGATGAGGAGCTGCCTCCGCCTAAACTGGTTGACGTAAGTGGATAGGGTGCCTTGTGATGGTCTTGCGCTAACATGCATCGACCCAAGATCAACGGCGAGATCCTTGTCGACCCTGATGCTTTCATTCAATATGGTAAGCCGCGAGGACCCAGCGAATTGCCTTTTGCTGATAATTGTTACAGGGGCCGGCCGTCCTCCTCTCGGAGAGCTTTACCAACCTGAATCGGTCTACATCAACGAACTTCAAGCCAATACAGAGGAGTACGTGGAGTTTGCCGATAAGGTCAAAAGAATAGACCTCACGAACCCACTGGACCCGGCAGACGACAATTTCGTCATTTTCCCCCCGAGAGTGTTGGGCTACGCTACGCGAGAGAAGGTTTGGGGCCAGTTTGGCCTCCACTTGATGTCTGACCGTCCCGACCGGCAGCCCGACAAGTTTGATACCAACCTCCAGCTTGACCCGAAGTATAAGGTACTCATCAAAGCGCTTGTTCAATCGCACGAGCAAGCCGCTGAGCATGACGGAAAACAAGTCGAAGACGTGGTCCGTGACAAGGGGAAGGGTTTGGTGCTTCTACTCCATGGTCCGCCCGGCGTGGGGAAAACGTTGACGGCTGAGACCATTGCTCAGGCAACAGCAAAGCCGCTGGTTGTTGTCAGCGTGGCCGAAATCGGTCTCGATGCGTCTCGAGCAGAGCGTAACCTGGAGAGGCTCTTCAAGCTCGCGACCAAGTGGGAGGCCATTCTGCTAGTCGACGAGGCCGACGTGTTCCTCGAGACCAGAGGATCAACCTCCAGCGCCTCCCGGAACGCCTTGGTGTCGGTTCTCCTCCGCGTGCTCGAGTACTACCGGGGTATCATCATCCTAACAACCAACCGGATCAAGTCGATCGATGTCGCCGTCATCTCGCGTATTCACCTCGCCATTCGCTACGAGGACCTTTCGATTGACCAAATGCGCTCCATCTTCAAGTACTTCCTAGACCAGCTTGAGCCAGGCTGCATCGCCAACCGCGATTCTATCGATGATTTCATCGAATCCTTTGGTCATCATTACAACTTGAACGGTCGTCAGATCCGCAATGTGGTGTCTGCAGCCCTGGCTGCGGCGCGTCACGAGGCAAAGGCTGGTGGCAAAGATGGACGGATGACTTTCAAGCATCTCAAGTCGGTCTGCGAGATGACCAGAGACTTCCAGGAGCAGCTGAAGGAGAATACCCGGCAACAGCGGTACAATAATGAGGCGATGCGTCCGTGATGGGCTTGGGGCATGGGAAACCGAACGGGGCACTCATCGAGGCGTGTAGACAATGAGGTCGCGGTAGTAGTGATAGTACTGCTCATTCAAGTTTCCATTCAGTTTTCTTCACCCCTTTTTCAAGGTCACAAAGTCCTAAAATGAAGGCAAAAAATTTGAGAGGAAGGTCGTGCCCGGAATCGAACCGGGGTTGCCGGAAGTTTCTGAGAGTCAGAATCCGGAGTGATAACCGCTACACTACACAACCTGTGGAGCTCGCTTGGTTCTTGGAGATGGAGCTATCGACAAACTGGTATACAACTCGGGGGAAAGTCGAAATTCGATCAGAGTGCAGGATCACCCAAGTCAACCACAACCCCAGCGCAGTTGATGAGCTTATTCCCATCCCGAGCGTCCGCATTGAAGAACACCCACTGCATGGCTGCGCGCAAAAGTTCCCAACCCGTAAGGGTGTTGTACAGCACACCGTTAAAGTGCGGCGCTTAAATCGCAGGAGAGGAAGCGGCGTGGCGGGCGTGTGTTTGGCTAGCCGTTCGATGTGCTGGACAATTTTGCGGCTCAAGGCTTCATGTGCCAAAGTAAACGTCACAGGCGCCACCGGTGACGTACTTTTATCCAGAAACTACGAACCTAAAAGGACCATCAAAGTGAAGTCATTTTCCGTGACATGTCTTTCCGAGAGCCGAGTGGCGTTTGGCGTCGCAGAAGCGGCGCGAAGGAAGTGTGGAGGTGGAAATTGTTTGCGGGGGAGGTACTGTGCAAAAAGATGTCCGGCACGGTGGTACCAGCGGACAGGGTCCAAAACTATCACGACTCGCCCGGATCGGAATTTCGTATGCGGCCATTTCGCAGTACCAACGGCGCGTGTATCGGGAGTGGTTTCGAGTAAATATAGCAAGGACGTGTTTGCAAGGCCCTCATGTCAGCCCTACTATTTGTTTGCGCAGGCTTCCTCCATCGCACGCTTGTCGATGGGGTCATTCTAGGTTCTGTGTACGAAAAGGCAGTGCAGCTAGAATGGGATACCTTGTGGACATGCTTATGCTCTCTGACATTCAGCTCGTGGCGGTTTGGGGTTTTGTACGAGCCGCCGAATGGTGCACCGCCCCATGTCTGTTGCATTATAGTGCTGACGATGATCAGCTCAGGGCTGGGTGCCATTGCAGCTCGGCGGGTTTTACGACGACCCAATTCAAGGCTCTTGGCGCTATGGAAATGAGGAGGGAATTGGAAACATTTGGGTGAGACGCGTTGAGACGCGATCTCAAGGGCGTTGACCCGTGCCCCGCGATTCGGCGATTGACCTCAGGAACCTCATCAACAGCGACGTTCTGGCAAAAAATGAATGTTCTCGTTGAGCACTCGGGACCTTCTCTTGCGTCGTGGCGGTGCGTTTATCATGATCTGTATGTATGTACTGTGTAAAGGGCTGAAGCGTGTCGAATTATGTAGGGTCGTGCTGAAAACTCCGCCTGTCGCCTGCAGCCGTCAAACGTTTCAAAGGCGAACGTTGGCCTATGGGTCGCGACATGAGGCGCTCGCTTGCACGACCCAACTCGATGGCTCTCCAATTACTCAGAAGCTGAGTCAACTTTCCATCTCAAATGTAGGGCGCGCTAGGACGCAAAAAAAAACACGGGGAACATGCGATGGTTGCGGGAACCCCTTGGACGTGTAACCTGGCGCCTGCAGGCAACGAGATTAGCTCGGCGCGCCAAGAAATGGGCTGAGAACCTAACGTGTGGGACCCGGCCATCGATTGCGCCTCACTTCACGGAAGGCGTCACCGTTGGCCTGCACGAAGCCGATTGGCCTCTTTGCGCGCAGGTTCCAACGTTTGTGCATCAAGCCTCAGACATCAACCCAAGCCACACCATGTCAACTGACCTCGTCAATGGCTATATCAGCGGCCGTCCTCCCGCCGTGTCAATGGCTTGTCAAACCGCATCTTGCACCTCCCCGTGGCAAGCTCGACGACGATCTTTCCTTTGAACGTTCGTTTCCGCTCCATTCTCTCGATACCCAGTTTTTCCAATTTCCATCTTCCAACTTTCCCAACCCCCAACCACCAAAATGACGGCCCCTTTCGTTCGCCGAGAATCCTCCCCCTTCCTCAAGCGCGTCCTCATCCCCTTCTGGATCCTCCGCGTCCTGATCCTCCTCATCGGCATCGCCTTCTACGCCCTTACCCTCGCAGCCCTGATCGTCTTCGAGGATGACATCCTCAACCACAACGACATCCGCAAGCTCGAGAGCGAGTACGACACCAAGCTCGCCCTCGGCACGCTCAAGGCGGTAACAGGCGTCATCATGGGCATCCAACTTATCTGCCTCATCCTCGAGCTGACGTGCATCGTCAAGCGGTGCAGGCGCACGTTGAGCCCTGGCTTCTTCTTGGGCACCAACGTTGTGCAGTCGACGTTTGTCATTGTAAACTTTGCTCTATCGATGGTTGGCGCGAGAACACCTGGTACCATCGGTATCTCTGTTGCTATCCTGTGAGTTTTCCTTCTTGGTGTTGCCCTTGCTTTGACAGTTTGCTGACTGGTGGATTGAAGTGTCCTCTTCCTCGTCTTCCTCATCTATGCCGCCGTTGTCTACCACAAGTACCGCAAGGGCGAGCTCGACGGCGGCGCTGAGGCTGGGATGGTCAAGGGCAGTCAGTAGGAGGACTCTTTTGCCACGCGCCAGGTTAAGTCGCATCGCGAAATAGAGGTGGACAGAGATAATCATATCGATGGCGAATGACATAGGACGCTATTTTCTTATTTGGCTTGGGATCTGCGTGGTGTTTGGCGTGATAGGGAGGACCAGTTCCATTGAGATTTGTTTCTGGAACTTCTTATGCCCATCTGATGGGAATGATGCAGAGTATTAGACGTATGCAATGCTTTGATCACACCAAAACCCAGCTGAGATTATCTGCCGGTTGCCATCCTTCGTTGTCAGCAAACTGGTTCATTACGTCGTATCTCCATGTTCTAGAACTAGAACTCTACCGCGCCTCTTGCGTCATACAATTTTATCAGCCAATGCAGCCTACAATGCCCTCTTCTTTACACTTCAATGCCTCTAAGCCTTGATGAACTCGAGTATATCCTTGTTCACCTCGTCGGGAAGAATATTGGGAAGAGCGTGCGGGCCACCAGGATAAATCTTGAGAGTCCCTTGCGGCAAAAGCTTGATGCTCTTCTCGGCCGACGCCTTGATGGGCACGACCTGATCGTCATCGCCGTGGAGCACAAGAACGGGGATGTTCATCTTCTTGAGATCTTCTGTGAAGTCGGTTTCCGAGAACGCCTTGACGCAGTCGTATGCTCCCTTGACAGAAACTGTCATGCCTGATATCGTGTGCGTCAATCGTGTGCTGTAATTGTCTCGAGAAGAGTAGCGACGTACCTTGCTGCCACCAGCTGTAAATCTGCCCTTGGCTGACCTTGGCGTTGGGGCGGTTGAAGCCAAAGAAGGGACCGCTGGGAACATCCAGGAAGAATTGCGAGCGGTCGTTGAGAATCGAGGCCCGGAAGCTATCAAAGACTGAAAGAGGGGTCCCCTCGGGGTTGGATTCGCTCTGGACCATGATGGGAGGCACAGCGCCGATGAGCACGGCCTTCTTGACGCGGTCCGTGCCGTGGCGGCCGACGAAGCGGGCAACTTCGCCGCCGCCGGTCGAGTGGCCGACCATGGTGGCATCCTTCAAGTCGAGGTGCTCAAAGAGCTCAAAAAGGTCATCGGCGTAGGTGTCCATGTCATTTCCTTCCCAGGGCTGGGCGGAGCGGCCATGGCCACGACGATCGTGGGCGATGACGCGGTATCCTTGGCTGGCGAAGAAAAAGGCTTGGGCGTCCCAGTTGTCGGAGCTCAGAGGCCAGCCGTGTGAGAAGGTCACGACCGGGCCGTTTCTGTTGCCCCAGTCTTTGTAGTAGATCTCTGTGCTATCTCGGGTGGTGAAAACGGGCATGGTTGAAGATGACGTATGCGTCGGTAACTGGCTTGGTGAAGTGTTGATGATCGGGTTCTAAAATGTGAGGAATGCTGCTAGGATAACGAATCTCGACTTCGAAGCTTGGCAGTAGTGAAACGCAAACTTTGTATGCGGAAGCTGGCCGTCATCCTGGTGCCTTTATACCTTCACCAGTGACAAGAGATAAGGGGGTCGCGGGCCATCCACGGCATTCGAAAATCTGCATGTCCATGACGCGAAGGATTTTGGACTGTTACCTTAGTAAGTGGTAGACTGGTCGGTATTCCCGTTTAGTGCGCCGTAGAGCCGAGACGCGGAATCCTTCGCCGAATCAATTGGAACGGGAGTATGTCGGGGAGCCAACGCCGTCAGTGGGTCTACACCCCGTGGGATGAGGGGCACATGCGGGAAGCTGAGTAAGGCGTCGGAGGTGATGCAGCATAAACCCACAAGGTCGCTCAGTGAAAGAGACAAACCGCAATCTCCATACCACGTCTTCCAGGTTAATTTTGAGTCATTCGGTTGAAACAGTGAGCGAGGGGCCGGGTGTAAGAGGGGTTGAGGAATGGAAGGGCATGGGCAGTTCCAATCCTGGGAACGTCAACTCCGGCCCGGGAAGGAACTCCGGTCGGGATTTTGCCGCAACTGCCTGCTCGGCCATGGATTCCCCGCAGTTGGGCCCCGTTGGCTCTGTGGGTTCTCCAGAACGCACAGGCCGCCAGCAAAAGTGGACAACGCAATTGCGAAGAGGCAACGTACCAGCCAGCCATCACCACCACTAGCATCAGCATTATTCCGCTATCGATAAACAACTTCATACATTCGTTCATTATGGAGAACAGCATCGAAATCTTGGAGCACATCATCAAAGAGAGAATTCTCTTGTTCAACAACCTTCCCAGACTAGAAACGCTCAGCGATGGCTCTAGAAACATTTGGATCTTCGATTTTGAAGCCGGGCCTTCGCGTCACGGTTCGCGGGTGACCGATTCGACAGCTTTGGACGAGGAGGGGCGTCTCACCGATTCGGAAGACGACGGACTTGATATCGATCATAAGGCTCTCGGGCTTATCACCGATTCGGACGACGTCGTCATAGCCATTCAACATGAATTTGATAACGAGGACACGCCTCCATACTTCAAGGCGGGGGGGCCGGGCCAAATCCTCAAGCACCGGATACAAGACCAAGCCGAGGTAATGATTCCACATCTTTTAGACGCATTCACCCGCCAGAGAACTCGCCTCCATCGTGTTGGTTCAGATGACCACCTGCCCCCGACGAACACCAGCGCGGATCCTCAACCGACCGCCCCTTGGAGTTGGTACACCTTCGATGAGCTCTTTGCGGAGAGTGTTGAAACCGCTCTCAGAAAATGGGGTGTTAGACCTGAACTTTGTACTGTTGGCGTCATCGATGTACATGAGAACTCCTGCTTTCGTCGAGCGCATAGAGCGATTCAGAGGAAACAGCTGCCCAGAGAGGGCAGCCGCGGCGACTGGATGGATTGCCACGAGTGCCATTACTGCCATGAGGACCTTGGCGATGGGCAAAAGGCCGACCTTGCATGCAAGATATGCTTCGAAGCTTTCTATCATTCCCCAATTTGTCAAGAACGGGACCGGGCACGCCACAGCCAAACCTGTCACCCCCCCGACACTGAGACTTACTACCGTGAGATCGTCAACCACTATCCAGAAGCACTGAACCTGCTTTCCCGGATTGACGAGGGCCTTCTAGATTAGGAATATCGAGATGCAGTTGGTGTAGATGAGGATACCGGTGTAGCTAGCGGTGTAGAGTGAGTTACCCAATGCCTCTCGCCGAGGCTCGGGGCCTGAAACCCGGCTGACGCGGGGCTCTATGTTTAGGTATTGTCTGACTCTCCTGATTCAGGAAGGCCTTGATACCCCAGACAACATGCAGCTGATATTCGGCCCTCTGTAGAAAGAGACGCTGAAGCAAAAGCACGAGAATTTCCGCATCGAACTGACGGTCCCGTTCGTCAATGATGAGGGCCAATACCAATTCCTGAGCCTTCCAAACATGCGGCCCTTAACGGAAGATGAGGAGGTGAGATGTGGTCGAGTGAGGAGGATCCAAAATTTTCTCGAGTCGGACATTGATTTCACCAAGCCCTTCGATTGGTACGACTTGCGAGACAAGGTCCAGAAGGGCATCGGATTGGACATTGAGGAACCGCAGAACAAGTTCGACGCGATCATAGCAGCCAATACTGTGGATCGAGAAGCTGTTGAGCAAAACCGTAGATGGCCTGTCGGCGACCCGTACTGCTGGGGTAAACTGAAGAGGGTGGCGAAGGATGCTGAGGAGTACAAGTCATTGTGCTAACGTCCTGGATGCTAGGGGGCAGCAGGCGAGAGGCACGGTGCCTGTCCCAGTGAGGTGACATACCTAGCGTTCGTTCTTTTTTCTAGATCAGGCAGATACCATCAGCGAGTCAGCAGTCTAGTTTCTTCGACATCTGTCTAGTATGTGTGGGTATTGTGACTCGTTCGTCGGTGATGATTGCGAAACATTTTGGCGCAGGATTATTTGTAGCCTCACGGGAGCTGTTCTCTTCATCAGGGTTCGGTGGCGGCACTCTTCGTTTACGCAAGTGGCGGAATAACCATCCTGGAATATGATTGGTCCAAAACCTCTGCCTGTCAGCAACAACACCCCTGACAGGGGTCTCACCCCGCGCAACTACGTCATCGGTGCTCGACACGGTGGGCATTTGACAGCTCTTCATCAATGAACAACCTGGCCTACGACACCAGCTCCTCGGCACTACTCCCTTGGTTGCAGCGCCATACCAATCTATCCCAACTTTGCTCAAGACGTATACGCAACTATTATGGCCGAAGTCGCAGCAGGTGCTCTCGTCGCCGAGCAGGTTGTAGCGACTAGCGTCGAAGCAGCAGCGATCGCTGCGGTCGCTGCGCCAACTCAACCTCTCAAAGTCGCCCTGTCGCAGCTAGCAAGAGTTGCCAATGATGATGGCTCCCCGTACGATTTTAAACCGCTCTTGCGCGCTCTCGACTGCAAAGCTGACATTCTCTTGACAGACAATCTCTTGGCCGATCCAACCACTCGCTAACGACAATCCGCGACAAGGCGTACATCTTCGGGGGAGAAGCCCCCAATGGCGAGCTCTGCACGACCGACGTTCACGCCATCACCATCCCTACGCGCAGCTCCGCCAGGTCAGCCCCCGACGTAAAGCACCTCGCATACAAGCCCTTTCCGCTCGAAGATGCCGAGACCGGGGGAGCGTTCGCTCCAACACCTCGAGCGCAGCACGCCGCGTGTGCAAAGGGCAAATACTTGATAATCCACGGCGGCCGTGACGCTCATGGCAACCCCATAGACGAGGATAACTGCCTCTGGCTTTGGGATACCGAAGCGCTACGGTGGTCAAAGCTGCGCGGAGAGACGCAGCTCGGCAAAATTATGGCTCCTCGGTGCGCCCATCACGTCTTTGTCGATCCTACCCAAGACTTCCTGATCCTCCACGGCGGAAACGCCATCCAGGCCCTCAAAAAGCCCCACGAGGGCGACTCGGCCCCTCTGTCCAACCCCAAGACGCCTATCAACAACGAAACTTGGCTGTATGACTTCAACTCCCGCTCTTGGACAGTCCTCCCAGACTCTCCTGCGCCTGCCGCAGCCGCTGCATACACAGACACCACACTCTACACCATCAGCCAATCCACCTCCTCTCCCGACCTCTCGGGCACCATCAACTACCTGCGCCTCCTCAACAATCCCACCGAACGCGAAAAGCCTGGCGCCTTGGCCTGGAAAACCGTCACATTCCCTACCAACCCACTGACACCAGGTCCTCATCCTCGAGAGGGCGCTGCGCTGGTGCCGCTCACCACAGGCCACGGACGCCACTATCTCGTCTACATGTTCGGATGTGCCGATACTGGGGAACTCTCGCCCGAGTCGTTCTACTCAGACATTTGGACTCTCCAGCTTCCCTCTCACGGGTTCACGGCTGCCACGGTAAAGGACAAAATTCGAGACAAGCTGTTGCACCACAGCTCAGGAGCGTTCAGCTGGGCAGCGGCGGAGTTGATCGCAACGGAGCAGATGCAGCCAGATGGGAAGGTACATCCCGGACCGAGGGCGCTGTTTGGAGTAGATTCGTGCTTCGATGGAAAGGGGGTTGTGTTTTGGGGCGGCGTGAATGCCAAGGGAGAGAAGGAGGCGGACGGGTGGATCCTCGCGCTTGCGTATGGGTATGCAGATAATGACCGATTTGAGTAGAGTTTCTTTGTTGTTGGATGTAAGATGGTGAGAACGGGAGCGTGTTCAGTCTGCTCCGCTATCACGTCGAAGGGACAGGCTGTCTGGAGCATGGATAGGAAGCAATGAATTGTTTACGTCCCGTGCAATCAATAACATTATCAAGCCCCAACCTTCCAATCTCCAAGATGACGCATTTTTACACAACCAAACCCTTCACCTGCTTGAAGCCCTTCACTTTTACATCCCTCCACACCAATACCGAAGCGATCGACACTGCCTGAATCGCCGTCGACGCAATGAGCATCCACTTTTGCGCCTCACTATACGCAGAATTGATCGCGCTCTTCGTCGGCGTCCCCATGGGAAACGACCGCTGCACAACCAACGACCCGTGAGTTTCGGTAAAGTTCCCCTTCGTCTCCGCAGGGAGATACTCCATCAACCGCTGCGGGAAAATCCCGTTCCAAATCGCCGCAGCGACGGTAGATCCCACGGCTCCGCCGACGCTGGCAAACATTGACTCGACTGCGAGCACGACGGCGATGTACTGATGCGTCGTGGCCGCCATGGCTGCAATCTGTTCGCAGATGACGAGGGTTCCGCCGGACAGAGCGATAAAGATTTAGCACAAGAAGATATACCTGAACTCTACGCCCTTGGTGCGGAAGCGAAGCATCAAGCTGATACCGAGGATGGTAAGCGGGATGCTGAAGTAGAGAGCGACGGGCTTGAAGCGGCCGTTGTAGCGGATGACGAGGCCGACGATGATGGACCAGAAACACGAGCCGATGCTGTAGATGTTCATGACGTAGCTGGCGGGTGTGATTTCGAGGTAGACGACGGTTTGGAGGAAGGAGAAGAAGTAGCTGTCCCAGATGTAAAAGGAGATGAAGAGAGTACCCGCGAGGATACAGTCGCCAAGGACAGTGCAGTCTTTGAGGAGGGAGTAGGGGATGAAAGTCTTGGGGGCAAAGTACTTCTCCCAGACGACGAAGAGGATCAGGAGCACGAAGCCGGTGACGAGGAAGCCGAGGATGAGCGGGGAGCGCTATTGTCGGGGCTGGCGGTTGTAAATGCTGAAAGGTAGGAAGAAGAGGGCGAGGCCGGCGATGATGAGGAGGCGGAAGAGGTCGAACTCGACGGCGTAATACTTGACGGATTGCCAGGCGGTGCGGTTGGATTGCTCTCGCTTGGGGAGGAGGCCGGCTTTTTCGGCGCGGCGGGCGTTAACGTAGAAGAGGTAGAGCAGCAGCATGCAGATGACGGGGGTGGTGATGGAGAAGGCGCCGTAACCCCATCGCCATCTGGGGCCGTCGAGGAAGGCTTTGGCGAGGGGGCCTCCTATCCAGGTGGTGATGATGTAGGGGGATGCAGCGAACGCAAGCATGAAGCCTCTGTTTTTCAAGTGGGTTGTGTCCGCGATGAAGATGGAGATGCTGTAGATATGCCGTTGTATCTGAAGGTAGCGTCATTAGCAAACGTATCATGCGGGAGCTGTTAGGACTGGAGTACATACCCAACCCAATAGAAAACCTGGGCTGTAGCATAGGTCTCAACATTCTAGCAGGCCGCCATCATGATGAGTCCGATAATAAGTGAGCAAAGGCAAAGCACAAAGCCCTGAGGCCGACTCCAGATATCGAGAACCTTCGCCAACGGGAGTTTGGACAGGCCGGCGATGAGCCCCGACATGATGCTCGTTGTCGCCGTGATTCCATGGAGTCTGAAGTCGCTGGTGACATAAGCAACCAAAGAGTTGCTCATGCTAGACTGCATGGCATCCATAAAGTAGATGAACCAAATGCTGCAGACTGTTAGTAAGCATCTCAATTTCTCCCCTGGCGCCGATCGCGTGGACAGAGCTTACCTGACATTAGCCAGGATGAGGTCCCTTCTCGTCCATACCTTGGTAAATGCCTCGATGCGCTGGACACCGGCCTGAGCAGTAGTGTCGATCTCGTCCGAGTTGGTGGACGCGCCGTCGCCAGGGGTCGGAGCAACACCGACGTTGGCCTCCTTGTCGCTGGATTTCTTCTCGTTGGCGGCTTCATCTTCCGCGACCGGCTCGTCGGCGAAGCGAAACCGGTCCAAGGGGCTTCGGAATCTCATGGTTGGTCCCTGGGAGAAAATGTCTGAGCGACTGGAGAGGAAGAACCGTCTTGTGATGAGTGCGCGGAGGTGAGGACGCAGGACTCGCAGCACGAGAAGCGCGAGTTCAACTACTTATCAGATGATGAAAGTGGAGGAGCGGCGCCATTCCGGCGGTGTGGGTGAAGGGATGATCCGCATGCCATGCTGGAAGACTTTTCCTTCGCCCCTTGTAAAGACTCGGCGTCTGCTTCTGATTGAACGTCAGGTCAAGGTTCATAATTTCCTAACTCGCATTTGAGGTACTCGTCAGAGAGGATTCCTGATGGCATCTTGGCGGCGATGATAAGCAAGCGGGTTGGAGTGGCTTGTCGCGGCTGCGTGTCCAAAGTGGGAAGTCTGGTGCGTGCTTGACGATGCGTGGGTGGAGTAGAATAAAATCAAAATTTTATCAGATGACCTTATCAGATCTGATTACGACCAGTCCAATGACAGGGGGACCGGAACCGGCCTCGGCCGAGGAAAGCAACTCGCATGATTGACATCCTGGCCTGCTGCCATGGATGGGATCCCCAATGCCAAAGTGCGCGTGGGTAGCGAGCGGGCTGCTCGTGACGGGAAATGAAAATCTCCAGCACCCAACAAGAGCAGACGGCTAGAATCTTAATCAGGTACAACAGTTACATTCTAACAGATGTTATACGCTGACTGACGGGTACACGCTACCGAGAATGCAGATGATCCTCGCTCTCAATTCCCCAAGCCTTTTCATCTTTCACCAACACATTTAATAAGGTGGTCTCTTGAATCGGGTGCAACTGAACTGGAACGCACGAGCACAGACCTCGATGTGCTGATAGAAGCCATTGTTGCGAGGCGGGTTTTCGCTGAAACTGCCATGGGTATCCAAAATGATACAGCACTTGTTGTAGTCCAACCTCGGCGCACCCTGCCCGGTTCTATTGACTTCCCGCGCAATCAATCTCATGACTGGAGAAATCCTCCGCAGTCTGGTGTCGCTGCCCCAACGTGTCTCCTCTTCCTCGATTCGATCCAATGCGTGATGCACTTCAAACTCCAGATGGTCGAGTTCGAGGCATCGGACCATGCTGTGTCGCAGGCCGTGCAGACTCTCATCGTCTAGCCTTTGCGTGCGTGCGGGCGCGTGGGTTTGTATTTGCATACGTACCCGGTGCAGTATGTCTCGCGCGTGGTACCAACTTGTTGGGAACAGTGCATGCCGGTGTAACTTGGGGAAACACATTCCCACCCGAGTCAACCTTTGGAGGTCATCAATCGAAAGGCTGTTGAAGAACTATTCCAAGACGTGTCCTTGGATCTTCCTCGCGAAGTAGTGCACAGAAAAGGTGTTGTGCTTGTACAGCAAAACTCTTCCCTCTTCATGCAAAGCACGGCAGGTGCGGAGTAGCGCGGGCCCAGGCCAGTCTCTCGGCGGCGATGTGCGGCGACGACCTGGTGTGGCCACGGCCTTTTCTTCATTCCCACGCTGCGCCAGACGGATCGGATGCGGGAGGACGAAGATGAGTTCCAAGAAGTGCTTCCGATTTTCGCAATTCAGTTGGTAGAGCCAAGACGTCTTCTCCTGGGTGAGTTCGTCTGCTGTTGGCAGGGCCTCAACTTTGCTCGTTTCAGGGTGGCGGTACACCACCGTAGCATTCAACACGGAAGCTGTCAACCCTTGCCGAAGATGATGTTCGGCCGGATGGGGTAGTCGTCGGTCCCTGCGGGGTACCATAGGGATGATCAAGAGCCTACCGGCTGACCCTGGCAAACTTGCCAAGGGGCTTCCACCTGCCGTAGGAAGGTTTCCAGCGGGGGCAGAAGAACCTCCAGCAGCGGTGGTAGGGCTTCGAATCATAATGTTGGGAGGTCCGGGAGTGCCTCCCATGAAAGTGAAAACTGGTACCGCGCCCCGCGTGGGTTGTGTCCGTGAATTGTCGCCCGTGGCCGTGGTGGATGAATCCCTGGCGGGGCCAGAGGAACCTCCAGCTACAACAGGTGTGGTTGTTTTAGTATTTGGCGTCACGGGAGTAATTGGACTTGTGGGAGTGGTGGCGGACGAGGTGCTGGCGGTGGAATCGCTTTGGTCGGTGGTCCCATTGTCTCCAGACGACCGGTTCTCGTCGACTGTTTCCAAGTCCGGCGGCTGTTTCAACGAGTGCGAGTGTCTGTGACCCGGGTTTGACATCTCTGTAATCGCGCCTGTCAGAGTTGCGCTGGACGAGAGCCGAACGAAATCACAGTGACGTGCCTGAAAAGAATGATGGCTGGGCAGGGTGCCACGGCGATGTATGTAGGCGATAGCGAATGGATTGTTGATATTATGAATGTGCTGAGCCGTGGGCTACAGTAACGAGCGGACAAGGCGAGCGATGTTTGTTTGATCAACTGTTTGGAGAGGAAAACTGCCCGACGCCCTGGCCGGCGATGAGGATTTGCAGCTGCCGTTGCGCCTTCCTTCTTGTTGATTAGCCCGGTACCGGCATCGCTTCCGCGACCGAAGCTGCTGAACCTCTTTTTTTTCTTTCCAGCGGGCAGGTACTAAGAGCATGGATTCGCTTCGCGACGGGAATTTCCCATTGCCTTTGGTCGACCGCAAAGCCTCTCTGTCTTACCAGCGTACGACTCACAACAGCCTCTCTGGTGCAAAAACCCAGTCCTCATCGCCAACCTCGATATTCATTCTTTTGGCTCATCTCACCATGTCAATTTCATCAAATCCCATGGGTCCGGAAGTCAAGCCGCCGGTGGAGGCCCTGCCCGAGCTCCCACGCCGCACTCTGAGCACCTCTGCTCGCCGCACGTCCCGCAAGTTCTCCCGGCGGTCAACGGCGGCGAGCTTGGGAAGTCGCTACGCCAACGTCACCGATCCGTTTCCCCAAGTTGTCCCCATTGGCATGCCCAAGTCGGAATCGCGTTTGCGTTAGGACCGCCTGCTGGATTACTTCGAGATGTTTCTGCTTGTTGCGGGCATCGTCATCCTTTTCACTTCTCTCATCCCGACGAGGAAGAACAGGCGGTTCGATATTGACAAGAGAGTAACCGATCCTGTTGGAGTCTTCGTCTTTGGAGTACCGCTGGTATATACCCTCTGTGTCTTCTCGAGAGCGGATAGCTGATGTTGATCTCTCTGCAAGGGCGTCATGACACTTCTCACAATGGGCCTTCGGGAGTGCATCCACCTCCACATTCCTCGAGACTCCAGCGATACACCCGGTTTGCGCCGCGATCGAATGTCGCCCCTAGAAGTACTTTGGACACTGTGGCTCCGGTGCATTGTGTTCCTCTACGCGTCCGTATGCCCGTTTCTGCTCATTATGGGACCGTGGGGCCTTTCCGCGAGAAGACAGCTGAGGGTTCAGCACGAGATTCACCGTGGGCCGGTACCAGTTCCTAAGTCGAGGATGACTGGAATATTCGCCGCAGAGGTCATCCTCGTTGTTTTTTCCGCCGTTGTTGCTACCATCATGGCATGTCTAGTTGTGGACGCGATGAATAGACTCGTGGAATTTTCGAGGGGTGAAAAGCCGTTGGATTTGGAGAAGTCTGGTGTGCGTCGATCTGCCACTCGGGCTTGATGGCTGGTGGTTTCGGCCGCCTCAGAGTATTAAAACCTCTTAGTATGGCTAGAGTAATAGATTACGTTAATATGCCTTGGGGTATCGAGCTTCGCGCCAGTCATGTTCAAGCGCCTTGAAAGGTCGCGACGGCCGAGTTGGCGGACGTCTGAAGCTTCATTGTTTGTGGGGATGCCGTGGCCCAGAGCGGAGCGCCGCGCCAAGCCTCCACTGACTGCACTCTCATCCAGGGACTACCCGCAAGGCTCTGCTACCCAACTGCAGTAGGGGCGGCGTGATGCAGGCGATGAGAAGTTGAAGGCTTTTCTCCTCTAGCCGCAAGTCTTGCTGCCGTGCGGTCTCGAATATGGAACAGCCCTGGCGGCCCGGACCCCAAGCCATGGTTGGGTCGTTCACTGCGGGGCTGTGAGCTACCCCGCGGTTTCTGAACGCGCCACAGACGCGACCCATCATTTCCCCAACCCATCGCAACACCTCACCTCTGCATCATCTTCATCACCAAGGAACACAATGTGCGTCTGCCGACTCCCCAACACCATCCCTCCCCGCATCAATTGCTAACTCCTCGTCCAGGATAGAGCCCTCCCTCCGACTCCGCCGCGCCATCCGCGCCAACGATCCCCTCCTCGTCAAGCGCATCCTCCGCTCGCACCCCCACCTCCTCCACAACCCCGACCACTCCGTCATGGGCGACGCCAACTCCTCCCTCCACCTCGCCGCCTCCCTCGGCCACCTCGCCATATGCAAAATCCTCGTCGAGCTCGGCCACGAAGATGGGACCCCCGCACTCAACGACCCCCATCAGACAGCCCTCATGCAGGCCGCGGCCGCGGGCCACACCGAAGTCGTACATTTCCTCGCTGAGCGCGACCCCGTTTCCATCCTCCGCCAGGATGTCCGCGGACGGGACGCCATCATGGAAGCTAGTTTAAACGGTCACGACACGGTGGTACAGATACTGTTGACGTTTGCCTCGGGAGGTGCAGCCGCCGCGCTCGCGCAGGCGGATGTAGACGGGAATACGGCGCTGCACTTTGCGAGCAGCAATGGGAACTTGTTGGTGTTGAGGACGCTTTTGGCGGCGGGGGCGGACGCGGGGAGGAAGAATGTTTGGAATTGGACGGCTGAGGCGTATAGCGCGACGGTGCAGGCGGAGGTGTATCTAAAGGGGTTGGTGGCTGATGTGGAGAGGAGGAAGATGGCGAGGAGGGAGGAGACGGGGAAGAAGGGGGGTGCGGTGAGGATGGTGGAGAAGGATGGGGAGATGGGGGATTGAGGGGGAGTGGGAGGTTTGCTTGGTCTTGTTGCTGTTCAAGGGATTTGGCTTCGGGTTTGGAGGGTGTATTGGCAGTGCGAGGAGTTGGGTGTTCTTGGTGGAGCAGGAGATATCCTTGGCTGGTGGAACAAAGGGTTCGTGGTCCCCGTACGTCCGGAACGGAAGAGGCTCTCAACAACAACAGATCTTCGACAACAATGCAGGTCTCGTGGCGCAACGGTAGCGCGTTCGACTCCAGATCGAAAGCTTATCCGTTCAAATCGGGTCGGGGTCATACACCGGCAACATCGCCAGCTTGGGTTGATGGAGTTGCATTTTTGGCGAGATTTGGGTGGGCCAGGAGTGGATTGCAAGCCGCGATCGTCTTTTTGCGCTTCAGTGGAGTGCGTGGGTGTTATGATCTGGGCGAATCGGCAACTCAGGGCCTGGGACGGCGCAGCCACGGGACGCTCTCGGGATATGACTCCTTCATTTTGACATCGACCACAAGAGCAGCGGTATTGACGACGGAACGGTGAATCCTGAAAGGGTCTTCACTGCGAACAGTCACATTCGGCGGCATGTGGTGGATTGTTTGTCCTACTCAGTCATGCAGCACGCATTCCTAGAGCGTGACTCGCAAAGATGACCTCGCTGAATCACAGCACTGGACAAAAAGGCTATTCACTTGCCACATTCCCAGCATCGGACGACCAGCCACGAGAGAATGCGCTTTCGGTGGCTGCCAGAGAGCTTCGTGGTTGTCGGCTCAGCACATCAGTGGATATGTTGAGTGGGTGAGCTCAACAGCGATAAGAGCACAAGCGAGCCACGGGGTTCATGAGCTGCTTATTGTATAGAGGCAGTATGGATGAAGTTCACAGTTTGTGCTTCCAGGTTGGCAACGCCAGAATGCCGCTCTGTATCATCGCCATTGCTGCCTCAGCAGTATAAATTACAATGTCGATCTGCTATCATCGCCACCCAGATAGCTCAACACTATTATACACTGTTTACAAAGAACACTACACCTATCAAAACACATTCCCACAGCTTCAACATGGTCGACTCCCACACCACCGACGAAACAATCGCGACTCCGCTGCATCCCCATGCTGCCTCTTGCGACGTGCGATCCACGAGATGGCCGGGTTGGGATGAAGGCAACTCTAAGTGTTTCATGTATCTCTGTTTCCGCGATCGTCTTGGTACACGCCGGTGGAATACAACACTTGTGGGCTTGTTTCCTCCATGGATGAATATTCTTGCTAGGCCTCCTGCATATCTGTTAGAAGGAAGGTCTCCTACCGAGCACGAGCTTAATCAGTCCGATGAATGTGCTCCGTCTGAGCCGTGAGCACGAAAGTGTAGATACATACTCTATGGTGGCTTGCTGTAGTTTAGACATCGTGGGGCGTTAGTGAATCCACCGAGTGTCCTTCAACATCATTCGTTTGTTGAGGTTTCGTCCCATACCTCGCCGAGTTTCATCCCGCCGTGCGCGTGCCGTGTTCAGCAGTGTGCATTCAGCGAGCGAAGGCGGCTATGACGATTCAATGATTCCCACCCGTGCTGTTCCCCATGAACAATGGGATCAGTGCAACAGCGTGAATCACCGACATGGCTGCATGGCATTCTTTCACCCTCGACTGGTATGTATATATTCTTCACAACTACCGACTTCTCTGACCCTCCCCCTTACCATCATCCATCACTGCTTCCACCGTTTGGAACCTTGAGACCTCGACATCTGCTGATCATTCCATCATCTTGGTCGAACAACCCCTGAGTTATGCAACCTCTGAGCTTCGCATCTCCTCTTAGGTCTCAGCCCACGAAAAACACCATGCAGGGTTTCAACCCGATCAGCGGCTTCGACACTGGCCCCATGCCTGGTCAAGCCCCTGCACCGAATGCTGGCTTCAACCCACGGAGTGGACGTGATCTCGGTCCTGCTCCCCCTACCAGACAACCCGCCTTGTCCGGACAATGGCCTAATGTAGCTCCAACTTGTGGCTACCAACCCGCCATCGCTCCGCCACCTGCAGTTCCGGCTCCGGCCTATTACCAACAAGCCCCGGTTCCTGCTCCGGTGGCTCTTGCGCTGACCCCACTCTCTTTCCCGACCCCAGCAGTCATGGCCGCCGCGCTGTCAACAAGTTTGTTCGCCGCCCAACCCGCACCTCCGACAGCCGAAATCCCGCTGAAGCCTACACCGGGTACATTCCCACCGCCAATCTACCAAATCACCTGGCCGCCGGCCTGCACAGTGATCGCCGCACCCACGCCAGCCACCGCTAGCACCGCCCTCACCCTCCCGGCTTCCACCAACCCTCCCGTCTCCTGCCCTCGCGACCACGTCCTCGTCCGCCTCCTCCTCACCCCCCACGAACCTTGGACCACCGCCGACCGCAACACCACCCCGCTCCCCTTCTACGAACTCTGGGTCCCTGAGACTCTCACCATCGGCAAGTTCCTCCAAGTACTTGGACGCCCTGCCGACAGGACAATCATCTACGAAGTCGCCGCCGCAGGAAACGGGAAGTGGTACAAGGGACTTGAGGTGCACGGATATCTCCCTGGTGTCTTGGCGAAGACGCTGCAGAGCATTGGTTGGGATAGCTCGAGATCAGGGAGGATTGGGGAGGTGGGGCAGAGGGAGGAGTTGAATTTGTGGTTTGGGTATCGGTGAGGGGTTACACCGAGTACTGGACGAATTTGGAGTGGAGGATATATTTTGGTGATTTCGTGGAGATTTGGGATTGGGCAATATTGGGTACCTTATCCGTGGTGGCTGCGAGTGTCGATTTCAAGTTGGCTCGTTTTATCTTTGGGCGTGTACTTTGTAGGGTACCTGATGTAGCATAGTGAATTGTCTGCTGAGCGGCGGGATTGCAGATAGCTGGTAAACTATTGTGTTGGCACTAGATCGTGTTCCGCTCCAAGCTTGTTTTCCGAGACGACTTTGACGCTGGCGATTCTGGAAGGTTTCTGATTTAATTTTGATCGAGCTTCTGAGGTGCAGCATGGATGTTTTCGACTTGGGTCTGTCTGACGCCTGTAGTTCCACGGTTGCTCCTGCCATGTGTCTTGCTGGACTTCTGGAGTGGGCCATCAAGTGGGTCCTCAGCTGTGCTCATCTCTGCAGCCCAGCGACGGCTCCAATGTCTGCAGCCGAACAAGGATCGCGACGTTCGCAAGTAGCGCCGGTAGACGATTACCTCTGCCATGCGCGACGCCTCTCTGGCCAGCTGTCTCCTCAAGCTAACACCCTTTTTCGATGCTCTATAGGGGCACCTCGATAACGTGAGCCGATTCAAGCCCTGCCTCTTTGCCTCTCGGGCGCCGTACCCGCGGATGCCGTACTTCCTTCTTGATCTTTCGGACATGAGAAGACAGGCAATCTGGCCAGTCGCCCAAACGAGTTAGTAACCGCCTGAACTTTTACCACGTTCTCCGCTGACGGATTCCACAGGCTCCTTCAAGTGATCATCAGCGCTCAACTCCGCAGCAACCGCGGAGTTCGCTACCGCTAGACGAAGCCAAACCAATGCCAGGGCTTCTTAAGTACTTCCCAGTCGAGGACAGAAACCACGCCGGTCACATCGGGGCTGCACAACTAGGGAGCGAACCCAGGCTCAAGGGGAGATATTGGGCTACGCTAAAGATAGGTACTGAACAAAGTACTCCGGGCGCATGGACAGCCATCGATACGAGAAACCCAAATGGACAACATGTGTCAATAAGCCATGAAATTCTCCAGACTTCGGAAGCTACTCGGTCCGTGTCAACTCAAACGTCAACCGCCTCATTCGGTCGCCCGTCCAACCATCTTTTCCGTTCCACTTGCTGTAACGGAAGTCAAGTTCGGCATCCAGCTCCCACTTGGTCCCCGTCCTCTTCTCGACATCGGTGATGAAGAGCTTGAACGTCTCCACGTTGTGCGCTGGGACCTTCTTGCCAATCCAGTCCTCCACGGCACCGTCAACGACGGCCACAGCGTTGCCAATGATTGTGGTTCCAACCTCGGGCTTCAGGCACTTGATGCCACGCTCGAGAACGGCGATTTGCTCCTCGTACGTCCACATGTGCAAAAACATGCCAAAGTGGACAATGTCGAACTTCCCGTATAGCTCGTCCCACGGAGCGCCATCCTTCATGACATCGCCGAGCAGGAACTTTGCTTTTAGGAAATCCTGGTCGCGGAACAGCTCAAACCCAAGGTCGATGAAACCTTGCTGGAGCTCGACACCAACCAGGCTCTCACCTGGGATGCCATCGAAAACCAGCTTCCGGATGTCATGGCCCATGCAGCAAGCGATATCCAGCATCTTGGCTCCGCCCTTCAGTCGGTCCATGAGACGGGGATACAGCAAGTTGCGCTGTGATAACTGAAAGTCTAAGAAGTCGAGATGGCTGACGCAGGGATAGGGATAAGTCTCCCACGCTTTCTCACGCTAATGGCAGGCCAGAGGTTAGTGTGACAAGCAAAACCTCGACAACTCGTTGCATCCATACCAGAGCCATGACGATTTCGTCGATCTCTTGCGCGGGAATGCCGCTGTACTTGTGCAGCATGTAGCGGGCGGGCCAAGAGATGACGGGATTTTCAGTCCACCACGGAACCGACTTATCGCGCTTGTACATTTTGTCGATAGCGGTCTGTGTGGCGGCCTTCTCTTCCTCGGTGATAGCGGCAGCGGCCCTGGCAGCAGCAGCAGCATCTTCTTCAGCGCCCATGATGAGCGTGGGGGTCAAAATGATGACAAGGACGTAAAAAGCGGGATCCGATTGGGCGGAAATGTGGCACTGTGTGGCACGTTGACGGGTAAGCGGGCACCGTGTCCAAGCAGAAACGCAAAAGGGCAAGGAAAACTGAATGTGCTCATGAAGGGGGGATATATATGACAACACCGAACATCTGGCACTCGACACCTCTTCGTCTTGGGCCTATGCCCTTTGCGCTCCCATCTGCGTCCGGAGGTCATTGGTACTCTACCCCGCGTCTGGCCGCTGCCTGTGGTCGAACTCGGGGAATCTCCTCATGCCATTGGCCTGATACACGTATCCGGAGCTATCTTTCGACTCTTCGCCTGGGCTCGACGCACCAGAATCCTGCACTAAGCCACGCCGGGCAAGCCATTCGGAGGCGTCCCGTCCTCTCGGGTTCTGGGTTGGTCCCAACCGGCATCTTTAGCTGCATGGCCACATGCTGCATTGGATAAATGTCTCTCCTCCGGTTTTAGGAGAATACGCCATCACTAGCAGAACTGAGACACTACAAGACATGGAAAATAGGGCCAAGCAGGGCAACCTTCGAGCAGGATCGATTTGTACATCAGAGAAGTCAGGCGAGCCGACCTCGGCAAGGAATACGAGTGCTAGTAACAAAACTTCACACAGACCAAAATGGTTCGGCCCCCTGCTCCTCAGCGTGCCTCCTCGCATGCCAAGACCTGCAACCCCCTCAAGGTGTTCGACCCCTCACAACCGTCTACCACGTCACGGGCAGCTTCTGGATCCCCACATCTCGATGCAGCTCCGAGTATTCCACCTTGCCCCCAATCGCAAGATTAGGGAGCTTTGAGAAGAGGGTTTCTAGTGGTGAAGGATATTAATCAGCATCTTCGCATCGTTATGCACATCTTCCTCGGACCTTCTCCATCACCCCATATTGACCCTACCAAAGAGGGCTGGGAGCAACTCACCAAACGCAACCCTCATTTCGGCCTTTGCAAGGTGCTCGGCAATGCAACGGTGCTCGCCGAACCCGAAGCCCAGAGCATCCTCCATATGCTGCTTTCGATGCATGTCAAACTTGTCTGGGTTCTCGAAAACCTCCTCGTCGCGGTTGGCCGACATGTTCGATGCGATGATGCCCTCGCCTGCCTTGATGTGCTGTTGATGAGCGCGATTAGTTGGGCGCTGTGCAACCACACGGTTCGGGAAGGGCCGTCGTACCTGTCCTCCGATTTCTACATCGACCTTTGCGACACGTCGAATGGCCATGGCGGAAGCCGTGTGGTATCGACAGAGCTCGTCCACAAATGGGGCGGACCACTTCTTCGGGTCGGCCTTGAACTCAGCCAACTGATTGGGGTGCTGAAGCAGTGTAACGACGCCCTGCATTTTGAGAGTTATTGTCAAAAATCTGCACGGTGCTGGCTGCACTGTCCAAAGGTGTGTAGTACAACAACTCGGCGGCCCCCAAACTCAGAATGACTCTACTCACCAAGGCTATCATGTTCACCATGGTCGCATTGCCTGCCACCAGCAACAGGAACGCCATCTGTGTGGCTTCCTCCTTTTCGAGATGACCAAGCTTCACGTGCTCAACTACCAGCTCGCTGATGATGTCGTCCTTGGGCTCCTTTGTGCGCTTGTCGGTCAGTTCCGCCATGTAGTCCAACAGTTGCCTAACGATTCGTCAGCCAAAGCGAACGAGGGGATATTCGATGCGACGAACTGGTTTGCAGCCGACGCTTCCCGCGCCGTGGAGCTACCATTCGACCGAACGGCCGTCTGGTTGGTGAGGAACTCGAGATCATCGAACGGAACGCCCAGCATCGTGTAGATGATCTGTCGTGTGTCAGGGGAAGTTCGGCACTTGACGGAACAGCAGGCTTACATAGGAGGGGAGGGGAAGAGCAAAGTTCTCCACCAGATCAACAGGTCCCTTTGAAAGATCCTTGGTCTTCATCTTCGCCAGCAAATCGTCTGCTGTCTTCTGGATGTACGGCAGCAGCGTTTGGACGTGCTCGGGTGTGAAGAAGGACTCTACCATGCCCCTGCGTGGAGGTCAGTATTAGAGGGCGATGGAAACACCTCTAGCACCGTCATACCTGTGTCTCATATGCTCAGGGGCATCCATATCGACGAAGGTCGGCCGGGCCTTGGCAGCGAGTCTGCCACCCTCGCTGTACTCTGGAAACCCAGGACGGTTGCGTTCCTAGAAGCAAAGTTGAGACAAGATTGTCAGGGATCGCAGGGTGTGCTGCCCACCTTGGAGAGACGTTGATCGGTAGCGACCTGGCACAGATCCTTGTGCTTGGTCATGAGCCACGCGGTCGAATCGTCGTACAGCTTCACCTTGGACACCGGGCACTTGGCTCGAAGCTCGGCGAATTCAGCTGGAGGCTCCATTCCCGACGCGCGAGAGAAGGGGAAATGGGGAACCTCGGCGGTGCCCATGGTGGATGCGGCGCGGGTGCTCGGCGGGATGGGGATTCGGGCTCGGGCGGTCAAGACTCGCCTGGGAATGCAGCGAAGCATCTTGGATGGCTTGGGAAAGTATTGAAGTGGTGCATCTTCCCCATGATATCAATTATAAGAGCACTCGGGGCACCTGATGTAACATCATCGCTTCGTCAGCACCACCGGGTCGCTGTGGTTTCCTTGACGTAAAGTGGTCTGATGGTCACAGCACCACCTCTATTTAAGCGGCCGGGGCTTCAGCATCTGAGCGGAAAAAGGCAGATCGATTGCATTGTCCGAGGAGATCGAGGAACACCGCAGGGTTGAGTACGAGAATTCCAAATTCGGTATGCGAGGGCTTGACAAACACCTCTGCTCGCATTGGTCGCCTTCCGGGCTTACCGGAGACGCTGTACCATCCGGCCGGTAAACGACCACGCTTGCAGACGGCGTTCTAGGCCTTTGCCAGAGAGTGCTTACTCACCCGGCTCAAACGGCCCAAACACGCCATCCCCTGCATTTCCACTCTTCCTATAGATCCTCTCGTTCAAGAACGGGAATTGCACGCTCGACACCGATCCCTGCCCGCTCACCCCGAACACCGCTAGGTCCGCCGGATACCCGCCATACCTCCACCGATCCACCGACGCCCAGCTCGCGCAGTCCTCTCCCGCAGGGGCACCAACCAGTCCGAACGTCCCCCTGAACGGAACCTCATTCCCTGAAAACGCCCTCCCTACCAAACCCATGGGGTAGAACCAAGCCCCTAGCTTTCCTGACCCCTGGAAGCCACCCAGTTGCTTCGCCATCGCCAGGACGTCCGTCCCGTTGCTGGTCAGCGTCTTCAGGAACAAGCCCGGCTCATCCGGGAGGAGACCTAATTCCGCCGCTGACGTAGCGCTTAGCGTGTAATTCCCGCCGTAGGCAGAGCCGGCTGCGTCACGAGCGGCTTGCTCCGCGGCGGCTATGAAGGTATCTAGCGCGAGCGCCTTGATGGTGGCGAAGTCGCTTCCACCCGGTAAACCGGCGGTGAGGATGGTGATGCCGAGATTGTGAGCGGGGGAGAGGGCGATGAGGCTGGTGTAGGTTGCGCCGCCGCCTTGTTTGGTGTAGACGTCGATGATGCGGGTTGTTTTGGCACCGGAAGAGACGGGGACGCGAGAGCGGATGATTTCCCAGGGGCGGCCGAGGGAGGTGAGAAGACTGGAAGTGTGGGTAAGGGGTTTGAGCCATTTGCGGGTGAGAACGGGAGACAGCAAAGTGGAAGAGAGGATGGAAGTGCCGAGGGTGGTCAGGTCGGATGCGGAGAGGTAGTACCCTGCCGAGGGGGCTTCGTCGCCAAAGTCTTGGTCCCACCCGGAGACTTTGACGGCGTCGGCGGTGAGGTTGGTGGGGGTGGTGAGGAAGGTGTGGCGCAGGTTGAGGGGCTCGATGAGTTGCTTGCGGACGAGATCGGGAAAGGGGGTGGCGGTGATGTTTTCGATGGCGTAGGCGAGGAGTTGGAAGGCCATGTTGGAGTAGTTGGGGCTGCTAAAGGCGGAGGTGAAGGGGAAGACGGTAAGAACGGCTTGGAGGGCTTCTGTGAGGATGTTAGGATTTGGATGCTGAGAAGAAGAGAGAGGGGGGTTGTTGGGGAGCGTGCCTGCTCTAGTGCAAGCGCGGAGGCCGGCGGCGCCGCACTTGATTCTTTCGTAGTCGAGAAGGGGGCGGACGCCGGAGAGCTGGCTCGAGACGTTGCCGGTTACGCTGAGGTCGTTTAGGGCGTCTATTGGCTAGTTAGTGCTGTGACGGGATCTGACTGGAGCCAACTCTTACAGTCCCTTCCAATTCCGCTCATCAAGCTGGCCAGACTGCCCAGGGTAATCTCGTCCCAATTGGCATCATACGCGGGGTTCCCGCCTTGCAGATGCGAGAACTCGGGCAGATACTTGGATAGGGGCTCATCCCAGTACTTGTCTCCAAGCTTGGAGAGAATGGTGTACACGGTGATGAGCTTGGAGATGCTGTGAGCGCGGAAGACGGTATCGCCCCCCACGGTCGTGGTGCGAGTGCCGTTCGATGCGGTGGGCGTGTGGTAGGAAGTATGAATTGGCGTTTTGGAACTCCCGGAGTAGATTTGGATCGCAAAGGAGGTGCTGGCCCCTGAGATCTTGCCGTTGGTGAGGGCATCGGTGAGCCCCTTGTCGAATGCTGCCTTGGCCGCGACAAAAGCTGGAGCTTGCACGTTTGTCGCAGGCGGGTAGGCTGGGCCGAGGAAAGGGCAGTTTTGCGCCTCGCTGACACCGATAAAGGCAGCCAGGATAAGGCAGGAGTTGAACGAGAGACGCATGGCGGCGGTGTTGTTGACGACAGCGCGAGTGCTCAAGTCACGTCGGGGAGCTCTTGACGACGGTGGTGTCGGCGCTGGCCATGAGTCACTGGGGTAGGTATACTACTCCGCAGCGGGGATCATAGTCGTCGTGGCCGGATATATTGTTGCCTTCATCTCAATCTGCACCCGCGAGTATGAGGATCGGGATTATCCCCACGTCGGAATTCGGGAAGCGGCAAAATGAGCTTGTTGGTATAGGCTGGGCGGGTCCGGCACAAATCTGTTATTTGCAGGGCTATAGACATGCAGGTACACCCGCGTGGCGCACCCGCGTTGCAGTCGGCACATGGTTGAAGGGGACTATCCTCTCTGTCGTGCCCAAAGGTTTTGTTCCCGAACTTGTCGTGACAGGTATCTTGGAGGGTCCAAATTGATCTGATCATTTCTCACGCAGACATGTAGGACAGGAAGAATTGGAAAGGTTGGAGCCGTTTCGTTGCAACACAAAGACCACTTGAGGGCGTTGATTTGAATTGCCCAAAGTGTGATTTCAGACCGAGGTACTAGATGAGCATCATGTCGTTCCCCTTCTCCGCACACAATCCTGCCATTGCCAGGCACGAGCCGAGAGGCGCCAAGGATGAAAAATCTGCCGACTCGGCGATTGGGTGTCAACTCGCCCCTTTTACCTCCTGAATGAGAATCCCAAGAGTCTACAGATCAACCATACAGTGCCGCCGAACTGTTTGTCCAAGATTGTTACCATCAAGGGCCAGTGCGAAATGAGCATGTTGGTCGGGTTTGCAAGTGGCGGGACCCTATCAAAAACAAGGCCGGGAATGGCGCCGGAGGGAGGACTAGGCCGGTTCTTCGGCGTACCGGTGCATTTGAAAAGGGGGTTGATCGAATCTGGGCTGAATCCTTCTCCATGTAAGCGTCCGTTCTAGGTATGCAGTTTGCGGTGATTGACGTTCAGAGGCAGCTGAATGTATTGAAATTCAGTTGCTGTAACTCAGTTTGAATGTTACGTCGAGGTTGCAGTCGCCCCCATCCAGATGTCGAGCGACCAGCTGAAGCGTACTCCGGGTGGTCTCCGCCGCAATTGGCCAGTCCTGGGGTGATGTGACAGCCTGGAATGTAACCCCCTGTTTGGCGGTTCAGCTGAGGTCAGGCAACTTGGCAGAACCCATTCAGGACGACCCCAAAATAGGAAAAATGAAGGAGAAAAGAAAAAAAAAAAGACAGAAAGAGAGGGAAAGGAAGAAACAAAAAATAAGAAAAAAATGCAAATAAATATCTATAAGTTGGACAGCTTTCCTCCCCATCTCAAAGCAGAATCTTAAACTGTATCAACTTATCTTTTTCCTTCCAAACCCAACTTGCTAGCCCACCAGCTTGACAACGCCGGCGAAGAAAATATCACGCTTGACAAGCTCTCTCCCGCTCCAGAAAATGTCGGCCACCCATGCTCATACCCCCTCCTTCATAATATGAAGTCGATTGAAGCCCAAGAAACGAAACGGGGGAGATGACGATGAGATGGCCTCTCCATGTCTGCAAATCATCAGCCATACTTTTGCACCCACGGCAATAGGCCGGACTGCCGCCTCAGACCCAAACCACGCCCTCCTCGCAATCTTTGCATCGACACGCAGGCCCGTCAAAAGAAATGGTGGTGGAGGTGCAGTTTGCGCCGGGGCAAGGGTTGTGGGGGGAAGGCGGGCCGTTGTTGGAGGGCAGCGTCATGGCTGCCAGTCCCATAGAGTCATACGACGGCTGCGAGTACACAGGTGTATGTGTGCCGTCGAGAAAGTCCCAGAGGCTAATGGTAGTCGCGCCATCCACCTAGAAGTAGGGATAATCGTCCTCGCGGGAAAAGTTCAGCGGAAAAGTTCAGCGAGGCTACACTAGGACACGTCTCGTGCGAGACAAGACTGATGGGGATGGCGGTGAGTGCTGATGGCGATGAAATCGCTGAGAGTGGCAGCAGCCAGCACACGGCTGCGAGAACTACCTGGACGGTGGCTTTGGTCAGCAGCTCTGTGCTGAGCGCTTGAGTCTGATCACGGCTAGCCTTGGAAAGCATCAGCATGAGGTCCTTTTTCTCTCTCGCTGACAGAAGCTGGGACAGACCTCGAATAGCCGGTCTAAGGGTAACTTACCTGAGGTACCTACCCAGGCAGACTGTTTATATACCACCAGGGTAGCGCCAACAAAACACCGCCTGTGTGATGAATGCAACGGCCACTCCGACTTGCAGCGGCCACTGCGAACCTACGGCTGTCGCGTCCAGGGCGGATTAGGCGTGTCGTTAGCGGAAACGATAGACTCAACGGTGATCTCCTTCTCCGTGTCACGCTGTGGTGTTTTGGGCGGCTCGCTAGTGTAGTTTCCGGCTGGTGGTGGCTTTTCAGCGCATTCGGGGACAAGAAGTGTCCCAGACTTGGAAGTCATGGTCGGGTCGGCGGTTGTCATGGTTCAGATTGGTATCGAGGTTTGCCAACCCGTCAACATGCCCAGCGTGCCCTAACATACCAGGCTTTATGCATGCAGCACAGAGGCGGCCTCTCTGCTCAAACTCACAAGAACCAAACTCATCGGAGGGTTGTGGAACGTCGCTAATGCTTGTTTCTGGCCCAACATATCTGCCATAGTGTTCCTAGTCCAGCTAGTATATTGAATTCTGCCTTCACTGAGAAAACCTCACCGAAGCTCCACCCCTTGTCGGCCATCTGAATGCAGGCATCTAGGCAGAGGAGGGCCTCCGCTGAGTTTCCATGGACTTTATCGCCATTGTAATTGGCCTGCGCCAATTGGCGAAGGTGTGCTAGGAAATTCTCGACCCTAACCTGCCGGTTGTGGTCCCGATGATTGCTGCATTCACCAGGTATGCCAGGGGGCGGCGCTTCAGCGTTGTGCCGCACGGCACAGATGTGTCAACCTTACTTGACCTACCTGGCCATAAAATGGCTAGTTGTCCTCCAAATTCTGACATCCGTCATGATGCAATCTTCCCACAAACGTCGAACCTCACACTTCATTCAAACGTGTCATGTTCGAAATGTCTTTTTACACCCTGGTTCGGTCGTTTTGCTTCTGTCATCCTCTGCCTCGGCTTCTTCGTTGTCCACGTCCCCGCCCGCGATGTTCCGTCTAATGTCCGCGAGTTCTACAATAGCCTCAAGTCAAACAGCACATCGGGCTGCTCCAAGAAGCTGGCGACTGGGTTCTTGAGCAGCGATGGTGGTTCCAACAGTGAGAGAGAAGAATATGCCCCTGACTTGACTGACATGCTGACACCCGCACCTAGCATTCTCCTACTGCGGAGACCATCTCTCAGATTCCGGAATTATTTACATCAAAGGTTCCGGATCGGCATTTGCCAACATGGATATCGACTGCGACGGGGCTCCAGGTGACCCGGCCGACGACGGGCGATGCGGAAGTAGCCAAGACACGCAGTCGATCACGTCCTTCCAGTGGATAGTCAAGGGCTACGCCAAGGGCATCAACGATCTCAACGCTCGAATCCACCCCTACGTCGTGTTTGGAAACACGGGAAAAAAGAAAGGGTGGAAGACATTCAACCCGCAGGAGTACGGCATCGAGCCGCTGAGCGTCATGGCCGTGGTGTGTGGGAAGAAGTTGGTAGGTCTCCCGCAGTTGTGGAGAAGGATTCATCAGCTGGTCACTTGCTTAATTACCACATTTTCCAGATATACGGTGTTTGGGGCGACATGAATGGTGACGACGGTGACCATCCCCTCGTGGGTGAAGCATCCATCTCCTTGGCCACAGCCTGTTACGGAAATGGAGTCAACGGAAACAGCGGGCACGACGAAGAGGATGTCCTCTACATTGCGTTTACCAGTGCCGGAGCAGTGCCAGGGGCCGACGGCGCTAATTGGGCAGCAAAGAATTATGCGGATTTTGAGAAGAGCATTGAGGGATTGGGGGATTCGCTTGTTGCCAGGATTGGGGGAAACATTTAGGAGGTGGAAATTCTGGAGGAGAAATCGTTGGCGGGCAAGAGTGCGAGTGGCCAGGCCGTTGCGCGGGATCAGATTGTAAAAGTCATGACGATTGTTCGGGTTCACTGGTGTGTATAGATCTTCGATGTAGCTCTGCCGGTGGTGGAAAGCCATAGTGATGCCCCATTCCTTTTTCTACCACACGGGGCCTTATGTTGGTGGTTGGCTGTGTTGTTTAAAGGCAGCGTTTATTTATGGCTTGCAGTCAGGTAAAAAGAGAAGCCCCTTAGTTTCTAGGTAAGTTCTGGCCGCACTACCCAAACTCCCAAACTCCCAAACTCCCAAACTCCCAAACTCCCAAACTTTCCATCAGAACAGAGTCGACAACGCTGGCAAAGCAATCTCTCCCTTGGCAACCTCGGCCCCGCTTCCCACAATGTCAACATCCAGCTTCTCCTCGCCTCCCTCGTTCCTCACTGTCAACACAACTTCAATGATACACTCCCGCCCAATCTTCAGACCCTGATACACCACAATCCTCGCCTTCCCATTCTCCAACTTCAACGCCCCACTCTTGTACAGATACGCCGACAACGGCCCCGCCGCGCTCCCCGTCGCCGGATTCTCAGCCGTCATCCCCCGACTGAAGAACCGCGCTTGAAACGTCGGAACACCACCCTTTCCAGGAATAGGAGTGAACCAAAAGATACCATGCGCACGGCTGTCCAGCAGATCCAACTGCTCCACGAGCTTGTCGCGCAGCACAACCGCTCGATCCAGCGCCTCGACCGACCCCACCGGAACGAGGAGATGATGCGTCGTCGACGTCGACATGATGCGCGGAACAAGCGACTCTTTCGACACCTCCGACGCAGGAAAACCAATATCTCCCGCCTCAAGCCCCAACACCGCAGCGAGCGCCGCAGCATTCGTATGCTGCGCATGCGCCTTGGGACTAGCCTGTCGAATGGCAACAGAGAAATTCGTCGTCCCATTTGCCTCATCCAAGGTTCGGATCACCTTTACAGGAATAACTTCCCCCCCCAACTCCTGACGAAACAAAAACTCCTCCCCTCCATCTCTTCTCTCAACCTTCTCCGCTTGTGCAAAGTCCAACAACCCAGCGTGCGCAAGATGCCACCACACACCGAGGATATTGTGGCCCGCACCGTAGACTTCCCATCCGTAGGGAAGGAAGGAGCGCAGCTTAAAGTCGGCTCCGGGGAGGGTGGGAGGGAAGAAAAAGGTGGTTTCGGAGAGGTTAAATTGCCGCGTGATGAGCTTCATTTGGGTGTCGGTGAGGGGTTGGTGGCGGGCGTCGACGATGGCTAGGGGGTTGCCTTTGTAGGGGGTTGTCGAGAAGACGTCGACGATGGTGAATGGGGTGGAAGGCATCATGGAATGTGTTGGGCGTGAGATGTTTTTGGGGAATAGGTTGGAGCCGTGAGATGCTTGATCTTGGTGTGGTTGCTCTGAGATGCTGCTATCGTCGAGGGGAGGCTTCAGCTTTTATCCTGGACGGAATGGAGGCTCTGATTGATGTGGTGGTCTGGAAGAACTATGTTGTGTCGATTTTTTGCTTTGTAATATCTGATGTTATAATCCCGCTTACTTCATCGAAACCTACTGGCTCCAGCTTCCCCTCACAACCCAACCCCCCCCCCCACCCCGCAGCGGTCGGCCCTTAATCCTCCGTGCTTATTGCAACAGCCCTTGGGACCTTCCTCTTTAACGTTTGCTCGTGTTCGATTGCGAATGCGCTTTGCATCTTCTGGAATCCTAGATCGCATAAAATAGGAGGACAGATCGGGATGGGCGAGCAAATGAGTAACCACGTTTTGCATCCTGGTGCAGTGATAGTGTCACATCCTAGCACCCATGATTGACGCAAGCCGTTTTAGTTTTCTTGTAAACATTAACTGGGTCGCACCTATGATGGCTTTGACTAGAAGCAACACTTATTCCCCTTGCTACTCCAGATGGGGGGCGCCACACCGAACGTATGATATCATGGTAGGGGTCTTGGCCATGATCAGAGCTGCGGATGCGATGGTGGGAGCTGTTGCTGCAATTTCTGCGAATCGAAGTATATGGTCCTGGCAGGAGAGGATAACGAGCTGCTTGCTGAGAATTCATCGATCTCAATGCCCATGGAACGGCTCTTGGCTCGAGAAGTCCGCAGGTCGGGAGGGCTACTACTAAAAGTTGGAAGTCAGGGACGGGAGTATGAGGAAGACAGCAGTTTCTTTTCTGTTTCTAGCTTCTCTTAACGACAACTCAAGTCATTCTTTTACGTGGTGGAGGTCGCATCACATTTCATCAGATGCCTACTAATGTGACCGCCATTACCAAGTTAACTTGACAGCCCTGCTTTCTCAGCAGATTGTGGCGCAATAGGAAGGGGTCCTAGATCCTTACGGAGCAACTCCCAGTCTCCATGATAATTTTCAGTTATCCTTTCACTTAGTGGTGGTCACGTTGTGTTTATACGATCCTCAGCATGTGCTTAAGTGGCTATCTTATACTTAGGTGATCTTCCTACTACTTAGCTTTATGCTTCTGTGATTTGTATAAAGTGAAATCCCCGCTCCTTTTCTTTATATAAGTTGCCTACCTCTATCCTCCGTCTTTTTCTCCCCCCTCAACGGGGTTAATAATTAGTTCTGTAAATCTTTACATTTATACCCCTTAACAATCCCAACTTCTGTATTAGTAACCTGGTGCTTAGTGGTGCTTTTAGGCCGGATACCTTCACTAAATCCTTCAGCTGTAATGGAATTACAGGATGTTGGTAACCTCTTGCCAAACCAGGGCTTCAACAGGACGTACAGGGCATACTTGCCAGGAAGAGTTTACCGAACTGTGTGGCATCCTTTATTCATACTTCACAGCTGCAATACATAAATAAATGCTGCGTATATCACAACACAACCACGAAAGCCCACGACCAATATGTCACAGAATAAGTTCGAATATATAAGGTAACTTTATCAGATTGCTTATATTTAAGAGGGGTTATCAAGTTTAACTCACCAGGGGCGGTCACGTTGGAAACTTAACGCTATCATCGCAACATTGGAGTGCGGGGAACACCACTATGAGGATTTTCCCACAACACACGGTTGTCCTGGCTTCTAATGCAACTAATTTCCAGTCTACAAGGGTATTAGCCACATCTTGCCTTCAATTCCGGCCTCGGCCAACACATAGAGACTCTTCTATCTTTCCACATTAAACTGCATCTACCACACGGCCTGAACAGGTATCATGGACAGGGTTCCGCTTGTTGCTACAAAGTTAGGCTCTGGCGATACTGCAGGTGGAGGCTCTGGCGATACTGCAGATGGCTGCTCAGGAAGCTCCGCAGCACTCTTTAGAATGAAGTGGCCTGAGAGCAATAGGCTCAAATGCAATGGCGGCGCTTAGATCCCGGCACGGTTGCAGCGTCGCGTCCGGCACCTAGCCGGGGAAGAAAAAAACAGCGAACTGATATTTGAGACGATCCTGGGCATCTTGTTAAAAAGAGCACAATCCAATAGCCCGAGTGTTCTAAGGCTGAGGTTTAGGTCACGCATCCGCCATTCGATATACCTCATGCTGTCTTTCTCTCTTCCCCGCAAAAACCTACGCTGGCCAATGGAACCCGCGGTGTGACCACCCAGGTGAATCACTCGGAAAGTCGAGCATTTCGGCGCCCACGAGATAAGATCGTTTGGCGGTGCCTGGTCCACTTTTCTGGTTTCTTACAACATATGGCAAATTTCGAAATAAGGCGCTTGTCTTGAAGCTTTCGGTTCTTATGCGGGTTGAAGTCGTCACTGCTTTTTGTTGGCGCTTGGAGGGGGTCACGGTCTCACCAGGCGGCAGGGATAGCAAGCTGCAGTCAACCGTCTGGCGAGCTAGCCAATCAGATTCGTAGCTGCCCCACTTTTCTTTCTCCCTCAACCAGGGGGACGTTTTGGGGCTGACGCGTTCTGGCTTGATCTTTCCCAGCATTTGTCTCCATGTCGTGCATCCCGAGCTCGCGGCGTGGCACAACACTTCGTTTCTAATTCCGCCAATGATGACCACTCGAGATTCAGAAACCGGACGTGCCGGTGAGGCGTCCCAGCGACGACGGCCAGTGCCTGGGAAAGGACATCGCAAGTCGAAAAGCGGATGTGCCAACTGCAAAGCCCGACGAGTCAAGTGCACCGAAGAGATTCCCAACTGCCGGGCATGTCGCCGCCTCGGCCTTGACTGCCGCTACGCTTCGCCGCCTCTACCGCCTCCGATTGCACTCGCAGGACATTTTCGCACGGCACCTTCCGCACTCACTTTTGAGGATCTGCGTTTCTTCCATCACTTCCTCACCGCGGCCCATCCGCCGCTCCCATTCGGCGAGAGAAAGGTGTGGCAGGATGTTGCTGCGATATCCCATGAGGTACCCTGACCTGACAATGCCATGTATTCGTTTGGACTGTGCTGACTCCGCCCCAGTACGACTTCCTGGCACACGCCATGATGGGTCTCGCCGCGCAGAGCCTCACCGCGTCAACGTCGGCAGATTACTCGATCCAGGCTCTCAATCATCGCGTTAAAGCCATTACAGCCATGAACGAGGCCTTGTCCAAGTCGGAAGTCTCTGATGTCGACGGTGATGCGAGGCTCGCAGCTGCCATGATCCTCACCTTCCAGTCGAGCAACATGGACGACGGCATGATGGAGTTCTTGCGCATGTTGCGGGGGTGGATGATCATCCAGACAACTGTTGTTCCGTCAATGGCCCAGTCGCTGTTCCACGGATTTACGGAGGAGGCCTACGTCGAGAGCATGAGAAGCCACATCATGCAGGGAACTCCCAGTGCTCCTTCAAGCAGCACGAGCGACCATGAGTTGCAGGAAGCTTTGGAGAACTTCGACGCTTCGCTCCGAATTGTTGGTCCCATTTGCCAAAGCCCTGCAGAGTTGCGGTATCTTTCGTCACTGCGAAGAGTGGCTATTGTGGCCAAGACAGATCCCCTTGAAGGTGGGTCTTTCATGGACTAGGAAATTGCCAATCGAAGCTGACCCTTTTGTAGCATGCCTTGAATTGGTGCCTCTGTACGCGATGACCAACGAGATGGACGTCCATGAGTTTGCCCATTTCACCGACGATAACAACCTTGCCGCTCAGATCTTGCTCGTTCATTTCTGGATGTTGACCTGGGTACTGGACTCGCTTGGGCCAGCGCATGGCTTTGCTATGCAGGAGAGAACCGTTTTGCGGTGGGTGGAAAGGACCGCGCAGCGGCTCCCCCAAAGTCACAGGCATTTCGTTCTCTGGCCCCTTGGAATGGCAGACCCTAGAAGTTGAAGCAGACGCGTATTGTGGCCCTTGGCCATCTCGCCGTAAAGGCGAGGCATTCGTCATCAGTCCTGTGTCACATTGGCTTCTTGAGGCGGGTTGTCGCTGGGACAGGGGTGCCAAGACGCGGCCGAACAGCTGGGATTTCCACCCCTGTCGCCAAAACCGACGAAAGCGACGAGTGGGCCAATCACATGCGTCCATTAAAACGGGCAGACCACAGGGGCCCAGAACGCCGTGACTGCGCCCCCTGAGTTGCATCAAACAACGACCAACATTCCACTGTCCAGACTGCTCTTCGGTTCTCCCAAACGCGTAACTTCGTCGCATTGCGCGTAGGTGGTAGGGCTGAAGGGGGACCGCCGAGGGCTGGCTCGTCGATAAATATGGCTCTCTTCCTACCTCTAGTCCCTCGTCCTTTGTCACACAAGCCGACCCATCCAACCTACAACCATCACAGACCAGCTCCAAGTCCAACCACCTCATTGTTGCTACACCATGGAAAGCACGACGCCAACAGCCCCCTCAGAGCCCGAATGCACAACAGCCGTCCCCGACGCCAATGGCTACGTCCCACCAACCGCGTGCAACGCTAACTATGGCTTCTATCCAAGCTGGGGGTGGAACTTGGCCTTCGCCGTCTTCTTCGGGATCACGACACTCATCCATCTCGTCCAGATGTTTGTTTACCGAAAGGTACTGCCCTGTGACTTCCCTACTGCGTATTCTGTCTGACTGGGATGCAGTGGTTCTCCTGGGTCGTGGTCATGGGTTCGCTGTGGGAGCTCCTGTGTTTCGTCTTCCGAACCATCGGCGCCCGCGATCAACAAAACCAGGACTACGTCATCGTCTCGACGCTGTTATTCCTACTTGCACCTCTGTGTATGCCCCCTCACTTATCCGACCTCTGACTTCCTACGACACTAACTGTTTCTCACAGGGATTAACGCATTCGTCTACATGATCGTCGCTCGTCTCGTCCACTTCCTCCTTCCCAACGAGCGAGTCCTAAGCATGTCCCCCCGCTGGCTCGCCAAGATATTTGTCACGGCCGACGTCGCATCATTCCTCATCCAGGCCGTGGGAGGAGCCATGCTGGCGAGCACGGAGAACAGCGACATCAAGATCACCGGCCAGCGGATATACATGGGTGGAATTGGGGTGCAGCTCTTCTTCGTCCTTGTATTTGCTGTTGTGACGGTCGTCCTCTTCCGTCGCCTGGAGCGAAAAATCAACAATGGCACCTTGGCTCGCAGCAGGTCTTGGGTCCGGCCGTTGGTTTTGGTTCTTATTGCTGTGATTCTTCTTATTGTGGTATGTCAAAGCCCCCCCTTCCCTGAGACTCATAGCTGCGGTTCTGATATCCAGTTGCACAGGTTCGGGTCATCTTTCGGCTCGTCGAATTCGGAGGCGGGGTCTCTGAAGCGAACCCGATCTTGACGAATGAAGCCTACGTGCTTGGCCTAGACGCGCTCCCCATGCTCATCGCCCTCATCATTCTGAACGTTGTGCATCCTGGTCTGGTGCTCAAGGGCCCTGAGAGTAGTTTTCCTCGCGGTTGGAAGCGGCGTTCAAGGGCGAAATCAGAGGGAACGGAACCGTTGAGCGACTTCGAGCTGGGTCATCGGGATGGAGCTTAATTCGATGTTTGGTGTGGCAGAAGCTACATATCGGCCGGTTTGTGGAGACTTTGCTCCTGCGTTATAGACGCGATGGGATGGGAGTCTTTTTTGAACGAAGTCTGCGGCCTTTCTCTGCTGGTCAATTTCTTGGGTTTCCTCTCAAACTTGGCCTTCGCAGTCCTCTCTGGGTTGACAGCACCCATCCACCTCGCCTAGCAAATAGGACACACTGGATCCAAAGCATGAGAGTTTCACGACTCGGTCAGTCCTAGGAACTTTACCAGTACAAGAGTAGCACAGCGTTGGGTAGCACGGCAATCCAAACATCACCCCGCGCTTAAACCGACGGCGTTATTGAGATCTGTCTCCTCTCTGCTGACACAATGGATGTGAAACCCTTGCTGACGGCTAACGCAGCGTGTTGTGAGTCTTGCAGACGCATCTTCATAGGGATATGGGTCCCATGGCGGATTCCGGCGTCAGCGGACGGGCTATGGGGGATATACGAGTTCCACAAAACCCTTCAAGAGCTAAGAGATTGCGCCTCAACCCAAAGCTACCCGGTCTACAAGATCGCTCTCGAGCGTGGGGATTGGGGTGGCGCCGATGACCATGCGGAGCCGACTTTTGCACACATCCCAGACGAAAGGTTTCTGAGCATCAACATCACCCCGAACGGCGGCACGTCAGACCTCCAAGGATGCTGCTACGTGAAGCTGGAAAGATGTGCGTTCTCCTCCACTACCCGTCCGGCGTTTTGGTCTGCTCTCTTTTTTTTTTTTTTTTTTTTTTTCTTTTTCTTTTTCTTTTTCTTTTTCTTTTTCTTTTTCTTTTTCTTTTTCTTTTTTTTTTTTTTTTAGTTTTCCTTACTGTGATTTCTTTTTCCTCTTGCCTTGACTGAACCCCCCAGCAGCGCAGCAGCCGCCGCTCGAGTGGCTCAGGCAGCCGCGCATCGAGGCGAGCACACACTCCGCTGCCAGCCACAGCTTTATCAAGGCCAAGCTCAATGATTGCATCGCAAACCACGCCTTGTGCGCTGCAGCGGCCGGCAGCGGCTTCCTCCCGACTCGGATACTGGAAATACTCCCACACAAAACTCGCGTGTCGCCAGCGGCTGTTCGGCTCGTCAACGGCCGTCAAGTGACGGGTATGTACGCAACGCTGAGCCACTGCTGGGGTCGAGCACCGATATGCCGGCTCCTGACCACCAACCATGGCGATTTCGAGCGCGGCGTTGACTTGACGACGCTCCCGACCACGTTCCGTCAGACCGTCGGCGTTGCGTACTTCCTGGGTATCCCTTGCATATGGATCGACTTGCTTTGCATCGTCCAGAACTCGGCAACTGACTGGGAGGCCGAGTCTGCGGCCATTGCAAAGGTGTACGGCCAGGCGCTTGTCAACATTGCCGCGGCGTCGTCGTCAGACTCAAGAGGCGGGCTATTCTTCGACCGTGACCCCGACGCCGTCCAACCGTTCACCGTGTACACGCCAGGTAGCGGCACGCTGGGCGAAGGGTGGTACACGTGGAAAGACGACAGCCGATGGTCCCGCCTCGGTCAGGAGCCACTTCACCGTAGGGGCTGGGTCCTGCAAGAGCGCCCCCTATCGCCTCGCACCATCCACTTCGCGAAGTCGGAGATTTTTTGGCACTGCCTGAGGATGTGGGCAGCGAATCAGTCTCGACCCGGATTCCGGACCGTCCAGCGGACACGGACCCCCCTCGCCCTGCTGGACAGATCTACGACTACACCGACATCCGGACGACGGCGGCCGAAATGTTAGCGGTGGGTGTCACGCCGGGACGAAGAGCGCAGCTGCACCTGGACTGGTTGCGGCTGGTCGCGCAGTATACCCGGTGCGGGCTTACCGAGGCCGGCGACAAGTTAGTGGCTGTCTTTGGCATCGTCGACCGTGTCGAGCAGTTGACCGGGGGACCGATGCCTGGCGGGCATGTGGAGGAGCCAGATGCCCGCGTGCTTGCTGTGGTTCGTTAGCTGGGGCTACTCCGACCCGGACGGCCGCATAAGGGGCCCCTCCCCCCCCCCCATACGTCTGGCAATGTCAGCTAACGAGCTGGAGAGCACCGTCGTGGAGCTGGGCATCGCACAGCTTCCCCGTCGAGTATGTCTCGTACAGCGACGGTGCTGTCTGCCACACCGAGGTTATCGGGTCGTCTGTAGTGAGGAGGCAGAACGGCAGCGCCGTGTGCGGGAGACTTGTCCTCCGGGGTCCCGTAGTCGAGATCGATATCGGTTTGGTGCGCGGCCGGATCGCAGTGAGGTCTTGCGAGGGCACCCTTCTTGGCAGATGGCGGGTAGGCGGCCTCGTCCGCAGCGACGGACCATATGGCGGCTCAACAGGCCCCTCGAGGGCTCTTCTCATCTTGCAGGACTGGGCGTATCTGTTCTTGCTGATCGCACCGCTCGATCCTGCAGAGACCAAACCGCTCACCTTCCGCCGGGTTGGCGTGCTGGTTTTGTTTGCGGAAACGCCTGTGGAGGACGGTGAACGTGGAGAGGGGGGGCTGCTATCCCTTGGCAAGGAGAACGGAAAGGCGAGATGGAGCGAATACGTGAGAGTGATGGAGCTTGTGTGAGAAAGCATGCCGACAGCCTTTGGGGAATCCTCCTCCCAAAGGAGAAGAAGCTGCCAGGTGCCGAATAGAAAAAGACAATGCAATATGAGAAATGTACGAAAGCCCAGCTACGCACTACCGCTCCTCCTCGTCCCTCCTTGTCCGTCGCCCAGCGGCGATGAGGTCTCATTCAGTCGAGCACCCTAGGCCCTCTTCCCTTGTTGCCCCATCCTACAAATGCTCCCCTTCTGCGCCTCCACGCATACACCTCCAGCACGCCCCCGGTAGCCTTTCCTAATAGTCGCAACGCAGTTGGCCCGCCTCGATGCACGGTTTGCATCGCCGCTTTTTTTGTGGCGCACGCTTGGTCAGTCTGGTATGCCTGTGGGTCAACGACATGACATGCAAGAACTTGCAACGGAGGGTTGGAAGGCGAGGCTCCATCGGCAGCAACACCAGGGTCCGACGTTCTAGCGGCGAAGAGATCCATATCGATGATGTCTTAGGGGATGCTATTGGGATGTGATTAATGTTTATAACCGTATTGGTAGATGTAGATGTGAGAAGGGCACGGGAAACTTTGTGTCGGGGCTCCAAAATGCGGGATCCAGCCATATGGCGGGACCTGATAGGTTGGACACGGTCCCTTCGGCCAGACTCCCGCTCGCGCAGCAAATACTTACCTATGAGCAAGCGGGCCCCCTTCCACCTTGGGATGATTTTTTTTAAGTCAGGTGACACATTTCAACTACAAATGGTCCACTAGTGACTTGGAAGGCGGGGGATATATCTTTCAGATGACCAAGGGGGGGCTCGGATAGGCTGACATGATAGCCTCTCACTCGAAATATTCTGAAATAATATCAACCATCATGTTCTCGCCTCCCAAGTGGCAGCCGCAAGACCCAATCATGCGGGCTTTGAGGATGCTCCCTTCCACGGCTCACCGCTCAGAAGGCATCAAGAGACCATTTCGCGCGCCTTCGCAATGTAGACATTATCCAGCTCAGCGTATCGCCTCTTAGTCATGATGTCCTCCGCAGTCCCCTTCCACATCGACACCTTGCGGTCAGCCCCGCTCGATAACAGAACCTCGATAACTTGAACACACCCCTCATCGAACGGGGTTAGCTCCGCAGCATGATGAAGCACAGTCGCACCGTTCCAGCTCTTTCGGTCGATATCGCTGCACCACCTTGCCATAAGCGCCACCAAGTCAAGGTCCTTGTGACTATTCCAGTCCAAAACAACACTGGTCAGAGGAGGGAGACGAGGATAAGAAATGTTGGGAGGAAAGACTTCTATGTCCTGGCTTGCGCCCCTTTCAATTAGCAGCTTGGCAATGGCATAATTTGCTGGAACACCATAGCTTGTTTTCTCAAGCGCACTCTTCAGCGCTGTGGTCCTGCGGATATAAGGCCCGCTTGTGGCGTTGATGTCGGCGCCACTGTGTAGCAGGAGTTCGACAATTTTCGCGTGGTGCCCCCTGACAGCCAGTGACAGCGGTGTGTATTGACCTCCATCTAGCTCATTGGCCACTAGGGGATAGTGCGAGAGAAGCCACTCGGCTGTCGCTAATTTTCCGTTGGAAGCAGCGGCTGTGATGCCTCCCCGATGCTGATCCTTGATGTGTTGCAGAAGGTTCTCCGGAACATCCCTGACCTCCATCTTGCAGTATGGACAGGATGGCCCGTCCACGGAAGGGGAAGGAGGTCTCAAGGCGAGCGAGAAAACCGTTTTGACTAGTCTCCATCTATTTCGCATGAAGCAATCAACCACATCCGTTAGCCGTCTCTTTGCCACAAGGCGAAGTTCAGCAAGATTGCATGTGCTTACCTTCTACGCGCGTTACGCTGTTTCGTCTGAAGCAAAAAGAGCTCCAAGTCGTCGACCCCCTTCTGTCTCCTGAAGAACTCTTCCATCGTAGGGTCCTGTATCTGAGAGATGTTGTCCAGCTCGCGGTGCTGCTTCTCAACCAAGGGGAGAAAGCCGTAGTAGCGCAACCGTGCTCCTCGAAGAAGTGGCATCATGCCAGGAACCGAGCTTGAACTTTCCGGGGTTACCAGGGGGTATTCAAGTGGTTCTGTCCGTATTCCTGTCAAAGGTGGTGTTGGGGGCCTGATTTCTGAGCCAGAGAATCCTCCTTCCGGATCGATGAGGACCTCCATTTCCCCAAATGGATCCACAAAGCTTGGGTCCGGCAGTCCTCCTAGCTTTCCCTCTAGCAGCTCGCTGATCGAATCTCTCTTTGCAGCTGGGGTGTCATCATCATCCATGAATTGAGACTCAGATGAGCGCACGCTGCGTTCAGGAAGGGCCTCAAGAGCCAGTGAGAGTAGGTGGTTGGCAACGTGCGGGACGCCCAAGATGATAGCTTTGTCCGGAGCCGTTTCCAAACTTGCAGGACACCGCATAGGACACTCGTCGCGGAACATGTCCTCTACCTTGGCTTGGTGTGGGCGCCAAGCGCTCTTCGTCATGGAGTCGATTCTGGACTCAGGGTACATGCCAGCGTGCTCGGTTCTGAGGTGGGTTTTGAAGTCGTCCTCCGTGCTCAGTGCCACCATGAGTCCAGCGTTTGTGTTGTCGTCCTTGTGCGGCGTCATCCGGCAGACCCACGTACCCCCTGGCGCGTGGGCTACTCGAAGATGTTCGGCCCATTTCGCCTCGCTGGCAAACATTTTGAGTATCGTCATGCCGCACTCCGGGTAGAAGCAGTTGTAAGGCTCGAGGTCTTTCTTCAGATGCTTCCTGGTAGACATTATAAGTAAGCCAACGCATTCGTGAATCACAGGGGCATGCAATCCCAACCTTACCTCCATTTTGTCCGGCTACGGATCTCTCCATAGTCTAACCTATCAAAGCAATAGGGGCAGTGTACCTGGCCAGCGCCAGACGCGTCCCTTGGAGGACGGGGCCAGTCCATGTAGACCCCGGCCACGACTGAGCGAACACTGACCGAAACAGTCGACTGACTTTCAGAAGTTGGCGCCTCGAACTTGGAGCTGGCAAAAGACTGCTTTGAAGGCGCAACACTCGCTGGGACATGATGACCGGGTAGGTAGATGTTGTCCAGTCCGCCGCCAAGAACTCTTAGGTTCCCTGCTTTCGACTCTTGCAAACGTTTGCCGCCACCTTCTTGCTCTTCCTCTTCTCGTTGCTCCTCCTGTTTTCGACGTTCTGCTTCCAAAGCGAGGAGCTCGGCCTCGGCAATAGCCTGTTCTCTTTCGATTTGCTTTTCGTTGTGTCGTTTCCATTCCCGGAAACGTCTCATGCGGAAGGATACCGCGGTGCTGAGGATATGTTTCTGTTCGTCCGTGGCGGTGGGAAAGCGGTGGTTGACGATTGCTTGGGCCCAATCTTCATCGTCCTTCCCCAAGTCATTCCCGTCCTTGTCTACGTCCCGTCGTTTTGCTGCCTGGACATTGTACTCGTTGGCTGTTGCTCGTCGAAGGGCCGTGGAGAGTTTCTTCAACTGACCGACGAGCCCGTGGACGGCCTGCAACGCATCACCAGACAGGTCGCTGGCAATATTGCTTGCGGTTGGCACGGGGTGTTGTCGTTTAGAAGCGATGGGCCTGCTGTCACTGCCGTACTGGTGGCCCAGCTGGTCTAAAGTCTCATCCGGCTCCTCAAATATGCGAGTCGCTATTCATATCCCCCACCGTCAGCAAGACCAAACGAGATCAAGAACCGCGGTGCCCCATACCATAATCCAGATTCACCCGAACAGCTCGCAGAAGGAGCACAACCATCTCCCGAGTTTTTGGGCTGTTGCGCAGCCGGTAGTCGAGGGATGAGGAAAGAGATGGGTCCCGACAGGACCCGGTGTTGGTGGCCCAGACCTCGAAACGGCTCGCCTCGTCCTCGACTAGCTCCAGAGACTCCCGTGGGAGATGCGGACAGGCTTTACACGCTGCAAATGAGCGTGCGCACATGGCGTAGGCCTCATAAACCAGCATCTCTAGCTCATCGTGTACCTCCGAGTCCCCAACTAAACCCTGTCGAGACATTGTAGCGTGGTTTCCGGAGGTAAGGCGCCTTGTCCTGGGGTTTTGGTGACTTTCTGACGGGTTGCGAGGCGAGGATCGACGCTATCGCTGCGTTTTCTTCCATGAGGTCTCAATCGCTCACCATGTCCCAGTCGTGCCTGCCGTTCCAGGTTGCGCGCCATCAGCGTGAGGGGTAGTTGCCCTCCAGATTTCAGGTGGCGCCCAATGAGATTCAGCTGCAGCACATCCAAGCGGCATTTCTTTGACCGACCAGCGGCAGCGGCGGTTAACCTGAGCGGGGAACTCCCGTCGCGAATCTCCGTCTCCGTCGCGAAACATGAGCAACATTCATTCAGCTGAGGTGAGCCATGGTCGGCTCGCACCACTAGTATCCACCTCTCTCAGCGGATTTCCAATTGCCCCAAGCTTCCTTGGGTGTCACCGCCAATGGATTACTTCAAGTTTTGGACGTTAAAGAAAGCGCTGTCAGATGCTGAAGGACAACTCACGCAGGGAAGCCTTGCGAGTGTCACGTCTGCTGTGCGGGGGATCTTATCATCTTCCAATGTCGGTCAAGTTCTCGACCAGTTTCTGGCCACCTCATCAGAGCTTGATGGTTCAGGAGATGCAGAACTGCACTCATCCACAGAACCCGCTGCGGAAGACAACGAACCGAGCCGCGGGGATGCTTACAATTGCGACGAGGGTATCCCAGACTTGCTCAACGACCTTCATCAAAAACTGCACTCACTCTGGCCTGTCAAGTGCAAAGTGGCACACAAGTTGATGCTCAGACTCGAGGCTCGCCGCGAATACAAGGATGGCCGTCACGGTCACCTTGAAACCAAGGTTGTCGAGCTGGACACATTGTCTTCCTGGCATGACGAGTCGCATGATCATTGCTGGGGACGGGTTGTGTACGCGATAGGGTAAGACTTGAACGCGTTCTTCCTACCTCTTGCGTGGTGTCTTGGCATGACTAACCAGGTAAAATCATCTACTTCAGACGGAAGCCACCAGCACCCGAGCCACCTAAGCCTCGCCGTCCAAAGGTCCGGTTCGCTGATGATTCGGACGCAAGAGAAGATCCCTGTCACCATCATCAGACTCGGAGCTGTCGATTGACCCCATCATCCGCCCAACAACACAAAAGCGACGAACCGTTCACTCTTTGCCCTTTGATCCAAAGATCGGGACGGGAACTGAAATGTTTCCGAGTTGATCTCGAGTCTCAAGAGTCAACCGAGGTCTTGGACAGGAGAGGGGTGTGTTCCACAAAGTCCATGACATCATTGAGCAATCTTCTCCCACCCATGAAGATGATGGAGACAGGAAGCGAACCACCGTCCCGATCCCAGAGAGAGCGTTCAAGGGGCGCATCTCACCAGCTTTCACTGAAAGAAAGGGCAGAACTTGGTCTCGTCTTCGCTTGCAGCCTTTTGCAGCTGTGCAAGGATGGATGGGGTGCCAAGCAGACGAGCAAGGACGAAGGTGCCGCGGCCCTTGGCGCCAAAGGAGAAGGCGTGTGGCTATCCAGAGATTGGACCAAACCTGAGAATGGTATTTGCTTTCTCCCAGGGCACAAGAAGGTCGACATCCGTTCCCCATTCTTGCCGGTTGTATTTGACGACATAACTGGCGGCGACGCGACAGCACAGCGGCAGCATAGCGGGTTCAGCTACCACACTTCCAGCATAGTTGCATTGGCAACCACACTCGTTCGCTTTCAACACCAGGAGGTAATTCAAGAGCTTGACTCCATCTGGCAAGATCTGGTAAAGGGCATGGGGGGGCGGGTCCCGCCTGCGACAAACTGGAATGCTCTAGACACGCTCCTGGATGAGGACGTCTTTGAGGCCTACGTCGATGAGAAATGCAAAATGGCCATCCGGGCCTGCATAAGAGGTGGCCTGATCGACACCATCGGGTACGAGGACGTGGCCACGCAGAAGAAGCTCTTTCATGCTATGGTTGTCAAGCCTCTCGCCGAATATCGCGACGAAACTGAAAAGAAGTCAAGGGTTGATGATCTCGGGGTTTCACGCCACTCTCATGCAAATTCGGGACGTGACGGGCGTGATTCAGATCACGAGGACGAGGATCGCGAGGAGAACGGCGATGAATGGCGCAACGACTTCCAAGACACCGCTGCCTTCATGACTGGCCCGGGAAGCAACGCAAGCCATCGCACCGCGTGGTTGGACAAGCTCAAGCAACTTTCTACCATCGTCCACAAGATCCAGACTCGGTGGAAGAGCAAGACCATCAAACCACCAAAACCGATTAGGATTGCTGTCCTCGACACAGGACTCAACCTGACGAAGGAGTTCTTCCAGAACAAGGCGCGACGGGCCAAGATTCGGAAGATCGCCGACTTTGTCCCCCCTCCCAGTCGCACCACTGCAGGCGAACCTATTTATGTCGATGTTGAAGCCGGCGGCAGCACTGATTCGTTCGGCCATGGCACGCTAATGACTCAGTTCCTGATGGAAGTCGCTCCACTCGCCGAGATCTTCATCGCCCGCGTTGCCGCCGACACGGACTCGCTCTCGCTCCCCGCGAGCAAAGAAGCTGTGGCGCGGGCCATCAAGTGGGCCAGTGAGCAGCACCGTGTTGACGTTATCTCCATGTCGTTTGGATTTGCCGAGACGGATCCGTCCATCCATGAAGCCATCACGTCGGTCCAGCTTACACGACGCAACTCCATTATCTTCCTCGCGAGCGCAGGCAACTCGTCTTCGGAGCGGGAAAAGTTTCCCGCTTACCATCGCGACGTACTCTCCATCCGCGCGACCGACTGCGACGGAGTCTTCCTGGCAAAGAAGCCACCGCAGGACGGCGAACGGCCGAGTCTCATATTTGGCGCCTATGGCGATGACATTCCTGATCGGATCGCGAGCGAGTATAACGCAAAGATATGCAAGGCGGGGTCATCCATTGCCACGGCCGTGGCGGCTGCCATCGCTGCTGTCATGCTGGCGTACATCGAGTCGCTTCCGTTCGCCTTTGCGACTGCCGAGGTCAGCAAGTCGAAAGGGGGCACACAATTAGTACTGGAAAGAGAGTTGGAGAGGCAACGAGACGAGCTGAGAGACTTGGAGAAGCTAAGAACTGTTGAAGGAATGTCTCTTTTGTTCAATCGGATGGCCCCGGACAAGGCATCACATCCTATGGACAGGTGGATCAGCCCTGTATGGTTTTTTGGTGAGAGGGCGACCGATGTGGCCCGAAAGGATGCCCTGATAGAGCTTGCCAGGGGTGTTAGGACACCTGCACCACCGAGCCGATGAGCCAACGAATGGAAACTTCTATGTTAACGCTGAAGAAACATCCAACTTGTTTCAGTTCGCCGAACCCCCCCTGTTGGGATGGGTCCGAAGGGACGTTTCTGGTCAACAGTTCTCGCCTCCTTGAAGGGGGAAGCGACCAGCCCCTTATTTCAAGCTGCGTGTCATTGGCTGCACCTTGTAAAGGCAAGGAGCGGGGTAAAATGGTTCCATTGGATTCCGCGGTACCAAGGCACCCCAGGTAGCAAACATGCTTGAGCTTTCTCTCACGCATTGTCTCTTTCCGGGTCTGTCACTCGGTGATCTCCCTGTTTCCTGCCAGACGCGATCAACTCGGATTCGGACTTTGTTCAACTGAAAAGCGAATAACCTCTCAAGCACTCAATACAATGCCAACCTGGTTCTTGCCCCCGGACTTCACCTTCCGACCCGATGGCAAACTCTCTCTAGGCATGATCATCACCCACCCCAAAGACCCCACCGACGTCCTAGTCGCCTCCCCTTCCTCCTTCACCCTCGCCGACGGGAAAACCCCCATCCCGCTCCCAGAGCACGACATCTTTGTCGAGCCCAAGCACGTCCACTCCGACGAGATCGAACGCTCCGTAGGTCTCAACATTCTCGCCCGCTTCGCCGAAATCGTCTCTGTCTCGGCTAGCATCAGCCGTCGCCGCCGCAATATCATCCAGTACGGCGAGGTCGACCATGAAGTGCGCACCTTCAAGACGCCATTCTCAGACGAGACGCTAGCTGCCATTGTTAGGATTCCCAAGGTCAAGAACCACATCGAGTCATCACTCTTTGGAAATCGGCCTGTGTATATTGTTTCTGGACTCAGGGTGGCCAAGTCTTCGTTTTCTGTCAGTAACGTGACTGAGACCGAGCACGCTATGAGTACGTCAGCTTCCGGCCCGGTATCTACCGTCCCGGGGCTGGAACTCGGTGGAGGTTTTGATGCGAGTGGGAAGAAGATCGAGTCGCATGGGTACGAGACGGCACCGGGGATGGTGTTTGCGTATCAGCTTTATGCGATTCGGAAGAGAGGGGAGGACGAGGAGACGGATCCGACGACGGCGAGGCTGTTTACGAGTCGGAGTGCGTTTATGACGGGGGATGGAGGGGATGAAGAGGAGGAAATGGAGATGGTGGATGCTACGGCGGAGGTTTTGGAGGGGGATCAGGATGAGCCGGTTGAGATCAAGGTGGAGAGCTGTGGGGGGGATGATGTTTGTGTCTTGTTTGAGTAGGTTGTAAGTTGAGCCCTTGGACTTTGAACGCATGGCGAACCCACATGCCCTCTGGCTACCTGGTGAGCCACTTGGAGATGGTGAGCCCATTTTTCTTCACTCACAAGTGCTTTGACTATGTCATACTCCAGTATTCGATCCTAAGCCTCCCCCCTCCTCCCACCCCTCCCCTTCCTCCCCGCTGCCAACCGAAACCTCACAACAAGCCAAAAAACCAAACCCGCCGTAATAGGCAATGCAACAACACACCACATCCAAAACGCCGCATTCACCCTCACCGTCCACGTCCCTTCGTCGTCGCTAGAGTCAAACATGTTGCTCCCCAGGATACTCGCAATGGCCGTGGCGGGGAGCAGAAAGGCAGTCATGAAGGCGATTACCCTCATGGCGTGGGAGTCATCCATCATGATCTTGGTGTCTTTGTCTGCATTGAGGTTAAAGGCGAGGGTGATGGCGTTTTTGATGCGCTGGCGGAGGGTGGTGAGGCGGAGGTGGGTGGATTGGATGAGGGTGAGGGTGTGTTGGAGGGACTCGACGAGGGCGGTGTTATTAGGGGTAGATGGAGAGGTGAGTTGCGAGATGATGGTTTCGGTGACGAGCTGGAGCGAAGTTGCGGTTTCGAGGAGGACGAAGCAGTATTTTGCGAGGTAGTGGAGGGAGGCGAAGATGTTGGAGTCTGATGCGGTCAGCTTGGTGATTTCGTAGGCGCCGGTGAGGAGTTTCTGGGATATTTGGTCAGTTGGTTGGTGCTGATGGCTTGTAGGGAGCCTCTTTTTGCTGTGGATGGGCTTACGGCTTCGTCGTTTGCAAAGATCTCATTGAGATTCCAAGCCATGTCGTCGAGGTCAGCGTGCAGGCCGCTCAGAATAGGGGCAAAGAAGAGGTACGGCTGGGTGCAGGCCAACTCTTTGTCTGCTGAATCTGTGAATTTGTCGAGCCGGGAGCGGACGTTGGGTGTAGCCCCGAAACAGACAAGAGTGGTGGAGCCAGGAGAACTGCCACCACTGCCAGGTTCAAGTGAGCCGTTGATGACGAATCCGGACTTGACGTAAGCGTAGTCTTCGGCCGCGTTGGGCTTGTTACCGTAGGTCTTGTTCTGGCGGAGCCAAACCTTTCCCTTTTGATCCGATTTGATGTCAATGTTCTTGCAGAGGAAGTGAAACCACAAGCAAGTTTCCGTCGGCAATGTCTTGGACCCGAAGCTATGGCTGACGGACTGTTTTCTTTCGGCTTTGAACTCGTCCGGTACAGAGAGCATTGCGTAGAGCTGATAAAGTACTTCTTCTGCTTGCGTGTCCTCAAACGCATCAGGCGGTGCGAAACTGCTACAATTAGCCGCCTTTTGGTTTGAAAAATGCTGAAAGCAAGCTGGAGACGGACATGATTCGAAGTTTGAAGTCTCTATTGGCCATAAATGTTGGAAGGCTGGCGAAGTTGACCTCAAGCGACTGACCCTCTGGGTAGACTATTACACAGTCAGTGAATGGCATTGCTCAAAGCGTCTTTATGTTGGCGACCCACACGAGGAGAGCTCCCAGACGGTGAAAGTCCATGCTGCAAGAATTCTAGGCACGGTGGCCGAAACCTGTGCGGGAAGAGGCCTTAACGGCCATGATGATGCCATGGTTTGTGCTGCTTCTGCCCACCAGACGGAGTTAGACCGAACAGACAAAAAGTTCCACCCGGCGCTGCGAGCCCGGATATCTTGTGCTCGAAAGCGGGCGGGACCCCGCACCACTCCTGAACAGATGCATGGTTGTCCGATATTCTGTGGTGTCATGAGCTCTCTGACGCATCAGTCGTGTCCGAGAGCTTTGAGTAGAGCGCCCACGCTGGAGAGGTGATCACTGCAAGTGTGGTTGCACACGGCGCTGGTGGCGTCCAATCCCTTTCCTCCAGTTTCAGCTCCTACACTGTACATCATATCATGACTCTCAAATCCCGCACAGAAAGTTCTGAGAAGGCGTCCTTGGCATTACGCCCCCTTTCAGCGACTGCCGGTCTGGGTCAACTCAAGATATGTTCTAGGCGACTGACATGAGCCACATCCCACCCGCTCTAGCCTAGTTGTGTCGGGCGTCGCGGTGTTGCTCCAGTCGGGCGCCGACGCCGAGATGCACGTCTCTGAGTCCTCTGCTGGGCACTGAATGATGGTGGGTTGACGTGTGCAGGTGCCTCCGCAATTGCTTGGGCTACAAAAGTCAGCGTTCTCAGTCAAATTGCACCACGGAGGATGGATTGTCATCAAGGCTCTGTTCTGGCAGCCATACCTACCCGACAAAACCGCACATTGTGGACGGCTCCAATTCTGCCTACTGAGGACAGTTGATAATGGTAAGCCATGCGTCGGGATTTTATCGCCCAAAGAGTTGTGATGTTGACGCAGCTGGCAGTCACGACCAGAGAGACACGGTGGAGGATGGCGTCCTCCTCTCCCAGGCGGCACGGCTCCACCCCAGCCTGTGATGTATCGAGGCCAGATTCTGAACACCCACGCCGAAATTCCGCCGCCGGGAGCTTCGCAAGGATTGCCACAGGAGCGACCGCCGCAGCAGAGAAGCCAGCAGAGCTCCCCCGTGGCCCAGTTGCCTGAAGTCAGTGAAGGTTCCAACTCACAGTCGGCCCCACAGCGCAACAGGTTGCGCAAGAAAGAACGGAAAGAGCCATCCACAGCAGAAGGGCGGTCTGCGGGGTCAAGGACAGCGTCTCCCTCGTCTCAATACGCTCCCTCGGATTTGTCCCAGGCAAGCTCCTCCACAGCACAAATCCAGTTCCAGCAACCTCAGCCATTCCAACAGCCCCAAAAGTACCAGCAAACTCCAGACGAGCGATACTGGGCCTCCAACAGCGCGGGCTACGCGCGGCCCCAACAGCATGCGCAGTCCCAACAGTACGTGCAGCCTCCTCGGCCGCAAGTGCCCCAGCCCCAGCACTACCAGCAACCCGGTCATGCACAAGCATCCGTGCAACCCAGGCCGTATCAACAACCTCAGCAAAACCAAGTGGCCCAGGTTCAGCCAGCCGAACACTACCGAAACCTTCGTTGGGAACCAGAGAACACCCAGCGTGTCGTGCCATACCAGCAACCCGCGACTCTGGATTTTGGACAGCTGCCGCAAGACGCGCAGAATCGGAATTATGATTCATATCCACTTCCACGGCCAACACGGCACCCAGAGCAACCTACACAACAGCGTCAGCCCGAGCCAGTCCCGATTCAAGAGTACCAGCAAGAAGAACTGTACGAGAATCCTGTACAGTACCGGCAACCACGAGATCCGCAGCACGAGGCCGAGCAGTTCCCCCAGTCCGTTCCTCGCCAGCCAGTGCATTTCCAGCCTTCGGAACAATCTGAACAGTCGTTTCCTCATCCCGACACCGATCAAAGCGTCATTGGGCAACATCAGCAAGGCGATTGGTACCCCAGTTCTAGCCAACGCCGAGCTCCGGACGAAGCGCGGAGGATTCCCGCGCAGCCTGTCACCTTCGCGTCCAATTCTGTCAGTACATTGGCCTACCGAGATGACAGCCCTGCTGCACGAGTCGCCGACGCGACCGAGCCAGTTGTCGACTACTCGTCCTTCCTTCCCCCAGACCCGACGCACCGGCGAGACTATCAACCCGTGGAGGCGGCCCCGGTCAGTCCTCAATCCACAGCAACGTCACAAACGATTGTTCAGTCTTTGACTCCGCGAGATGTAGTGCGAGAGGAGCCAATTCAGCTCCAAGACTATCCCCCGCCGCCACAGATTCCTGCCCCAGTCGTGACGGCGCGACCGCGACAGCCAACGGCGTCGACAGTCACTCAACCCCTGACCCAAGCTCAGCATCACCCGACTCAACCTAGAACTGCCGCTGCAGTGCCCATAATGAGGCCGCCAGCCGACGCTGTGACTCCCCTCAAAGCCTGGAGGTACATGGGCGAAACCTTGTGGCGCTGGCACTTCACACACCACTTCCGTGAGCCTAACTGCACCTACCAGCCTAGGATGCCGCCCCTTCCCCACCGTGATAGCATGGGCCGCGCGGTTGAGAAGCCTGCTGAGGATCGTTATATTCATGCCCTCGATGGAAAGCTTCGTCGTCTGCTTGTTCAGTGCACCGATGACGTTTTTGACGCGGGGGGCCTGGCCACTTGGCGACGGACATATGTGCGGAAGGTTTCGCCCCTCGGCGCAAGGCTCGCAACCTGGGTCACCGATTACCATACGACAACGAATACCTGGGAGGACTTCTGGGTCCAGGTCCTCAGGACCCTACCTGCAGCCTTTGCCATGATGTTCTTTGTGAGTGCCACTCGCCCGGGGCGAGCCCAACGGCGGCTAATATGTCATCAAACAGATCTTGTCGTTCCACACCCAACCCGACGTCCTCGACCTTTCTTATGACGCGGTCCATTGCAAGTATCTTGGGGATGCCAAAGTCTGGAGCAACCTGCTAGAAAACCGCCAAGGCCTAGCCGAGACAACTCGCGACACGTCGACATACACTCTCCTAAGACCGCGATATCTGTGCCTCCTTAAGACCGACGGTAGCATAGGCTTCACCATCATATCCGTTGAAGAGTGGTATTCTCAGAACGCTGAATCCGGTGAGGTGCTCGAGTACCTCTTCGTGGCCTACTCGAACGAACAGTTTCGCAATTCCTCCAATGCTGACATGGAGTCTCTTCACCAAATTGCCGAAAAGGCGACAAGAGACGCTGGACTCACCGCATTCTGGGTCGCAGGAAGCTGCATGCCCGATGAAAGTCAACTCGAAGACGATATCTACCGTATTGCCGACGTTGTCCGAGGAGCGAAACATATGGTTGTTGCCGTTGCCTCGCCCACTACAACTGAGCATCTCGTCCCCACTCCTGCGGAAATGCTGCAGCAATGGGGTTCGCGGATTTGGACATTCCCTGAACTTTTGCTTTGTCCTTCAGATGAGGTCGCCATTTACCATTTGGAGAGCGGCAAACCGGTAGCGCTCTACGTCCTCCCTAAGCAGCAAATGGGAAAGGCGGTCTGGGCGGACGCGCCAGTCGCGCAGCAGCTGATGGACCACTACAGGGGAAGCATCAATCTCAGTCGACTCGAGCTTGCGATTTTGGCCCTCAAGTGTCTGTATGCCAGACAGACAACTCAATGGTTTCCTGGAGACCAATCCTACGCTCTGATGGGTCTTCTCCGTCTCCGGCCTCACATCGACAGGACCGATACCGCGTTCCAAGCCTTCGCCCGCGTATCCCTCTCAAATGACTCGGACCGCTTGCTGGAGCGATACGTCTGCTTGCTGCCAAAGACGCTAGAGCAGCCTTGGCACTGCATGAATGATCAGTACGAATCTTCTCCATGGGACGTCGAGCCGACGTGTCAAGTTGCGGGCGTTTGTCACGACAACACAATTGTTCTTGACGGAGCCCACGGCGCGTGTATCCGCTGGAAGTCGTTCAAGCCCGTTTGGGCCGCCACAGGGCCCTCTTTCAAGCGTACGTGCGCGCAGAAGCTGATGGAGATGAGCTTCATATTCTTCATCATCGGCGTTGCGCTTTTAGCCACGGCGGGTGGGATGGGCTCACAGTCCAAACGCTCTCTACCCGCGGGGGCACTGGCTCCGTACATCCTCCCCGGCGTGATATTCCTTCTTATTTGGATTGCTGTCGTACTTCTTACACCAAAACTCGTTCGCATCGTCTACGGCGGCAAATTCCACAATGTACAAGCTCGCTTCTTCGGCATTGAGGGCTACCTCAACCCACCCACCATCGAACGGGCGATATTTGGGGGCGCCTTCGGACGCCTGAAGTGGTCAGCCACTGGGTCCCCATTGAGTCTCAGCTTCGTCAGCGACCAAGGAGAGAAGATGGGCATGAATCCATGCCGGGATGCAAACACTGGCGAAAAAGTCGAGACGGCCAAGCAAGCTCAGCCTGGCCAGCTCCGAATGTTCACACTGGTTGATACCTACAGCATGGAAGTCACGCTGTTCGAGGCCGTGCGGCCCCCTACGGCGCTGTTCATTTGCGGCAATGAGGGTGGAATGCAGAGGGCGGTGGTATGCTCGTATGACTGGACAACGCAGACATTCGAGAGAGAGACGGTCCTGCGGATTCCGACGGAGAGTTTGAACAGAATGCACAGGGTGCCGAGGTTTAAGATGGGGATTGTAAGGAAGCCGTATCCGAAGTGGGTTCCTGGTTATGCCCCAGCAGGGAATGGGTCCCGGGTTTGAGTTGCTGCTGTTAAATTGGTTGAATGTCGGCAGTCTCACCAATGGCCCGCCAAGAGCGCCTTGGGCTGAACTAGGCGGCAGGTGACTTGGTTCTGCAGGCCAAGGCGCTGAGCGACGTCTACAGCGCGGGTGACCCCGCGTAGGAGGAGAAGGCTGTACCCATCGGCGCGGCGCTGACGGTTGTTTTCTGTGGCATCGGCCACGCGTTGACCCAGCTGGCCTTCTCGGTTGCCCCTTTGTTGGACTTTGATTCCGTCCCCCGGTGTTTGGATGGCGTTGAAGTGGGATTGCGAAGGATTTACACGTTGTTGCTAGGGCTGGCGCTCCCGTCAGCTAACCTGGTGGTCGTTCGGCCGTACCTTGGCCTGTGACTGTTTGACGACCATCACGAGCGCGCTGAGCGGATTCCTGCACTGTACTGGCTTGGTATACAGTCTGCACTGAGTGGCGGGTGGATGATGTTTCGCACCATTGGTCATAGCGTCTACCTTGAGTGGCTGCTAGTTGTTGGCTTGATTTGTTCCTCAGTCGTCTTTGTGGACTTGCGTCGGCAGTATGTCTCATTCTGCCGCTGCGGACCCTCGAGGAGGTGTTCCAGCGTTGGGCGGTGCTTGCATATCGAAAAGTGGTGCCGTGAGCGGTGTATGTCGATGGGTACTTTCCCATTGTGTCATTCGTCGAGATGAGGCATTCAGACGAGACGTCAGCCGAAGACTTGAAGCTGGTATCCTGAGGAGGATGCTTGACGAGGTGTTGGTCAATAGGTTGAATGGAGGCAGACCAGCTTTTGAGCCCGTGGGATTTTCTAGTAACTCTGGGGTTGACTTGGAAGATGGTCTTTCTCAACGCCCCCTAGGTGGAGGTGCTGATGTGGAAGCGTCCGCTGAGCCGGGACAGGGCCAGGGGGTGGTCTCACAAGGCGGATCACTGCACAACCCATCAAAGGATACCTACACATGGGGCTTTCTGCTGGTGGCTGGATGCATCTTATAAGGAACACGAAAAGTCTGAAATACTTCGATCTCTATTCAAAGAGGTCTACTTCGCCTTAACTTCCCCCTCTAGTACATTCGGCCCCTCCTCCTGATAAACATCATACTTGTACCGACTCCCCGCATGATCATCCCTCAACCCCCTCTGCCCCTTCCCATACACCTTCTCCCTCACCGTCGTCGCCTCATCCTCCTCCCCGGGCAACTCGGGATACACTCCCCTCCTCCTCAACTCCGGAATCAACAAATCTACCACGTCCTCGAAGCTCCCCGGCGTCGTCACATACCCGATATTAAAACCATCCACATCTCCCTCCCTTACCCACCTCTCCAACTCATCAGCCACCGTCTGCGGACTTCCCACCGGGACGGGGCCCAAGCCGCCGATGCTCGCGTGTTGCGCTACTACCCGGGGTGTCCACTTTGGGATTTCTTTGCTTATCGTCGTGAACGCTGCCAGAACGCTCCGCACCTTGTGCGCTTCGGTGTAATCCGCTTCGGTGATCTCCTGATCGAGCGAGATCTTGGAGATGTCGATTCCCGTCCATCCAGAGAACAAAACCAAACCGCCGATGACAGATGCGTATTGTAGGAGTTCCTGGTGCTTCTCACGCGCTTCCTCGTCGGTTCGACCCAGAATCGGGGTTGCGGTAGCAAAGACTTTGATACTCCGCGGGTCACGACCTTGCTCACCCGCCAGACGGCGGATGTTATCCACTTTGGGACGCAAAACGGAGGCGGAGTGGCCTGACACGAAGATGCCTTCGGCGTGGGTTGCCGCGAAAACGGAGCCGGCGGTAGAGGTGCCAGCTTGGAAGAGGAAGGGGGTGCGTTGCGGGGAGGGATCGACGATGTGCGGGGCGGCGAGGGAGAAGTATTTGCCTTTGTGGTTGATGGTGCGGATTAGGGAGGGGTTGATGTAGCTGTCTGTGGGAAGTATATTAGCTTACCATTCTCTTTTTGGGAGGTCTTTGTTGTTGTTGCTGCCTTGGGAGAGCCGGGAGGGAGAATTGCCCGAGACAGGAGAAAAGGGACAAAGCGGTGGGGACAATCCACTTACCGTTAGCAGGGTCGGGATTGAGGGCGAAGTCAGACCAGGAGCCTTCCCAGAGTCTGTGAGGAAGTTAGCTGAGTTGGAATAAGAAATAAGGGGGGGGGGGGGGGGGGGGGGGGGGGGGCGGGAGGGATCACTTGTAAAGCACGCGGAGGTACTCGTCTGCTTGGCGGTAGCGCTCGTCGTGCTCGATGGGGCTGTCGAGGTCAATGGCCTTGAAGGCGGCTTTCTTCCACGAGGTGACAATGTTCCAGCCGACGCGGCCATCTGTGAGATGGTCAAGTGTCGAAAAGCGCTTGGCTAGGAGGTAGGGTGGCTCGAACGAGGTGGAGGCCGTGATGGCGAAGGTGAGGTTCTTGGTGATTGCTGCCATGGCCGAGATGGGCTGGAAATGTTAGTACCCCCTTTTGATATGAGGGGGAGTCTTACAATGGTAGGATCGGTAATGGGCCACTGAGCGGCACGGCGGATGCAGTCGTCCAGCTTGCCCTCGTACGTGTCGTAACCCCCGTATGTGTCTGCAAGGAACAAGGCATTTACACCGCCGCGCTCGAGAAGCCTGGCGAGTTCTATCCAATACTCCAACTTTCGCTTCGTGGCTGACTTGTCTTTGGGGTTCTACAGATTGCCAGTGTAGTTCTTGTTGCATTGAAGGGGTTTCCCACCTTCCAATGGCCTGGTGAGAGATGGCCGACGGTTGACATGTCGAAAGCATTGATGAGGATGTGCTTCCTTCCGAAGCCGAGATCATGTTCTCTGTTGACTCCATTGGTACCATCGGCGCCGTTTGTCTCGGCCGGTGCTGATTGAGTCTCTGCCATTGTGTTCTGATATGGGGTCTAACAATAGCTTTGGATTGACAATGGCTTCAAGCAAGAAAGTTCATGGCCAAATTGCACTCATCAGTCTCTTTTATACACAACGTCAGTTTGAAGTTCGACACTACCAGCTACCCCGGCGCTTGCATCATGGGACGCATCAGAATGCCATCGCCGAGCGTCGGCGCCATGTGTGCATAATGCGGGGTGTATGCCGGTTGCAATGGCAACATCACTAGGATGAGGGTGCCATGGGGAACGCGCACCTCTGGATTCCTTTCTGGGTATTGGGCACGTTGGACATCACCATTTTGGCGTGCAGATGGCGAATTCCCGGGGATAGCTCCTGTGTGACACCCACGTCAGAGATAATTTTCAAGATTGATAACAACGCGTCGGATGCGCAACCTTCGAGATTGCGCCCTGAAGTACTTGAAAGGGTTGCAGTTCGCGTGCATTGAGAGGCATGACACGAATACGACACGGCAGTTATTTCGGTAGATGCACCAGTGCGGATTACGGCTCAAGACTATCCAACAGGTTTTTTCTCTCATAAAACAAGTTTAAATTATGGTTCATGAAGTGAATTTCGTCATCTTTAACTCTGCTTCAGGGAGGTCGTCCAAACCCCTGATTCGCACCACCTCTTTACTAACCTCCACCTTTGGAAATCCAGATTACCGCCAGCCACCGTAGACTCTAAATTCATGACAAGACTATCAAAAGCGCAAGGTGCCACCTATAGTCCCCCCAGCGTCACATTGTCAGGCCTCGCAGAGGCCCAGGGGCAGCCCGCTTCAGCTCGCGCTCAGTTCGCCTGAGCCGAAACCGCCTGGACAGCGACTTTCTCCCCTCCCTTCCCAACAGACTCACTCTCCACCCCAGATACGGACCCAGCCTCGTTGTCAGGCTTCTTCGATCTGTGGAAAGCAAAGTTAGCATGAAAGCCCGTTGAAGTCTGCCCCTCTAGTTTGACGGCCGGAGCGTTTGTTTACTTCAGGGGCGCCTCCCAATGAAAGAAAGGGAAACTCACTCCTTCGTCTTCTTGAGCCACCACTTCAACGCATGCGCCGTCAAAATCAAGGCCACCGAGTTCGCAATCGCGAACGGATAGCCCTTGGGATACCTTGGGGCCTCAGCCGTAGGAAATGTCAATAGATACGTCCACGCCGTGCTCGCTTGCGTGGTATTAATCAACACCAAGATAAACGCTCGCTGTGCAGGTGATCCCCTCAGTTTCGTGTTGACCCATCCGTATAGCGCGCTCGACATGGCCACGGAGCAGTACGACAGGGAAAAGGCGAACCACAGCGCGGGCTCGGGGACGTCCAGACAGTGAGGATGATGTTTCCGAGCAGGTGAAAGGTGTGGATGAAAGTGATGGCCCAGGTGGGACCCAGGATAAGATCGGAGGCGAGGCAAGTGAGTAAAGTATAGAACATTCCAAGAGAAGAAGCAATGGCGCCGAGCCCGTTGATGCGGGCCTTGGAGAAGCGGTTCAGGGGCTTGAGCCAGAGGAGGAAACCGCCGACGGAAGAGGTTCCGCTGTTCCAGAAGAAGAAATCGAAGACAATGAGGACCCAGAAATGCCAAGTCGACGCGACTTTCTTGACTGTAGCAAAGGTCACCTTTTCGTTGGTGGTATGATGACCGTCGTCCTTGAGCCGGTCACGCGCAACATCGAGATCCTCGTCATGGAGAAACCACTTGTTAGGTTTGTCCGGGGTACCGGGCAGGATGAAATAGCGGAGGATGCCGACGGGAATAGTGATGATGGCACAAATGATATACATCCAGCGCCAACCGGTAAGGCTGAGCACACCCTCGAGGTTTCTGGAGGCACCAGCTGTGATGAGGCCGGCCGTGAGTGTGCCGAGGGACAGACCAAGTAGAAGACACCGCCTCGACGGCCGATTTCGTCTCCGCGGTACCAGGCACCGAAGATTTAGTGCATGCCGGGAAAGTAAGCCGCTTCAAACCAGCCGACGAGGAAACGGTAGGCGGCGAGTTCGGCAAAACTGGCGGTGCGGTATTGCCGGAGGGTGAAGATACCCCAGGCGACGTCCAGACTGGATTACCCAGTGCATGGGCAGATAGGTGAACAAGAACATGAAGGGGATTTGACCAAGAACAGCTCCAACGACGTAGAAGGTTTGGAGTTGGATGAGCTCGTTGCCGTAGAAGCCGAGGTCTTCCTTCATACCCGCGACGTAGGCATTGTCTGGTCTTGTTAGTGTGCACCTTGATGTGTGTGTATGCGTGTGTTAGAGGTATACTCACTGACGTTGGCCTGATCGATGTACTTGACCCAGTACGAGAGGAAGGCGTACGGTACAATGACGAGGCCAATCTTGTTGATGAATCGTCTCTGTCGAGCCGAATCTGAGGGGCGGTACCACTGAAGCTGGTACCACTTCTTTCGGGGTTGGTTACTGACAGCCATCGTGGCCTCAGGTTTGTTCTGTGGCTGCGAATGTAACGAGAATCTCGGATCAATGTCTTGAATGCAATGCTCAAGATGCAGGACATACAACGTAACCCAGTCAGGATGGGAGGTCAGCAATACCTCATATATACGCCCTTCCTCCAGCCAGACAGACGCCCAGAAACCTATCCCCAGAAGCTCTAAAGCCGAGAAGGCGCCCCAACCTCACCTCCATGGTCTAGCCACTACTGGGAATCACATCGCGCCGTCTGCGCCAAGTTGTGAGAACCAGAGAATAGACCGAGAAACGCGTGGGATCGAGAGCCTGCTCGCATATCGGTGGCGCTCGTCTCAATCATTGAGACTCAATGGTTGGCATTGCGCTGATCGGGTGCATGGCAACAGTGACATCCTGGATCACGACTTTGGGACCGCGTGCGACATGGCAACGGCACAGGCTCGTAAGCCTGCACGTTCCGGGGGACGCACCAAGGGCAGTGCCGACCCAGCGCGTTGGTCTGCCGTCTACCTTGTTCGGTTAGTGGACGAATTGGAGATGGAAAAGAGGTGCACGCTGGCGCCGCGTGGAGAATCATGGCGGTTGTTTTAGGGTTGTTCCGCGAATGCACAGCTACAGCTCTTCATGTCTGCCCCCAATGTTTGGCCTGAAAATTGCGGCCTTCCATCAACAAGGAAAGAACGAAGGCCCGCCGTGCTTCTGGTGCACTGCAGTGGAAAGCGGGGCAACATGCTGACGGCGCCTTCCATTCAATCATTGCTCAAGCCAGCAAAACAGATTTCCCACCCCACAACCACAAGCATCATTTCAGCATCCCACGAATGGTCTGTAACGACCACTACTATCCTTCTTATTTCTTGCCATGTCTTCTTCACGACGAGCTCCACTAGCAACATCCGCCAATGGACACTAGCATGCCGAAGATGGCATCCCATTCAGCCCGGAGGTTGGAAGCGGCTGTGGGTCCCGGGAGCACGACATGGCGTGACTGCAACGCGGTTTCGTCTCACTGGCGCTTCACGCATGCAGAGATAATGGAGACCAAACCCCGTTGTCGCAACCGTCAACTATTCGGGGATTAGGAATATCCTGATAAGCTAATTTCAAGTCCAGTTTGCTGAACATCTTAAGTGGGGGAACTTGCATCGTGCATGCATTCAGGGGTGTGTTGGGCATCAACCCTGCGCATGGCGTTACGGGCTTGGGTTTGACGTGCTAGGTCGGCACCCGTCAGTCGGCACCCGCAACGGTCCCGGCACCGTTTTGCTGTACCAGAGTCGGATGTTGGGGATACAAATTCCTACCACGTCTTTGAGGAGCGACTTCGCAGGGACTGTTCAACGTTGTATTAGAACTCCAAGTTTGGCTGTTACACTGACGTCGGCCACCTCGTCAGCATCAAAAATCGATCAACCCCCCCGGACTCCATTATTCAAATTCACACTATGGCTGAGGTCGTCGCCAGCCAGGCGTCATCGGTGGCCGAAAAACTCGGCGACGTGTCCATCTCAGAGCAAGTGCCAAGCCTAGCGTCAACCCCTGCCACATCAGCCACCCACAGCCAGACAAAGCAGGAGACAGCGTCCAGCACGACTTCGGAAGATTCTCCGCTTGACTTGGGTGCTAATCAAAAACCAACGGAGATCGACTCGCCAGCAGTTCCGGAAATCGTGCCTGTGGTTGCTGAGCCGACCCCTGCAATCGCCCCTGAGATCGCCACGCCACAAACGGCGCCAGAAACCACCACAAAAGACCCAATTGAGACGACAGAAACCAAACCATCTCACAGCGTCCACACAGCCACCAAGCCATCACCACTGTATCCCGCATCAAAATTCGAGCTCATTGACCGCTTCATCGATGATCCCCGACCATTGAGAGTGGCCGTCATCGGCGGTGGTCTATCAGGAGTTTTGGCTGGCGTCCTCTTCCCGACCAAGGTGCCCAACATTCAGCTCACTATCTACGAGAAAAACAAGGATTTCGGCGGCACGTGGCTCGAAAACGTCTACCCCGGTGTGCGCTGTGACATCCCGTCGCACGTTTACCAGTCAACTTTTGAGCAGAAGACGGACTGGAGCGACCAGTTTGCCCCGGGCGCCGAGATCAGGGACTACTGGCAAAGGGTCGCCACAAAGTACAACGTGCACCAGTACGCCCTCTTTGGACACCGCGTCGAGGACCTCACCTGGGACAAGACCGACTCCGCCTGGAAAGTCACCGTCACTGACCTGGATACCGGCGAGACCAAGGTTGAGATTCAAGACTTTGTCCTCACAGCCATCGGCCTGTTCAACGCCTGGAAACTCCCCGACTATCCCGGCATTAGCGACTACAAGGGTGTTCTTCGACACGCCTCGCACTACGATTCCACCTTTGATCCCACGGGCAAGAGGGTGGCCGTCATCGGCAACGGTGCTAGCGGCATCCAACTCGTTGCTAACCTCCAAAAAGCCGTCGGCCACCTTGATCACTACGTCCGTAACCGGACATGGATTGCGAGCTCATGGGCCCCTGGTGATGAGCGCAGCCTAGAACCCCAACCCTACACCCCGGAGCAAGTAACCCTCTTCAAATCCAACCCCGAAGCATACCTCGAATTCCGGAAAGGTCTCGAAGACAAGTACTGGCGCCGCTTTGGCACCTTCTTCCGCGGTTCCGTCGAGAACGCGGCTCTCCGCACTCAGTTCACCGAAATTATGCGCAGGCGCCTTGCCGCTAAGCCCGAACTCCTGGAGCACATTCTCCCGGACTTTTCGCCCAACTGCAGGCGTTTGACCCCAGGGCCGGGCTATCTCGAAGCCATCGCCTCTCCAAACGTGTGCTACATCCGCACTCCCATCTCGCACTTCACTGAAACCGGTATCACCACCACTGACCAAGAATCCCACCCCGTCGACGCCGTTTTCTGTGCGACCGGTGCCAGCGTCGACGCCCTCCCACCATTTTCCATTCACGGCCCATCTGGTATTGATCTCCGCACCCTCTGGGACCCTGCCTCTCATCACCCCGAATCCCACGGCTTCCCCTACTCCTACCTCGGCCAAGCAACCCCAGGCTACCCCAACCTCTTCTTCATCTATGGACCCCACGGATCCGGTCCATCAGGAACCGTCCCTCACTCGGTGGAGAACCAGCTCACCATGTACGCCAAATTCCTCCGCAAAATCTCCCGCGAAGGCATCAAGACCATCGCTCCCTCACGCAGCGCCACGGATGAATTTATCGCCTACTCTGACACATTCTTCAACTCCACCGTCCTCAGCGACCACTGCTCATCGTGGTACAACGGCGCCAAGCCCGGAGGAAGAATCCACGGTATCTGGCCAGGGAGCGCAGGACACGTCACGCAGGTGAGGCGGGAGCCGAGGTGGGAAGATTGGGAGTATACGTATCTTGGAGTGGAGGGCAATCGATTTGCGTGGTATTTTGGGAATGGGTGGACTGCGAAGGAGGCGGACGGGGAGAGTGACATGACGAATTACTTGAAGAAGCCGGGGGAGGAGGTGGATTTGAGGGATTTGCATGAGAGTTGGTGGGAGTTGCCTGGTGTCAAGTCGGGGAAATGATGGGCGATGGGGGATTTGGTTTGGTTACTTGGATCTATCTAACTCAGGGTATTATTTCTCACTTTCACATCTTGATTGAAGTGGATGTCATTGCGAGGGCGCCCTTGAGTGCCAATCTGGAACTTCTTTCATCGCTTGATCCGGAACAATGTCTTTCAGCGTCGTGGAAACAAAGGGGTACTACAACAGACCGCCCTCCGCACGGGCCAGCTCCCCTTTTTTTATTATGAGCCACACAGTGCATCGCAGCTTTTGACCACTAGCCATTTACTTCACTGCTGACATAATGGCTTCCATCTTCTCGCGCAGGGCTAAAATTGCAGTGACTGTAACGCCAGTGTGGCATTGCACCAATGCGTGAGCCAGGGGGGTTGGGGGGCCGTATGTCACTGCAATTTTAGCCCTGCGCGAGAAGATGGAAGCCATTATGTCAGCAGTGAAATAAATGGCTCGTGGTCAAAAGCTGAGCTGCGATGCACTGTGTGATCCACAACAAGTGGGGAGCTGGCCCGTGCGGGGAAAGATTGAACATTGAGATTTCTGGATATATGATTTCGGTCTCTAACTACTGTATGCTCCAATTGTGGTGAATTGGAAGCAAAAAGTAAGGCGTAGAGACAATTGTCTCCCTGAACTCGGGAACGGGGAATCGAACCCCGGGCTGCTGAGTGAGAGTCAGCGATGTTAGCCACTACACCGTACCCGATTCTTGTTGTTGGTACTGCAGAGCAACATCCTCACTAAAAAAGAGGCCGCACACTTAATTCATCTTAAAGATTGGATTTTGTGCCAAGTTCCCCTTTTGATCGAACTCAAACCTCCTACACTTTTACAACCAACTTCCCCCCACTAATCTCCCCCTTCCTCATCCGATCCAACCCCCTATTCACACTTTCTAATCCCTGCTCGACATCAATAATCTCGGGCGGCACCACCAACCCCTTCTCGAGCAACCTCTCCAACCACGCACACAGTGCCTCCCCCACCTCCGGCACCTCATGAAACAACTTAATCGGCACAGCATGAAATAACGTCCCCTCGGGCGCACTCCCCTTTGGCAACCCCGTCAACCCAATCAAATGGGCGCCCAACCTCGTCGAATCATGCGGCGTCGACGGCGGCGACGGCGGCGGACTTCCCTCTTGCGCAGCAGAAGGTGATGATAAATTCCCTGGCGCCAGCGCCTGCAACAGCGAACTCGCAGACTCCCGTCCGCGCGTGTCAATACCAAATCTCAACTTCCCCTTCAAATTCCCCCGTATGATATCCACCGCGCGTTGAGGGTCGTGGCTATCAACGAGCAAATCCGTGCGAATGGCGTGATGATCTGTGAGTCGGAGGCCGTGCTTCGCCTTGTCGACGATGGTGAGCGTCTTCAACCCAGCTAGTTTCGCAAGCTGAATGGTGAGATTTGCAGAGGTGGAAGACCCGCCCCAGACGGCGAGCCAGTCACCGGATGTGGCGCGTTCGTGCGAGGCGATGGAAGCGAGGCATTCATCGCGGATGTCGGGGGCGAGGGATTCAGAGGGGATTTGACGGATGAGGGTGTATAAATCGGGACCGTCGAGGATGGAGGAGAAGTCGACGCCCATGCAGACGCCGAGGGCTAACGCGGCGGCGACGAAGGCTACGCCGAGCGTGGAGCCTTCTTCGAAGGAGAGGTGAGCGGCGAGACGGACGGTGTTGTAGTCGAAGGCGACGACATATTCTTGGTAGGCAGCTTTGCGGAGGTCGCGGTAGTCGGTGGATATTACTAGGACACGGTCTTTGAGTTGGAGGCGGGAGGTAGCTTTAGGGGATTGGACGACGAGACCGGAGAGTTCGCGGCCGGAGATATAGGGAAGGGATGGGATGGCGAAGTTGAAGTCTCTGGATATTGTTAGAAGCTGAGTGATATTTGACAAGAAGGGGGAACATACGGTGCTTTCCAGTCGATGGGATTAAGGCCGATGGCTTCTGTCCGGACGAGGACTTCGTGGTCCCCCTGAACTTGAGGGACGGGATAATCTCGGATGAGCTCGTATGGCTGTCGGGCGGCGTGTAATAACAGGACTCTTTGTGTCTCTGGGGTGATAAGGGGCTCCTCTACCGCGTCTTGAACCTTCAAATCCTCGAGTGGGGGGATGGCGATGTCTGATGGTATCGTCGTGGCGCTGACTTTGGATGAGTGTTTCTTCCCTTTTGGGAGTGACATTCGGCGAAGAAATGATAGGCTGCTCATTGCGACGACTTGGCCTTGAGAACCTTGGTTTGCTGTTGAGATCCAGCGATGATATCGTGAGGCGTCTAGCTCGGACTTAAGGGGCTGCGTCAATGCCAGATAGAGAGTCGTCTGAAAGCACCAAGTCGCACTGCAGGCGCTTCTTATGACAAATCAGGGGTTGATTGCGCCATCGCGAAGCAGATCAACTCATGAGGCTAGTGCAGTAACAACTTGAACAAACCCCCACCCCCCGCAACATGCTAAAGCACCACAGGCATGCAGCCCGAAGATCATAACCAGCATCACTGGATGGACAATCCAAGACAAGAGTTTTGGTAGACATCCACAGTCTCGGGTCCACCTCCACGCTGTTGTGTTGATGCGCGGGCTTGGCGGCGCTGGCCGGTGGATGAGCGCCATCCCCCCGTCAATCACGCCATCGCCAAACACTCCCGACCCTCACAACCGCTGCGCGCGCAACCATGGCGAGCCCTATTGCAGCTGCCGCTAGCCGACGCCGCTCGGCCCGCAACGTGCTCCCGAGGGAGTTATATGCACGCCGTACATCACAAAACCGGTGCCCACGTTCTTCCTCCCCATTGCCATTGTCCCAGTGCTAGTACCCCTTTAGCAAAGGCCATTAGACGACAAAACTCTCAAGTAAACATCCCACAATCCGAATTCCGATATGGCTGCCGAAAACGGGGCCGAAAGGCCAAAGAAGCAGCTTATCGTCAACGCCTTTGTGATGATGTGTAAGTCAGTCCTAACAATAATCACCTTACAGCCTTGCAGGTAATATGTCTCACACCACCCAGGCAGCGGTCATCAGTCCCCCGGACTCTGGAGACACCCCGACGACGAGTCCTGGAAATTCGGCGACGTCGACCACTGGGTGAACCTGGCAAAACTGCTGGAAGAAGCCAAGTTCCACGGCATCTTCATCGCCGACGTCCTCGGCGGCTACGACGTCTACAAGAAATCTCTCGACCCAGCAGCCATCTCCGGCGCCCAATGGCCTGTCAACGAGCCCCTTTCCGTCGTGCCCACCATGGCCGCCGCAACAAAGAGTATCGGCTTCGGCGTGACGGTGTCGACCACGTATGAGGAGGCATATCATCTAGCGAGGAGATTAGCAACCGTCGACCATCTCACCAAGGGGAGACTCGGCTGGAATGTAAGCCAACCCACCAACCCAAGCCACCAACTCAACTCAACCCAACCCAACTCAACCCAACCCAACTCAACCCAACCCAACTCCAGAGCAGAAACTCACCCCTTTCCCCCAGATCGTAACCAGCTACCTCGATTCCGCCGCCCGAAACATGGGTCGCAAAGAACAAGTCGCCCACGACGACCGCTACCTCCAAGCCCACGAGTACCTCCAAACAATCTACAAACTCCTCCTCTCCTCCTGGCGCGACGACGCCGTAACCCTCAACCGCACCAGCGGAATCTACACCGACCCCTCTCTCCTGCGCCCGATAAACCACCAGGGCCGTTTCTTCTCCGTGCCCGGTCCGGCCATCACCGCCCCCTCGCCACAGCGTCTTCCCCTCTTGTTACAAGCCGGTACCTCCCGTGCTGGAAAGCTCTTTGCTGCGGAGCACGCCGAGGCGGTTTTTGTGAGTGCGCATTCGCCTCAGGTTGTAGCCAAAAACATAGCGGAGATTCGGACCTTGGCGTCCGAGAAATTCGGAAGGGATGGGAAGGATATAAAGGTGCTAGCGCTAGTTGTACCCGTCCTAGGGAAAACAGAAGAGGAAGCGCGGGCGAAGTTGAAGGATTATCGACAGTATGCGTCGACGGAGGGGGCGTTGGCGCTGTGGGGTGGATGGACGGGCATTGATTTGGAGCCGTATGGGGATGAGGAGGAGTTGCGGCATGTGGAGAGCAATGCGGTGCGGTCGACGGTGGATGCGTATGCGAGGTTTTCAAAGGGGGGAGAGAAGTGGACGAAGCATACTGTTGCGGAGCATGTGAGATTGGGAGGGAATGGACCGTTGTTGGTTGGGACGGCGGAGCAGGTGGCAGAGGAGTTGGAGGTGTGGGTTGAGGAGGCGGATGTGGATGGGTTCAATTTTGTGAGTTTTTTTGACTGGACATCTTGCTGTGGGTAAAGCTAACGAGATCAGGGGTATGTGCTGTTTCCGCAGTCTTTCAAGGATATCGCCGAGTTGCTGGTTCCGGAGCTGCGGAAGAGGGGGCTGTTTTGGGATGACTATGTTGTACCTAGGGGGACCTATCGTGAGAACTTTTATGGAAAGGAGGGTCAGAAGTATCCCCAGGAGACGCATGTCGCATCCAAGTACCACTGGAAGGCGGGTGTGCCTGCGAATGAGCACCAGATTCCGGAGTAAATCGAATGGCTATAAATTGAGACAGAAACGTCGAAGGTGTGCAACACCAATGACTCGGACCAAGGGTGCCGGCAGAAGATTGCAACTCAAACTATATCCAATCCAGCCCTGAGCACGGCGCTATGCCCCTGGCCCAGGGGTTCCCGATAGTACCACATGTAAAACCCCCAGCTAGATAGAACGATGACGGTCAAGGTCAATATCGCACCGACAAACACATACTTGTTGGTGGTGGCACCGTCAATGTCAACAACTCCTCCCGCACCCCATACCGTCTGTGCCGCTTAGTTAGTGTCTGCTTTCTCACTGCGCTGTTGCGCGGCGCGTCTGCACTTACACTAATGAAAATGGCCGGGAGGAATATCATCTCCACAAACCCGATAGTTTTCATCGTCCTACTGTCACTCGCAGCCACCCGGGCTACATCTAGAGTAATTTCCGCAACAGCCCGGTTTGTCTTGGTCTCCACCTGCGCAATGATGTTGTTGATCTGGAAGATCCCGGTCAGCATTTCTCACCCAGGGGGCCATCATCATACGTACGTGGCCAAGGTGACCATTGTGCCTCGCCTCTAGCTCGGTGAGCCTCTCCACCAAAGCCTCACACGTTGACATGGACCCTCTGATTCTCTCCACCAGAAGCTCTCTTTCCCCTGGTCTTAAGCCCCCACCCATCAACGCGCCTTGAAGATGTTCCTCGCCATAGACGACTGCTATTGCCTCCCTGCAGAACTTTCCTAGCCGCAACCCTCCTTCAACTATCCCCTTCCCATGGGCTATTTCCACTCTCACCTTACTCAGCCTCTTCTGCAATATATCCGCGTCGTTCAATTCCCTTTTCCTCTCCTCAGAGGGCGTGCAAGTAACCCATTCTTCCGGTGCTAGCTCCTTCGAGCTCTCAATCTCGTTGATAACCTGCCACAGGCTAGTCATAAAATTAGCGCCTGAACGGGGGCGGCCATAAAGGGGCGCATCAAAGAGAAGTAAAAATGAATATACCGATGGGCCCACTGATCCCAGGAACGAGAGCGCTGCTCAAGTATGAGCGGGAGAATGCCCAATGGGGATGTGCCAAGGAGTCCGCTGTTGATGTACGCGGTAGTGTGGCTGCGGAGAATAGCAAGATCATTGGGGTCGTTTGCTATTAAAAGGGCGACGGCGGAGGAAGATGGAAGATGTACTCGAAGGGCGAGATTTATTACTTGACGATTTGGGCCGATACGTAAGAGGAATGCTAGTAATACCGTCAGTTGAAGATTTCCCACTCTTTCAGGGGGGGGGGGGCGGGTTTACGCACTAATTGACTTGCGATGCTCGAGGGAGTCATCGTAGTCAGTGAAATAGTTTTGATAGGGACGGAGGGTGTCAAAGAGGCCATGAACGTGAGAATTCAGGCCTAGGAATTCCTCGAGTGGCGCGAGCTCCGCGAGGAGATGAGTCTGGATCCTGAGGTTTCCGCTCTCAGTGATTGTGCCACGATTTCCTCGGGCGAGATCCCCGCGAGCGGAGCTGAGGAGAGTTAGTTGTAAGTAGTTTGCGATGTTGACGACTTGGAATTTGCCCACAAGATGAAGAAACTTGGACAGCGAGGAGTGGCGTTCTCAATGGCAGCTTTCTGGTCATGGTCAGACTTGATACTGCCACATGCCCAACCCGCTGACACTGACAATAGCTGGAATCTTTCCTCCTATAGCACCTGGCCCCAATGACTCAGTCGTTGGCGCCTTGCCGTTTGACAAGGTCCAAAGCTGAGCGTGTATTTGGTTGTGCATTCTGGTGTTATGTTTGGTGGTCGGGCACTACTCCGCGTGCCAGAGAATTCCTCGAAGGCTGACGAGAGTAAGAAGCAGCAGTCGGACTGGAATCGAAAGCATGGGCTGTGCCATGGTTGCGATGGGAGGTGAGGCTCTCGCTCGGGCTTTATCTGTCTCGACATCAGGGCTGGGCAAGCGCTGCGCCACGATCAAGGCCGCATTGCATGCGGCCAAGCCCAATTGAGCCCTTGTTAGCTGCAGTCCTGGATAGACGGACCCGCATGCAGCTACGCTTGCATCGACTTGGTGAAAATAATCCCTTTTGTGTTGAGCCGCGCTTGAAGACGCCATCACATCGAGTCCCCTCTCTTCCAGCGATGCCAACGAATATCCTGACATCGACGGGCATCATTCCCATCGACCTCACGAATACTGAACGCCTACCCTCTCCTATAAGAGCGCTCCCTTGACAATCTAGACGACCCTCGCGATCCAGACGAACCCCAGCACTCAGATTGGAGCGGCTTTTGGCAGCGAGAGCGAGAATGAGTCCCCAGCCGGCAAGTATTCCCAACTCTCCCGAGGGATTCCTGTCCTCCACTATTGAGGACCTCCAAGCCGCCGTCAACGCCTGGGCGAAGGATCACGGCTTTGCCGTCATACCGAAGAACGGCCGCAATCGAGAGAAACGTGGAGAGAAGAAGGGAGACTATACCAGGTGGGAAATCGCCTGTGGCCGCAGCGGCAAACCCATCTCCGAGTCAAAAGGACTAAGGCGCTCAACCTCACGCAAGTGCGACTGCAAGTGGAGAGGTTATGCCGTTCGATCTCAAGAGGGCTGGCAATACCAGAACTATTCAGACCAAGTCCTTCACAACCATGAGCCCTCTTCCCATCCCTCGGCACACCCTCAACAACACCGGAAGCGCAATGCCGCAGTCCTCGAGACTATATCTAAAGCTTCACATCACCCGGTATCCGCGCGAGAGAGGTCGGCTCGGCTAGTCGCAGACCAACATCCCGAGACTGTCCTGATCGACAAGGACGTCTACAACACAAGGGCTGGGCTCAGGCTCAAAGAGCTGGGAGGAAGATCACCAACCGGTGCTCTCGTGGCGTTGCTCGACGAGCAACAGATACCCTATAGAGTCAAATGGGCGGATAATCGTCCGGAGGACCCTGTTGGGCTGGTGTTTACCTTCCCTGAGCTCATGGAGATGACCTCGCGGTTCTGGGAGGTCACCTCAGCTGATATGGCATACCGGACCAACCTTTTCAATTACCCTCTCTTCCAGGTTACCGGCATAACGAGCTGTAATACAATTTTCGACTCCTTCTTCGGCATCATCGACAACGAGAAGAGGGACGCCTTTGACTGGCTTTGTAGTGCGATCAAGGAGCTCAGAGGTGAAGCCGGCATCCGGGAACGCCCTCGTCTTCATCACAGACCAGTGTAAAGAGATGAAGGCGTCCTTTACTGAGGTTTTTCCCAACACCCAGAAGCAACTCTGTATCTTCCATGTCATTAAGAACGTGCTCCTTAACACTAAGAAGAAAGTTCAGCAGGAGCGTCGAGATCGATTCGGATGACGAGGAGGGTGTTGACGACTCCCTCTCCGCCGAGGAGCAGTCTGCCCTGAAACGACTCCGCTCTCATGGCCGCATCCAGGAGCCAGGAATCGCTGCACCTACGCCTGTTATAATCCCCCACAACCATCACGGCGTTGAGGCGATGTTCAAGGTTATGGTATATGCGAGGACTGAAGAGGAGTTCTTTGGGGCCTAGTCAGCCTTGAAGACTGAGTTCTTTGATCAACCAGCAATCCTCCGCTACATCCAGAAGATCCGGATGCCTTCGCGAGAACAGTGGGCGACTTGTTACTCTAAGAACTACAAGAACTTCGGCGCCAGAGTCACATCCCCAACCGAGGCGAGCAACTTCAACGTCAAGAGTTACCTCCTCAATGGTAAGGCGACCTCTTTCTGCCTCTTCCAAGCGATCGAGCCGTTAGTGAAGCGCCAAGTTAAAGTCTTCAAAGAGACTCTCGCTCGCTCGGCAACGCGAACTAAACACGAGTATCTCTCACCAGAACCTTCCTTGGCTCTCTTCCTTCCCAGGTCTCCTACAAGGCCCTCGACCTCATCAACGACGAGTTCAAGATCGCTAAAGCCTCGATTCCGAATCTCAACCGACCAGAGAGACTGCTTACGCTGTGTTATGAGTGTACAGCTCCCCTCCAATACGGCATTCCTTGCAGTCACAAGATCCTCGGCCTCATCGCGAACCAAGAGACTCTCAAGCTCTGGGACATCAATCCCCATTGGCATCGTAAGGTTACACTCGTAAGTAGTCGCTATCTTGATTGTATAGCGTTGCAAACTGTAACAGGATTAGGGAGACCCATACCTCAGGATTCGCGATCCCAAGGTGCGCGAGAAGTCAAGGGGACGGCCGAAGAACAAGGCGGCAGTGATGCCTCTCCAGCACGCGGTTGCGGTAACGATTCGAGCCTCACAGAACAATGCCGTGGATCCCCTCCCTCTTACTCCAAGCCCTGTCGCCCCAAAGCGCTCAAGACAACAGAGGGACTCACCCCGGGCCTCCGAGAGGAAGAACACGGCGGCTACAACCCGATATACGAAGACGGCTGTCTGCTTGGGAGAGGGAGCCATCACCAGAGCCAGAGAGCTTAGGCGAGTCTCAGGAAGCAGATGGCACGAGGGCAAAGCTCCGCGCTTCTCGGAAGCGTACGAGGGCTCAAACCTCCGAGCCAGAGGTCGAGATACCTCCTACAAAGTCAAGAAAGCGGGCTACAGCGGGTGCCTCCACTACAGAAACAGTAGGAAATATCAGTTTGGTCCCGGGCGCGCCTGTGACGGGCTGAGCCCTGGTGCAGCCTCGGCGACCCTCGGCCGTGGTTACACTCTCGCTGTGCAGTAACGTTACCGATTTTACAGGAATTGAATTACAAAAAGTGGGTTTTGATGACAGGTGCCATTGGGGCGGGGGCAGTGGCTGGTATGTGGGTGTCGGTGTGGCAGTAGGAATCTGGGTCAGTGTGTCATAGCAGTCAGCTTGGTGAGGCTGCCTCGCGCCATGAAAAGGGCAAGGTGAGGACTTCACCTCGCAACTGTCCCTGTGACCACACATGACACATGACATGGAACGGGCAATGCCTGTTACACGACTCTATATGTAGACCTTTTGCCCTCGCTGGCCATCAGATAGATCCTTCTTTCTGCACCTTTGTAAGTTTGCACAATTGCTGCCGTAACCCAGCCCTGTATCTGGGACCCAGGCCTCCCAGCCGTGACAGCGTGTGTCCCGAACAGACCTCAATAAGTATCATAAAAGCTCCCTGGCCATGCCAGAGAGCCGGAGAGATCAGGGACAGATTACACAAGAGCAATACAGACGCACTGTTGCAAGTTATCTTTGAATCCAAAGTGCCGTGTTTCTAACAAGGTGTGCTTGACAAGCACCTGGTCGGTCTGTCGTAGCCAGGCGGCCAGGTCGTTCAGTTCTCAAGGGTTTTCCCATCACCCTTTACACACGCGCCGCAAGCTGGGGCCGCATCCAGGGCCAACAATCCAAAAAAGTCCAACTCATTTCCTGTTGACTAACTAGTTGGTTATAATAATCTTAACCCCTAGATAAGGACAAAAAGTAGACGAATCAATGCCCTTTCACAAATACCCAGCCATGTGCTTGTTCATGCGGTGTTAGGAATCCGACGTCTGTCTGTTCCTCGGCACTCAACTCCCCAATTCCCGGTGTGCCTTATCGATGAAATTCAACACCTTACCCCCTGTGCTGCTTCTTTCCAATTCCGTCACACGTTCGAGGAACTTGATCTGGAAAAGGTGACGATTTTCCGGCAGGACAAAGAAGAAGGTTTCGATGGCCTCGATGAGTCTCGATTTGGGGGCAGCGGAGGACAGAATAATGCGGACTTCCAGGGTCAACTGCGGCGAAGATTCCAGACTAGCCAGGACGGCCTGCCAATGCAGAATCCCCCACTCCTCGGCTTGCATGAAGGCCTCCATGTTGTCGAATTGGAAATACGAACCATACCACTTGAAGCTGAAGCGGCGATCACGGCCGCGCAGACGAAGGACTCGGAGGTGCTCCAGCTCACCCGTGGGTCTCATACCAGCGCCGGCGAGTTCCGGGAGTGGATGTAAAGACCCGATGTCACCGCTGACGTATCGCACCAGGGGATTTTTCAAGCGCTGCAGGGAGGTCTGGACAATGATTCCCGGCGACCCGTCGGGAAGTGCTTTGCCTTCCCCGACCACGTTGTCGGCATCGTCGAGGATGGACGGATCTAGAATCTCGACGAGCATCGTGCGCGAGTCAAACACAAAATCGGTGGCCCCCGAGACTTCGTGGTGGTCTCCGGTAAGGTGAGGGCATCGGAGTGCCCAAGCGCCGGTCTCGGAGCTTCCCAGAATGGAGCATACCTTCACTGGGCCGAGAACGTCGGTGATGTATGCCCGCTGGGCGGGGGTGAGCGGCTCTGATGTGTATATTATTTTGTCCAGCTTGATTTGCTGGCGCTCTTCCGCCGCGAGCGTCGATATGTGCCGGACGATTTTGATGACTTGGCTGCCATCGCCGGACAAAACGTTGACACGATAGTTTGCCAGAGCATTGGTGACATCGGCCGGCTCCATATGGTTCCCAGCACCTAAGACGCTAGCACCCGCGTTCTCTAGAATCTCCAAGGTGAGGTCAAGCGACCTAGACCAGCGGCCCAGTCCGTAGTTAGTCACAATGTTCATTTCGAGTGCAAGGAGCGGCAGAGAGACTCGCACCGGTAAAAGTGTCCAGAGACATGGGTGGTCAGAACCCAGTCACCGGCCTCCACAAGACCGCAGGCGCGAATAAACTCGCCCGTACGTGCCCGTTGCATACGGTTCTCAATGGCGTCTGTTGCGAACAGCATGGGGGTGCCGCCGGATCCGCCGCCGGTAATGCTGAGGTAAGAACCCTGCCGGTATGTATTCTCAGGGCTCGTGTCTGCCATCAGCTGCGCAATGGTTTTGTACCTGGTTTCCCTTGCGCGTTATTAAGAGAGCGCCGGCCGAGGAAATAAAATTCGGCCATCGACTTACAAGACTTTCTTTGTAGTGAGCGGCACGAGATGTAACTCCGGAGCCGACTTCTCCTGGGCCGCCGAGTCCAAGGCGGACTGAATTGCCTTGGCATCAGGAGGGTACCGGATGTGGGCGGCGTAGAAGGGATGGATTCTCGCCACAGCAACGACCTCTTGCAATGAGAACACGCTAGCCTTCATTCTTGCGAATAGTGGGGGACTCCCAGAATGTCGGGAACTTGGTTGAGCAGTTGCAGTTGCCAAACAAAAGCGAACCCTTTTGAGCTGAATGAACTCCTCATGTCGCCGCCGACGTGGGGGTGGTTCTGCTCCTCTGCATCGTGGACCAAATACAGTGCCATGAACTGTGTGGAGCTCCATCTGTGCAGGGGAGCTAGTCCACAGCTGAATCGACGGGGCGGCGATCGACAAGATACGATCCACCTGTGAGATGGACCCGACGCTCATGCAGCACGACGTTTTCAATATTATGCATGTAACGTGTGTGATAAGCAAGCGTGCCAAATAAGTGAGCGTGCCACTTTTTGACCCGACACCCATCTTCACACAAAACATCAAATTTCTCCACAGCCAAAAATGGCAACGCCTTCTTACAATGCCAAAATACGCCTAGCCCTCAGAGCTCTTCAAAACAACCCTAAACTTAAGATCCGGGCTGTAGCAAAGCTTTACAGAGTTAATGGGAGACTCTTTAATACCGACGCGCTAGCCGGCCTACATAACATGATATTCCAGCTAATTCATGTAAATTTACCGATTTAGAGGAGAAAACGAATATTTAATACGTGAATAAGCTATACACACACATATTCCACCCTTGGCTTTATTACATGGAAGATATGGCTAACCAACTGTTACGTGAACATGACACGCCTCCTGTCGGCAAATGCTGGGCTTACAACTTTGTCAAACGCCAGCCAGAGCTCCAGACGCGTTTTACACGTAGATACAATTACCAGAGGGCTAAATGCGAAGATCCAAAGATTATTAGCAAGTGGTGTACATTTATGCGTAATATAACGGCCAAATACGGTATTCTTGATGAAGATATGTATAATTTCGACGAGACTGATATGACGACCCACGGAAAGGCCCCATGAACGGCCTGGGCTGACGTGTCCCCACAGACACCACAGTAAGGAGTAGGAAGGGTACTGTGTGTAAGTTTGGTACCCTCTGTTAGTCTTGGCACCTCTGTTGACAGAGGCCCCGGTAACCAACAGAGGTAATGTCAGAAACACTGCACCTTGGAATGGGTGGAAACGATGTGGGTTGTGATGGCTTGATTGTATTGCTTGTTGAGGTTTTGGCTGAAAACCAGAACCTCCTTCTTTATTGACCACTCCGTAGGATTCAACTTCGTCAACACCATGGCTGAGGCTGACTGGCGTTCAGGCAGTGCCAGGCATCCACTGACCGGAAGCCCAGGGCCCCTGAACCCCTTTCTTTCTGACACTTATCACGCACGTTACATATTTATGTTCAGTACATACGGACCTATGTCGGCACCACTTCAGCTACCTTTGCAGCGCTACTTGGTAACGGGACGGGTTGATCTACTGTCTCACTGCTTTAGGCAAACGGACGCGAGAGGCGTCCTTGCAGGCTTGGCGAGAAAGGATCTGAATCACAGTAGGACGAGCAGGGGCGTATTGAAAGCTAAGGTACCTAGGTACAGTGACCCTCAAAAAGTCTGTGTGCACAGGCCAGTCTCGCTACCCCGCTATAATGTCCACTAAAACCCCCTGAAGCGAAATACTTCAGTTATACCGGTCTTCAAACCGTTACCTCATACCTAAGATAACACTTATCTAAATTTAAAGTCGACTAAAGTAAACGAGGTTTACAGAAATGCACATCTGAATTCTAGTTTATTTTTATAGTTCTGTAGAACGTTGTCGTTCTTGTTTGCAATGTGTCGAGTTTTGGTGGGAAAATTGTGTTTGCACAGACGTTTTGACAGGGACTGTATGTAAGTACACCCTTGATCTTTGCAGCATGTTGTCGCCCGCTGTCGTTGGCAGCGATGCCGCTAATTAGGTTGTATAAATGCATGCGAATTGACCTACAAATCCACTCGCTACTGACGAATGATGCTGTCCTCACAGGAGCGCAATAGTTTGCACGTCATGGCCGCCTCAGAACCGCTCTCGGACAGACATGTCGACGAGCTGATCCGGAAAAGGATTGCCGAGCTCGAAGAGATACCCTTCGCACCCCGGGCGGACTTGCCGTTCATCGTGGCAGACTGGACCAAGACCCTCCGGCAGCACCAACGGTGGATACATCTCCTTCCACAGATCCAGCCTTTCTATGGTGAGACTATTGATTGCTGGTCAACCTGGTGGGGCAACAGCTACTGACTCTGTCCCCTAGCTGTAAAATGCAATCCAGACCGTTGCCTCCTACGATTCCTGGCCGATCTAGGGCTCGGGTTTGACTGTGCATCCTCCGCCGAGATCCAGTTGGTACTGGGATTGGGGATAGATCCGTCACGCATCATCTTCAGTCATCCATGCAAAGCCATCTCGGCCCTGCAAATGGCGTCTAGCCGCGGGGTCCTGTTGGCTACCTTTGATAACTCGGACGAACTCGACAAGATTAAAAGTGTCAGCCCCAACATGCAGCTGCTACTGCGAGTCTATGCCCAAGATGATACGGCGCGATCATCCCTGGGCAAGAAGTTCGGGGCTCACTTGAATACGACTCACTCGCTGCTCCTGAAGGCACGGGCACTTGATCTGAAGGTGGTGGGCGTCAACTTTCATATTGGCATGTTCATTTCGCTCTCTTTCGCTTCCTTCTTCTCATCATTCTCCTCTTCCTCCGCCCTTCCATGTATCTAACATTAATTCGGCAGGGTCTGCGGCATTTGATCCCAAGGCCTTCCTAACAGCAGCCAGGGACGCGAGACGAGTCTTTGATGAGGGGAGGGAACTGGGCTTTGACATGACTATCCTGGATGTCGGAGGTGGGTTTCAGGATTCCAACTTCGACTCAATGGCGTCTAGTCTCCAGCTCGCCATCGAGCACGAATTTCCTGGCTGGAATGTACGCCTCATGGCCGAACCAGGTCGGTTTTACGCCAGCAGCTATTACACGCTAGCTTGCAAGGTAATCTCCCGCCGGAAGCACAGCAGTGGCGGCGACAGCTCTGCCCAGGTGGATATGCTGTACCAAAACGACGGCATCTACGGGTGCTTTCTGAGTAGGCTCACCGAGGACGGGTCGTTCGCCCCGACGCTGATTCCCGTTGATAAGGGCTACGGTGTCTCGAGAAGCCAAGGGAGGCATATCTATTCGCTCTGGGGCCCGACGTGCGACAGCGTTGACTGCATTTCTGAAGGGGCAGCACTCCACTGCGAGGCCATGGTCGGCGACTGGTTAAAGTACCAAAACATGGGAGGTGAGTAGCACCGCAAGCTTATGATTTGTGCACGTGTTCACGTTGAGAGGCAGCATACACAGCGGCAAGTTCGACATCGTTTAATGGCTTCCCCAACGTGTATGAGATTTTATACGTGACCCCTAGATTGATGTCTGGGAGGGAGACATGGGGGGAGGTGCCCCTACGACAAGTCGTCATTCAGGAGGACGCGTCTTGTAATTAGCACGCGAAGGGAGGTGGCAAAATGGTCTCTGTAGCTAGCATCTTGCGTCTCTAGAATGAATTTGTTTCATGAATTTTGTTCCAAGCTCATTTTATAGTGGTCTTAAATGTTAAGGTCAGTTGTCAGCTAAGCAACGAGGTAGCCGTGCCTCACATTCGACTTGGAACCCCCTTTTGAGAGCCAGTCAGATGCGCCCAGTTAGATCTGACCAAACAGGGGCGCGCATGTACGATTAGATGGTCAATTGAACTCAGTTTGCTTCCAGATTTGACTGCAGAAATGGAAGAATTAGCTTTGGAATCGCTTGCGTGATGGCTAGCGATGGCGATGGCCGTGGCCGTGGTGATCACTTATGTCAGGAGATCTCCACCGCAAGCGGAGGTCTCAGGCTTGGCGCCAGCCAATTTCCACCACTTCTGAGGGGTAGAGCTTTCTTTCAACAACAACAACAACAACACGAACAACAACAATTCAATCACCACCTTTGTTGGGCTCCAAGTGCTAGATTCTGACACATTCTGCTTCTCGTTGAGGGTCAAAAAGCGGGGGCAAGTTTCTTTTACAGCGTAGATAGACGCTTGCAACAGTGCAAATAGTAAATACAACAAATCAAGGGCGTTTAAAAAACAAAATAATACCACTGGAAGTTTGAAAAGCGACAAACATTACTCATAGACCAGCTAATGAATCTCGACTTGTCGACTCAGTGCTTTTAGAATCTTACGCAAATGGGGCTGCATCCCACCGTACCCGTCGCAGATGGCGCTCTGGGTCCCTGACCTCATTCCTCGCGTGGAGCCAGCGCCGGTTGTCCATCAGCAAGACAGACCCCTGGGGCAAGCTCTCCGCGTTGAGGTGCAGCGAGAAACGCTGCACTTCTGAACTCATAAGAACCTGCTTGAGCACCCTCACTGCGTCGGCTGCCACCGTGCTCAGTGGGGTGATGATGTCCTCGCGGAACCGCATCATGGCGGCGGGCCTACCGTCGCCATCGGTGGCGAGAATGCTGCTGACGATGTGATTTCTGCCGCTGGACTGCACGAACTCGGGAGGCACCGTGATTTGGAACTCGGGTCGGCAGAGTGCGGTCCGGACAACAGGTGGCAGGTGACGAATGATGTGTTGGACGCTGAGCGCGGAAAAGACGCCGCCGCCGCGCCTGTCTGGCTGCAGCACCTGCAGTGCAAAGTAGCGCGGCGGGTTCTCCTCGTAGCTGCAGTCTGTGTGCCAGGGGAATTCCTGCATCGTCTCGGACCGCGCCTGACAGTCGTTGCTTTGGAACTCGGTCGCGCTCGGCCGGATGTCCCAAAACCATCCTCGGGACGCGCTGTGGTCTAGAGGCAGGCCGTGACCGTGGAATTTGTTGAGTCCCACAATCAGGCCATGGAGATATTTGCTCTTGTTGTCCGGGAATCCCAGGCTGAGTTTAAGCAGGCCATTTTTCTCGAGGAGCTGCTGGACATCCTGGATGTGGTTCGGTTCGTGCAAGGAATCCAAAGTGCGCACGCCGAGATGTGATACACCAGCGAAAGCTCCTGGACACAGGCCAAAGGTGGTTTGGTTAGTCTTGATACCCCAACAGAACCCCCCACCCACCTACCCAAAGTAAGAGGCAGGATAATACTTACGAGTAGCCAGGTGACTGACTTTCTGGTGCTTCAGGGAGGGCAAGAGGGATTGCATGGTGAGATTCGCGCTGGCGGAGAGGGCGTGTCGGCACCACTTGCTAACGCAGAGAGATTGGTGATAATTAGCCCCGACCATGACTGAGAGGACTAAGCTTAGCTATATCAGCAAGGACTACATTCAAAGTTAGGCAGTACCGCACTTTAAGCTGCGAAGAAAGATCTACTATTACTGCAGGATGCAGAAAAGCAAGGCACCAACTAAGGGCGCACCCCCCTTTTCACTAGAGGTGCACCCCTACGGTTAGGGTTATATATGGTAGAAATCGGATAATAGGTCCACTTATATAAAGACTAACTACCCAGTGTGATATACTACTTACGCTTACACCTATTAACCTATTAGTAAAATTTTCCATTATTTACAAACTTCTACAAGATCGCTTAATGTATAACGGTACGCTGTATCGCTTCAACACCTTTTATATAGCTAATTTCATAGTAAATACTAAGTTACAGCCTTTAAAACGATTAACATCCCTTACGCGGTCGTTTAAGTATTACGTGTAATATTATTAAAATACTAATTTAAAAATATAATATTTCCTATTACAGTAATCTAAATAGTGACGATAAACCTTTTATAAGTTAGTGTTGCTTTGTAGCACTCTACAGGCCTGTATTACAGCACCTGAGAGCCTGTGGGAGCCTGTAGTACAGTGCTCCGGTCAGGGGAAGAAGTGCGAGTACAGTGCTCTGGAGGAGCGCTGTAAGGTACGACAGCAGAGCTTACTAAGGTGCTGAAGGAAGCAAACAAAGGCCTGTACTACAGAGCCTAAAAGACAAGTTACAGCGAACTATGCGCTGTAAAACAGAAGGTTTCAGTGAGCTCTGCACTGTAATAAACAACTGTATTGCTTGTGAATTACTTGCTTCAGTGAGTAGTACTCAGCTGAAGGAAGTAGATTGCTTGCTTGAGAGGAAAGCTAATTACAGGAGAGGAGATGGCTAGTTATAGGCTGTGGGAGCTCTGGAATGGAAATTCCAGAGCTTTCTACTACTAATACAATAATAGAATAGTATGGTGGAGGCTCTCCACAGGCCTCGTAACCGCTGATGTGGCCTCAGAAGGTTGTGGAAGCCTGTGGGCTTCCAGAGCCTTCTGTGGCCCTCTGAAGGCCCTGAGGCCTTCTGGATTCCAGAAGGTTCGAAGCCACATTGTGGCTAGTGAGTGGTGGCTGCAGGTGCAGGGTACGCAGGAGGTGCAGGGTACCCAGTGGGTGCAGGGTACCCAGTGCTTTCCTCACTGGCAGGCCCTGTAAATACAGGGCCTCTTTAGCGCTCTCAGAGGCTAGAATTTAACAAATTACTATTAAGATTTAAAGTTTAAGTAAGTAAAGTTGGTTTTAAAGGTGTTACATATACGTACTTACACCTTATTATAGATTTAATAAATTTAAGCTTTGTTTTACGTTATATGGGTTAAGCTGTTTTATTTATCTAAGTTAAGGGCGGTGATTAATAAATTTTGGCTTATTTTCCGGCCTTTTAAAGTAACTGTCGTATTAAGATAGTGTTTAGAAACATAGAAAATTATTATATGGTATTTGTAATTAGTGTGGATTACTGTAAAACCTGATCGCTAGAGGTATTAAGGGATATTAGCTGTATGGGAGCGATGATAAGGCACTAGGCTTTTAGTGGTGTGGAGGGGGTACACCCCAGTGATTTTTTAGGAGGATACACCCCTAGTGAAAAGGGGGGTGCACCCCTAATTGGTGCCAAAAGCAATTACACATCGGCGAGTTTCCTGCACGCACCTTCGCAGATCGGTCAAGCGACTTTAGTCCCGCTCCACCCTTGGAGGCTAATAAGGCGAGTGGGTAGTGGTGTCGACACCCATCCTCTCGGGCTTGTTTTGTTTGCCAAGACATCCCTATGCGCTCTTCAGGTGTACAGGGATAGATACCTAGACATGCATGTGCAGTCGGAATGACTCGAGCACGTCACAACTTGGCTAGAGGTGGTGTTCAAATATTGAAGTTGTACGGCATATTGGGCGGGGTGACCGCCGGCTTTGAGTAGCTGGGAGGGCGGGAAGTGATACAGTCGGGTCTGCGGTGACTTCCCGATTTACTCAATAATCATGTACCTAGGGTAAGGTTGCTCTCCGTGGCTGGATCTGATGCGGCCAGGTGCGGGGAAATAAATGCAGATCTGATTCCGACTCGACTGGCAGGCGTGGACGAATCCCTCGACTGCGGCGCTGGGCTTTTCATGTCCGCAAGCCGTTCGCGGTACAGTATCGCTGGCTGTTGGGTGTACATGTACGCTGTAGGCTCTACGCATGGACCTGCACTGCACTGCGCGCACTGCACATGGGAATGGAGATGGATGGATCCGTCGGAGCTCCCGGGTGAATTCGTCAGTCAGTATTCTCCCGCGTCCTTGCAGTACGGAAGCCGGTCGGTACGGGAAGGGCAGGGCAAAGCCTGTAGTGGTCGTCACCTGAAGTCATGTCCGACACCTTGCATGTAGCTGAAATCCCGAACCGCCGCTTTCGAAGTGAGGAAGATCAGTCCCGGCGCTCGCTTGCATCGACCGACTGCATGGAACTTTCACGACCTTGCTTGGAGGTAGTTTGTAATGGATTGGCTACGCAGAGCCAAGTAGCAGTGGGCAAATATGCATGCGCAAGACGGATGAGGCTCCCGGAATTAACTTGCAAGGACAACACGACGCACGTCATCAAGAGATAGAACGGAAGGGTCGCCGAGTCGATTTCTCTACTGCGCCTATTTTTGATTCATCAATCATGCAGCAAAACAGAACAGATCCATGAACCACCATTGCTGACAGCACAGATGCGGCCTGGACTGCTCCTCCAGGTCCCAAGGCCGAGGAGGTTGCCATGAGCCACGTGGTAGGTTCCAACGAGGGGGTAACGAGCACGCTTCCCTGATGCCTCAAGGACGACATCGTATAAACATTGCTTTACCTGTCGCTGTACAACACAGGTCGGACGACCGGGAACAAGTTTGGCGTGCTCAAGCTGTTCCAAATGTGCTATCCACTCGGAGGCACCCACTTCATCCCCAAAGATAATCCCCGCCCCCTTTCCACCCCGGATCGGCTTTAAGAGATAGTCAGCCCGGAGCGAGGGGAATTCCATCGAGAGCTGAAGCAACTCCAGGACCTCGCTCGAGCCCGGGAGAAACGTCTCCGCTATGCCGTGGCGGAGCATGTCGGCCTGCGTCTCGCTCAGAACTGACCGGCTGACCAAAGAGTCGAGCTCCTCTCTTATGATCCCTAGCATTCTTTTGTCGTGGACTAGAAGGATGGTTCTGAGGTCGTTGAAACATCGGAGGCTGATCGCACGCAGGGCGTCTTTTGGCAGAGCAAGAAGCTCCCACTGGTGCAGCTCTAGGCCGAGTTGGTGAATTTCCTCCACCATCTCTCCGCTCACCGATGTCAAGCCAGTTGGTGCAGAAGAATCAGGTGCGCATTTTTGCATTGGGGCCAGACAGCAAAGCTTGTAACCCATTGGGGCTTCGTCGTCAGCCACCAGGCGGAGGTCCTCAGGGGCAATGATCCGCGGCAACATGCCGAGCCGACGTTCAAGGAAGTCGACGAACATGTGGATGTCGATGCCCCGCTCAGCGCCCTTCAGGAGGTGCAAGGGACGATCGAGCCGAAATAGGGTGCACAAGCCTCCAATGATCTGCCGGTTCTGTCAGTGAGCGCTCATTTGGCCGTTGTTTTATAGATTCGTCTTACCTTGGCTGGATCTGTCGCTCCATACAGCCCACGCTCCTCAATGCCAAGATTAAGGAGGCCCTGCTGCCCATACGCCTCATGCATGAATCCATTGAAGCAGAAACGGGCATTGATCTCGGTGAGGCAGAAGGTTTCCGCCGATGGGTACAGTTCTCCTTTTGGGCCCTGTTCCACCAGAAAATCCGGTCTCCAGGATCCCAAGACGTTGCGGAATACTGGTAGGTTATGGGGAACTTGGCCCTCCATCCACTGATTGCCATTCGTGTTAGTTTGAAGGGCAACTGCGGGGGGGGGGGGGGGGGGGGGGGGGGATGGTAAGATGAAAGTCAACTTACCCGAAGGAGATCCTCCTCCTCCTCCAGCAGCGGCATGCGCCGAGGGAACTGGGCGGCGTCATCTGTCCACCATCTCTGCACAATATCTGTAATGGCAAGAGTCAATGCTTCATGCAGTTCCTCCAGCTGCTGCTGATGATGTTTGCCGATGAGGATGGGCCGGGCGCAGCCGTTCGCAGAGGAACCATTGTGCCATACTTCAGCAGGGCAGAGACTCAAGAGGCGGCCCTCGTACATATCCTGCTCCTGACGACAGGTGGCCGCCTCAGTGGATTCCGTCAATGCATAGGCGGCAGGGCCGAGGACTGCGTGGATCTGCTGTAGCGGCTGTGTCGTTGTGGGCTTCATGGTGTCCGGAGTCAGCGGTAATGAGAGATGGGGGATGGAAGCGAGAGATGGAGATGGAAGTAAGAGAAAACAGGGGAGGGTGAGAAAGACAGTGAGTTTCCGTGTCCCACGATGATTCTCAGGCTCCCCGAGGTGGGCGATGTGGGTCGAGGGAAGTCCCCGAACAAGAGCCCCACCTGAACAAGAGTCCTCCCTGAACAAGAGCTCCCCAGAACAAGAACTCCCTCTGAGCAAGGAGGTACTGATCGCACCGCAGGGTGGCGTGCCAACACCCATCACCGAATCGAGAGGCTTGTGGCGATCGTGGGACGCGATATCGCGAGCATGCAGGAGGCATTCGCAAAGGTTAGTGATTTTAGGCATGTGCATTCCGTACACGCAGCTACATAAGGTACATACATTACTGCAAGTACCTATGTATATCTACGTGATTTCAAAAACCCCTCAAGCTGTGTACATTCTATGTGGTTTCAAAAACTCCCTCACACCATTGCAGGCGAAAATGCCTATCGGGGGAATGGTCTGCAGCGACGTTGGGTTTTCCAGCCGCTTCCGATCAGGGATCGTCTCCACGGCTTGGCATTTGGTGATGACTGGACCAAACGCGCACCGACATTGGGGTTTCCAGCCGCTTCCGATCAGGGCCTCGAGCTGAATCGCGGGGCACGCGCCCGAACCCCCCTCCATAGAGCTGAGAAGCAATAATGGTACACAGTGTGGCCGACACAACGCCACCAGAACCACGCCATGACCGGAAGTACGTATGTATGGGTATATGCTAGATAGCATATGGCCAGCCTAGCGCTGCCGATAGCCTCGCATCTGAAAAGGGAAGGATTGTCGAACGACTGGCCTTCAGAGCTGCGATCTCAGCTGTGGGGATTTTTCCACTCCACTTCACCCAACACCCACTTCCAGCACATGTGTCATTGACTGGCTCATTCGCCATTCTTCACTTTGTCAATTCTGTCTGGGTGCTCCTCTCCTCAGCCAAACCACCCCCCTCTTCGACTTTAGACTCGCCGCCCCCCCCCCCCAGTGAGCATTCTAGGACAAGCCCAGCCTGCAGCTGCCACCACAATGCCTTCGTCACCCGCGCCATGTCATCACAAAGAGCCAGACGTATTGTCACCCTTGCTCGGCGGCGAAGCGTCCTCGCCCGGGCGACGCACCGACCGTGACACCACAGATAACTCGGTTGCGCACGGCGCATGTTCCACTTGGACGGAGCAAGCGGGGACGGACAAGCCGTTTCCAACACGCCAGATTCTTCTTCTGTGCTTTGTACGCATGATGGAGCCGATAGCCTGTTTTTCGATCTTCCCCTTCATCGCGCAGATGGTGCAGAGGAACAGGCAGCTGCCCGACTCCGACGTTGGCCTCTACAGCGGTCTCATCGAGTCGCTCTTTTCCGCCACACAGATGACCGTGCTCATCTTCTGGGGCCGTCTGGCCGACCGAGTTGGCCGAAAGCCAATTCTTCTGTGTAGCCTCGTTGGGCTCACGATTGGGCCGGTCTTGTTTTGTCTGGCCACCACCATCCCCGAGATGATTTTCTTCCGCTGTCTCGCTGGTGTCTTCTCAGGGTCCGATCTCATCATTCGGACCATGATTGCCGAGAATAGCACGCCCAAGACCCAAGCCCGCGCCTTTGGCTGGTTTTCCATTGGTGGCAACCTCGGCATCTTCCTGGGGCCGGTTGTCGGCGGTGCGTTCGCCAGTCCTGCCACCCAGTACCCGGGTCTGTTCAGTGGCATTGAATTCTTGGAGCGGCATCCATATGCACTGCCAGGCTTCGTCACGGGGCTTATCAGCTTCACAGGTGCCATCACCGTCGCCCTGTTTCTCAAAGAGACCCTTCCGCGGGAGAGGGAACCTCAACACGGCAGATTTCGTTGGCAACACCAGCAACACCAGCAACAAAGTTCATCGCAACTAACCCTTTTGGAGATTGTCAAAGCCCCGAGTGTGATGCTCGTCTTGTCGCTCTACGGGCACGTCATGCTTCTCGCCTTCGCCTTCACCGCCATACTCCCCATCCTCCTCTACACCCCCGTGCAGCTCGGTGGTTTCGGCTTCGGACCTTCGCTCATTTCCCTCATCATGGCCACCGAGGCAGCTAGCCAAGCCCTGTGGCTCGTGCTCGCATTTCCCCCGCTCCACCGTCGCCTCGGCAACAGGGGCTTGTTGCAAGCATGCGGCCTGGCGTACCCGCTGGTCTTCGCCGGATATATCCTCCTCAACCAGCTGCTCCGCGATGGCAGTGACACGGCGAGAGCGTGGTTCTGGGTTGCCTGCGCTATCGAGTCGCTGGTCGGGCCGGGCGTCGCCATGTCCTTCACGGCGGTGCAACTGGCCCTCAACGACGTGGCCCCTAGTCCCCAGGTTCTCGGAACCCTGAACGCCGTTGCCCTGACCGTCTCCAGCGCCGTCCGTTCTATCGCGCCCGGTGCAACGTCTGCGCTGTATGCTTTGGGTGTGAGGAGTCGCATCTTGGACGGGCAGTTGATCTGGGTCGGCCTCATACCCCTTGCCGCTGTTTTGGGTGTGACTGCTAAATGGCTTCCCAAAGATAAAACGAACAGCGGTCAGGGGGCCGGTCATGCCTGAAAATAGAGGACGTGTTGCAGGCTATTTGTCAGGGTGTCAGGGTAGCCGTATTCGCAACCACCCCAATCTCTGTTTGACAGCTATCCTACACACATCGCTAACCCTTAATATAAAATAATATCAATGCAGCCAACTTTGACCTCGTAGCCACGTATTTCGTAGAAGTTACTCCCCTGCACCCCGCATGCACTGTAATGGGTTGGTGGTCAAGGGAGATGGCTCTGAAGTGCAGACGACTTGTCAGAAAGAAAGGGGTTTAGGGGCCCTGGCTTTCGGTCAGCGAAGCTGACTGAATGCCTAGCACTGCCTGAACGCCAGTTAGCCTCAGCCATGGTGCCAACGAAGCTGAATCCTACGGCTTTGTCTATAAAGAAGGAGGTTCTGGCTTTCAGCCAGAACCTCCTTCTTTGCAATACAATCAAGCCATTGCTACCCATCGTTTCCACCCTTCCAAGGTGCAGTGTTTCTGACACGTGGCTCTCTTCGATGTTGAAAAGTGAACGAATTGGCAAGAAGTGATAGCGGAATGCTGTTTTCAGTGCGCTTCTGGTTTGCCCCCACACGAAGAATTGCATTTTTCTCAGTCCTTTCACATTTGTGGAAAGTTCGACTTCGAGCCTCAGCGTGCCTTCCCCTCGGCCTTCAACGATGTGCTGGCCAGCTGGCATGCGAAATTCTCTTCATTTTGCACCTCCGTATCGTACAAGACAATGCCAACTCAAAACATCCAAATTTTATTTTTACAGCATTACTGACAAAGAAACCCTCCGTCAATCATGTATCATGGCCAAGAGACCGCTGCATCTCACACTCCCCCGGTATTCAACTACTTCGCTGCTCCATTACCAATTACATCGCTTTCCTTCACAACTCCCACTGGCAAGTTATTCCAGTTTAGTTAAAGTACCGCGGTTCGTCAAACACGTGGTACCTATGATCCCTGACACCAGCGCCCCTGAACATGGCCGGGAAGCGCCAACCCTCAGGAACTTCCCATTCCTGAACGCGCCTGTTTCTAAGCTCCTCGGGCGCTGACCAGGCCATCTGGGCTTCCCCGGCCGAGCGGGGAATGACGAACTTGGCGACCTGGAGCTCGGTGTCGGTGATGGTGCTACGGCTGACGCGAGCATAGCCAACGCGGCGAAGACCCTTGAAGAGGATGTACTCGCACCAGCGGTCCCAGTCCGTGGGGTCGACATCGTGCATGCCGCTGGTCTCCGAGACGTATGTGTTGTAGTTGCCTTCGAGCGGCTTGGTGACGAGGTAGGAGAGGAGGAAGCTGGGGCGATCGGTGCTGCCCATGAGCTTTGCGAGATACTCGGACTGCAGACGGCGGTCCTCGGGGTCTTCTTCCTGGCCCGAGTGGAAGACGAAGACGTCCACGAGGGTGCCGTAGACGTCGAGGGTGGCTTGAATCGCAGGGGCCAGCTCGCCGACGGGGCTGGGGAGGAGGTGGTGGGTTGAGTTAAGGATGGGGAACTTGGAAAGGAGAGCGGCGCCCCAGGTGTGCTTGTTGGGTCCTGGGCCGTAGTCGACGTACATGCCGAGGTCCTCAGCGAGGAACTGGGTGGTGTCGCGGTTACCCATGATGACGCGCTGGAGATCAGACTCGAGCAGACCAATCACATCAACCTCCATCTCCTTGATCAGGTCGCGCATGCGGTACTCCGACGACCACATGTCATTGTCCAGGGAGAAGTGGATGGTCCAGATACCAGCGGTAAACACCTTGTCGTCGGCGTGGTACGGCTTGTAGTCATTGGTCGGGAAGCGGAGGAATGTGGCGCAGAGGAAGAAGATGTTGAGGAAGCCGAGGGACCCAATGTGATACTTTCTGTGGCCAGCAGCACCAGCACGACGTCTGTTGTTTGTCTTCCTGCGGCTAGCGTTGTGGGAGACGAGATTGAACACGCCAGCGCCGATGAGGGCCATCATGGTGATCATGATCCAGTCGGTGTGCTCGCGGACAAGGGGTCCGCCAGGAACGAAAGCGTAGGCCACAACCCACACGTGGAAGAGCACGAGGAAGTTGTAGATGAGGAAGCCAAGGCCAAAGGTTGTGCCAGGGTTCCGCTTGGCAGCGTTGCCGATCAAAGGCACCGAGATGGCCATGAGGTACGCGGCAAGAGTCAGGGCACCGTAGTAGCCGAACCAGTGATGGTAGAGAGTAAGAACAGCGGCACCAATGCAGCCAACACCATATGCCGTCCAGGTTGTCACAACGCCAGGCTGAAAGACACCGGCAAGAAGGCCAGCAGTCATGGCAGCGATGGTGTACCAGCCATGGACGTTGGAGACGGGGCCGCGAATCGGGTAGCCATCCCAGACCCAGAGGATCATGGTGCTGGTATCAGAAAGCAATGAGTGAAGCCCAAAGAAGAGGCCACCAATGCCGAAGGCAGCGAGAAAGGGCGAACCGCTCTTCTCGCCGTTGTCGCCGCTTTGCAGAGGCGCCCTTCTAGTGAATCTCAGGGCGGCCAGGACAGCAAGGAAGAGACCAGTGCCGTTCCAGCCGCCGTTCTCGGCGTGCATGATCGGCCAAATGGGATTGTTGGTGTACCACGCAAACTTGGCGACCGAGGACATGATGAGACCGATGGTCCAGGCGAGAATGCGGGCTTCAAGCTTGGCAGGGTGGACAGAGTCAGAGTAGAGGGTAGCAGCCCAGGCAAGGCACCCCATCCACACACCGAAGCCGACGGTGAAGAGGCGAGCCTCAGGGCCCTTGACGAGGTAGGCTAGGAGGCCTGACAGGGAGAGCAGGTGGGTAATTCGCTGGTTCTTGATCACCAGCGTTCGCAAGGGGGTAATGCCGAGGAGCGCAGGGCTGACGGTGGCCATGACGAGCGCCTCATAGCCCGAGATGCCCATGTGCCACAAGGGGAAATCTGCCGTCTCATCAGCATGGACGTCATACTCGAGATGAAATGACTACTTACACCAGATGACGACGCCGAGACTAGTCAGAATCGACCAGAACACAAACTGACTTCGGTTAGTTTTGGGCATTGGATGAAAATAGGGGTGAACGTACGCCATGGTAAACGTCCGCAGCAATATCGAGCGCATCACCGAGATGGAAGCCGGCAGCAAACACGCCAGCCGTTGCTTTCTCCTTCCTAAACCCAATTATCAGCTTGCTTCCTAGAGAGATTCATCGAAGAGGGCTTACTCCTTTTCGAGCACGGCAGTAGGCACTGAGGACGTGTTGACACTATTGAACCGTTTAGAACGTGAACTCATAATCTCATTGAACGCCATTACGCCTCAGTATTTACAAGCCCCAGGTCCTCAGTCGCACAAAGGAGCCCGGAACTATTTTGGAAGCCATTGCACGTACCCCTTGCTCAGGCCCTTGACATCCCGCACCACAACCTCGAACGTGCTAAAGTCTAGAGCAGTAACCGCATCGAAACCAACATCGAAGAGGATCAAGGACCACTCGAAGAACGCGTAGATGGTGTAAGCTGTGGGGATGTTAGAAACGCCACGTTCTCCAGGGCCCGCAATTCTTACCTCCTGCAACACGATGGACCTTGTGCTGGATGAAGAAGTACACCAGGGGAACCAGGGTGCCGAAGAAAGCACCGGCCAGATATTTCCGGTATTTGATAGCCTTTGCGTTTGGTGGGCTAAGCGCGAGACAGCCCGTGGTCCACGGGATTGTGAACACAATGTACGAGATCATGAGAATGTCGTGCCAGTCATGGTCGTCGGTCGAGGTGATGTAGGTCCACCCTCCGCACGTCAGCGTACGAACGACGCCACAAATCGCGATCGCCTTGGGGAGGACGCGGCCGGGCTTCGCGGTAAGGAGGTACCAAAGGCCGACGAGGGCGAATCTAGGGCCTGGTAAAGTCAGTATACCGAGGGTCGCAAATGACGCATGAGAGGTCGGTCGTACCAGATGTGATCGCAATGAAAAGCATAAACACCGACCGCTCGGGGTAGCGATCGCCGATGGTTGCCGACACCGAAGGGAACCATTCTTCGGGGTAGCCGTACCATTCGTTTTGGACAATTTTTGTGTAATGGAGCGAGACGCCGACAATGAGGGCGCTCAAGAAAGCCGCTGCCAACAGTTAGCACCCTGTGTATCCGCTCCCGTCGCGGCAAAATCTTGGTGTACCGTATGCGATGGCAGTGTGTGTCCAGCTCACCCACTGCCCACCGAAGGACAAGACGACGCCGGCGTCCTTGTCCTTGTATTTGGGGTTCGCCATTGCAAAACGATGTGTCGCGACGCGCCCGCTGCCCGTTACGGTTATTCGCAAACACGCATAGCAGTTACAATCGCTACTGAGGGAGAGACAAGAAGAAAACCGACAAGTGCAGAGAGGTGTCCGGATTGGCGATGGAGATGACGGATCGCTCGGCGCCCCAATGAAGGGGAATTTGTTCCACACCGCGTCGAATCTGCTTCTCCAAGACTCCAATTCCGAGGCTCACGCCAAGCCGCCCCCCTGACCCCTACTCAAGAATTGTGGGGCCGGCGTGTCCAACCTCGATGTCTGTCGCAGCTGCCCCACTAAAAAGTTTCTGTCCCACAGTCGAGCTGCTAATTCAGCGTTCAGCGCTCAACTCCAGCAGTTCGCTCTCTACACGACACGATGGCTGGCGTCTCAGACAAGGCTCGCTTCTACCTGGAGCGCGCAGCTCCCCAGCTGCGAGAGTTCGAGGAGAAGGAGATCTTCAAACCGGTACGTGCCACAGCTTCGCAACCCACGAGGAGCTCAAAGCTAACCACTACCGCGCAACAGGATGAGATCAAGTCCCTCGTCACCAAGCGTTCCGACTTCGAGCACACAGTCCTCACTCCCCGCGCGAAACCAACCGACTTCTTTGCCTACATCGAATGGGAGCGCTCCCTCGACCGTCTCCGCGCAAAGCGATGCCGCCGTCTCAAAATCCGCACCTCGACCTCGCACGCCAGCGAAGCCCGCACCTTTGGAATCTTCGAGCGCGCCGTGCTCAAACACCCCGGCTGCATCCCATTATGGGTTGCCTACCTCGAGTTTGCAGCTCAGACCAAGGCCACGAAGAAGTGGCGACGGATCATGACCCGCGCCCTGCGCCTTCACCCCACTAATGCTGGGCTGTGGATTATGGCTGGTCAGAAGTCGGCGAAGAACGGCGACATGGAGCGTGCCAGAGCGCACTTCCTCCGCGGGTGCCGTTTCTGCACTGGGGAAGCGACGTTGTGGCTTGAATATGCGCGCTGCGAGATGGATTGGCTGCGCAAGATCGAGGCCAAGAAGGGCGGGGAGGGAGTACGGAGGGGCGTCAATGTCATGGAGGCGATTAAGACGACCGAGATGACTGGTGAAGAGGGAGACGCCATCAACTTTGACGAGAGCGACGACAGCGATGCAGGGGGTGAGGACGAGCTGATGCTGCCGGACCCGGATCTGGTTGCAGGCGGAAAGAAGAAAAAGGAGGTTTTTGACGAGGAGACTACGAGGAAAATGGAGCGGAGTCCAGCGCTGACGGGCGCTATACCCATGGCTATTTTCGACATTGCGACGAAGCAGCTCTTCTTTAGTCCGGGGGCGGCAGCGTCATTTTTTGATTTGTTCGCATCCTTCGACAAAGTTTCCACGCATGGAAAAATCGCACAGCATGTACTGGATACGATGGAGGAGAGATACCCCAACAGCCCAGAGGCATGCAGCTGCCATATCCGACAACCGCTCATTGGGGTTGGGTTGCAGACGGCGGAGTTCCCCAAGGCGCTGCGCGAGTGTCTCGCAAGGCTGCGCACAGATTTCGAGAAGACGAACGACAAGAGGGCGCTGGCGCAGAAGATGGCGGCTTGGCTCGGGTCTATCTTGGAGGTGGAAGGCCTCGATACTGCCATCAAGACGGTGCTCGAGCACACCAAACAGTCGATGGAGGCGTTGTCGAGTTGATACCCCTAGACAGAGAAGATACTGGCTTATTCGACGCATTACTGGCACTTGCTTATAATCATTGCTTGTCTTACACCATGCTCCGTGACGGGCTAATATTACATTGCCTACTTGCTTTCCGCGGCCTTCTTCTCGGCTACTCCCGTCAGGTATTCCCACTCGGCAGCGGTCACCTTGCTGACGCTCAGTCTTGTTTGCTTGAGCATCTGCATGTTCTCCAGTGGCTGCCCGGGCGCACCCATAGCACGCAGCTCTTTGAGCCCGATAGGCACCTTGAACTTGCTCCTAAACTCCACGTGGACGACGCTCCATTTCGGATCCGACGGCTTTGATGACGGGTCGTAGTACGCTGCCTTTGGATCGTGAGCGGTCACTGCCGACGTCAGTACTGGAAGCAGATAGGATGTAGAGAGTAAACTCACAATCCGGAGAATGCTCCTGTACAATTTCCATCGTCCCAACGATGCCCGGTTCCTTGCAATTAGAAGCATAGAAGAAGGCAAGATCTCCTTTCTTCATGGCGCGCAGGTTGTTGCGTGCTGCATAGGCTCGGATTCCTAGACATGTGTTAGCCCATCCGTTCTTTTACTATCCATGATGCAGCACAACTCACCATCCCACGGCTCAGGCTCCTTCTTGGCGGCGAGGTCGTCAATGGAAAACTTGACATCGACGCCATTCTCGATGCGAGATTCGGGCTCTGCCTTTAGGAGCCAGTACGTCTTTTCCCCATTGTCTTCTGCATTCTCCTCGTTAGTCGCAGCCGCCTTTGCACTAGACTTGCTAAGTTTGGCCGCAGATTTAGCGGTAGCTCTCCCGACAGCTTTTGGCGACGCCTTTCCCTTTGGTGTTGCCTTTGCCTTGGGCGTCTGCTTGCTGGCGCGGCTCTTCTTTGCAGGGCGCTCAGGTTCAGATTCAGGTTCGGACTCTGGCTCCGGCTCAGGCGATGTTGACTCTTCCTATGCTTCGTGTCAGCAAGTGAGGTTGGAAAATGAACTGGGACCTAACAGATTCTTCTTTGACTTTTTGAGGCGTCTTCTGCGTTGCCCTCTTCGCTACCGTTTTCTTCTCAGCTTTAGGAGCGCCTGCGCCCTTGGCCTTGGGTTTGGGTGTCACATCCGCGGCGGGCTGGTCAACATCGCTCAACGGCTGGACGTTGCGCAGAGATCGTCGTCGAGGCGCCTCCGACGCGGTCTCTTCGACAGCTGTGGATTTCCGTTTTGGCATTGTGGGGGTTCAAAAACCGAAAATCTCAAATTCCAGAGAGCAAACCAAGATTCAGGAACGCGTCAGAATTTCTTCGCGAATCTCAAGCGTGTTTTTTTGTAGTGACGGTGAAGCTGTGGTTCATTTCACTTTCGACATTAGACTTCCATGAGCCCCTGTCAAAAACAAGCACAGTGCCCAGAGGGCATCTACGGTGTTCACACGGAGAGGCACTTGAGCAACTTCACAGCGTTGTCGCTGCGTCACCTCGCCCATGCCGGGATCCTACCTCTTGAAGTTATCAAAATTGGTCGGAGCCACGAATATTGACCCCGGCAGCCCACAACCGCGACTGCGTGAGATGCTGCAGTTTGTTGGCCTGAGTGTCTTGTGACAGTACCTGAGGCGCGCTGGTCAGTGCGCTGCTTCATCGATCAACCAGAAATCTGCTACAAGGCAGCCTGGGCTCCTGCTTTCCAATTCGCCCTGACGCCGCAGTTCTGGCCAAAGTGAGACACATGAACAAACTGCCTCCGAAGATTTCGTGTGTGGGGCCGTGATACCAACACATGTTTGTGCATTTCACAGCGTGGGAAGCAAGCGTGGTGTTTCGACGCTGAGTTTGCGCCGGGGCGGGGGATCTGCCCACCATCAGTGACCCCGCCACTTGAGACCGAGCAGGCATTCTGAACGAGCGAGCAACTGGTCCGCCTAAATGGGGAGGTAAACGTGCTGTGCCTAGATGAATAGTCCTCAGTTTATTTTTGCCAGAGAGATGAAAAAATTGCAACCTCCAGGATTGCCGAAGTGGGCGCTGCGAGGTTGGATGCGGCGTGCGAGAAGAACGGAGGTCCAGGTGCGGGGAGCGACGGTGGAAGGATCGTGACTTGTCTCGCCTTTTCGCGGGCCCGACATTTTGGGCTTGAATCACTCCAGCACATGGACACGATCGAAAGTCGCAGTACAAATGCCAATCTTGCGCCTGTCTTTCCCCGAGGTCAAGAGATTGGGTTTGTGTGGCTGGCTGATCAGTCGGACAGAAATTCCCTCCCTGCCCAGGTCAGGGAGCCTGTGATGTGCCGACTGGCACTGATAGCTCACGAGACAGATCTGCGGCTTCGAATAACGGCGTTTCAGCCCATACAGGAAATCCGGTTTAATGGCTCAAAATGCCAGAAACTCGTCGGTCGGGGCATGGAGATTAGTAGACTTGCCAACTATTAATTGGGGTGGCAGGGTGACGACGTCGAGAAAACCTGGCGATTTTCCAGATGAGCACCCAACTGGCGTGGCGGTTGCACGGGCTTGGCTGCCCAACCCCTGAAATGCTGAGAGCATCTCGGGACCAAGCAGTTCCCCGTGAATATGTCTGCAAGGTGGAACGGTGAAGGGGACACAAATTGCAGACAGGCTGGGGTCTCCGAAGAGTTGACAACGCTAGCTGCGTGGTCAACCAGTGTCGCGGTCGGCGTGACGAAGTGAGCCGATCGAGGTGGTGTCTGAGCTCGCTCTCAAAGGGCTGGACCCACGCCGGGCCTGGTCGTGACACTGGGTCGCAAAACACACTGGACAGACCTTCAGCCCGTTGCCTAGAGCGGAGGGGCGAGGAGGAAGCAATATTATCGCAAAGAACCAGTCCCTCAGGTCTTGGGCCACGAAGCCAGTGGCGCGATGTCCAAACTCGAGAGGCATCAATGGTTTCTCTCCATGCCCCTCCGGTCCGGAAGTAATAAGGCTTTCTGTGGCGATGGGTCGGTTCGAATTGAGGGTAGGTCAAGACAGCAGGTTTTATTCCACCGCGAGGAAGGTCAAAAGAGGAGAGAGGCTTGGAGTGACAGCGAGACATCTGCAAGGTGCGGCATTCCGGGTGACAGCCTTTGTGATGTTGGACATGCGGAAGCTTATCCGTTTTCACGGATGCGTGTATGTGCGTCCAGTGACGGGATGAGGTGAGGGGAGGGCCGCAAGCCGGCGAACCTGGGACATGCAAAACTGGCGCCTTAAGGTGGGCGCTCTCTCTTCGTCCGTTTCGAATTCTGGTGCCAAAAAAGCGATGACCGTGATCTGGAATCTCGAGCAGTCGAGACACCACGAGGCGGGACCGATACGAATCTTCAATCGAGGTTGGCAAATTTGAGTTTGCTGGGCTGATGAGGAGGTTCGAAAATGCCTGTCAAGTGGTGGCCGTGGGCTCCCGGCAGGCGGAGAATTTTAGTGCCTGGTTGTAGGAGTGACTTCGGTGCTGGAGGCAGTCGACATTAAAATGCCAACTGCCCACCTCCCCCATCCTGTCCTTTCCCTCTTCACCTTCTTTCCGATCGCTTCGGCTGGTTTCACTCTTGTTACCCTATTTTCGCGTCTTGATCACCGTTGTTGATGCCTCTGGTTGCCTTCACGCCCGGTCTGGCTATCGCCTCCCAAGTCGCTTTCTTCCCAAAAATGGCTCCTCTCTGTTAGTGCAAACGGTCCCTGCCTTGAGCTTGAGAGCACAAGCGCAACGACGCAACGAGGTCGAACTCCTCGCAGAGCGAAAAATTTGACGGCGACAACTTCCAGCTACACAGCATCATGGGTTTTCCAAAATTTGCACAACAATTCGAATCGTGGTGGTGCCTGGGCCGCTAAGCTCTGAGTTCGACTCGCCCCCCCCATGAGGATGCGGGCGACCGGGACATCCTCCACAACCTGGCCCAGCCATGTGGACGGGGACACGCCATGAGCCACTCCCAGCCAGCTCCGGATGGCCCACCACAAATGACCCAGCATTCCAGCAAATTCGCCAGACGCTCAGACACAAAAGCCTTTCACAGAGATGTTTGCGTCGGAAACACGCAAATTTCTTCCTGGAAGACCACATGAAATGAACGGCAAATTCACGCCAGCTTGTGGACTGGCAGCTGGCAGCCACCCAGTCATGCGGTCTCTTTGACGATTCGCCGGTGGGGCAGGCAGAGCGGGCGGGAGTGACGGGGCAGCTGCAGTGGTCAAGCGACTTGCGATTTAACGGAGATGCCAAGACGATCCGCTCATGCTCTCTGGCGCTGGACGTTGTTTTATTCATTGTTGGCTTTACGTTGACATTGCAGTTGCCTCTATTCCGACCCACGAACTCCCTGTCAAGCTGACAATAGAGTTGACAAGAAGATGGTCGCGATGCCTGGCGACGTCCCGTCCACCAGCAGGTGAAGACGTCCAGACCCGCAAAGCGGGACCTCAACGCCAAAGCTTATGCAGGAATCGAAGTCTCCCAAAAGGCCAGCGAGCTCGCGAAACGTCCAAAAAGTTGCTATGACTCGAGAGGGTTGTGTTTTCTTCCTCTGGTCAAATCAAGCCTGGCACCGTGGGCTCTCACTCCTCGCGATGGGCACACCATTTCGGCTCATCAACCGCTGCCAGCGCTTGATTCCTGACGAGAGCCGAGTTGGGCCTATCGCCAGGTTTTTTACTCACTCACCTAGAAGCGGCTTTGCCCATTCGAAAGACACAGCGATGCCCTTGATCTGGCTTTGCCTGACTCCCCCGATGAATGGTCGTTCCTGCCGACGCCTTGGAAACTTGGATGCCCCAACAAACCGCCATCTGAACAAGGGCCCGGCCGCCCGGCAATCCAAAGCGGGATTTCCAGAAACCCAGCAACCTTCACACAAAACGGAAGGATGCTGTGGACGACAGCAGTTCACATTGGCAATTGGACGACGTCTGGGGCATCTGGCTGATCAGTCGCTGGGGAAGATGCGGAGTGAGGTGGAAACTAGGTGAGAGGAATGACGCGCTGCTTGGAAGCACCGTGCGGCAAGCCGTTAGGAAGGGACCTTGCCTGCCACCAAAAGTCGGATTACCACAAGGTATCGCGCTAGGCCGCATATGATTTGCGGGACGTGAGGCGTTTGACCCACGGCACTAGACCTGTTGTGGACTGATGATTTGGCCCGGCTGAAAAGAAACCAGCTCACCTCGGCGCTCCGTCGAAAGCACACTGGACAGTGGACAGCACATCCGACAAGCAACACGCGCCTTCGGTACGGAGGTAAGACCCTTTCGTTCCTCCATTCTTCCCACCTTATCCGCCCCGACCAGCCGATTAGGTTGCCGTGTGTTTTCAGTCTCGTGATTTTGATGCTCGGGCTGCACCGCTCGATGCCATCGGTATTGCGCGAGCACTGATTACGTCGGCGGAACCTCGTCGACTCCCTGGGCTGGCCTGCGAAAATTTCTCGCGCCTCGCTCCACGCTCGCAAACCCCCAACCCCCATCCCCGTCAGCGCGGCCAGCGAGCCACTGTCTAGCCTTCCGAGTACGTCAACCTTAGCCTGATCGCCTCCACTCCCTTGTTTCTCAGTCGCTGTCGCTTTGCTGTGGGTGGTTGCCCGCGTCTGCGTGTGTCGCCGGTGTGCCATCACTGTCTGCACGCCTTCGCCGCTGCGCAAAGCGGATCAGAGCAGTTGCGCCTCAATTTCCGTGTTTCCGCGAACTTTGGGGTTTGCTGCTGCCCGCTGCCCGCCTGCCCGGGCTGCTGTTGCGCTGAGCGCTGCGCTGCCCCCCTCGCTTCGCATGTGGGCCCAACCCCCCCAATCCCACTGGCTTGCCGATAGGCACCACAAACCTCAGCAAGTGCCAGCCAGAAACCGCCTCTGCCCCCGTTGCCCACCACACACTGCTTTGCCTGCACGCCGCGACGCGACTGCTCCATCGCGACAAGCCTCTGCCGTGTCACTGCACCCGTTTCTTTTATCGGACTTGCCTTCACGAGGTCATGCCTGTTTCCTTTTGATGGTCGCTGACGCCGCTCAAAGGAATTAACCTGATGGGGTCGGCCATTGCCATCGCCGCCCTCGCACCTCGACAGACATGAGCTCCTGGCTCAACGAAGCCGCTGTCCCGAACCACAATGGCAACGGCTTCCCTCAGATCAGCGACCCTTCAGCCGTTGCCGGGTCCATGATGGACCCCTCCGCGTTCATGGGCAGTCCCGCCCAATTCAATCACCAGTTCGCGAACCCGCAGCAGATGATCATGCCCAATGGACCGATGCGCAATGCATCGCCAGGCTTCTCCAACCCCATGTATCAAACAAACTCGGTCGTTCCGTCGAAGCGCCCTCGCCCGCGCGAAGATAGCATCGGCCAGTCGCCGCGACAAGCGCCGGGGATGCTGCCGACGTCGCGCTCCGAGACACCACAACAATCCCAGTTTGCCAGCTTCCAGCCTGGCATGCAGCAGCAGCAGCAGCAACAGACCGGCCAGCCATCGCCGTTCCCCCATCTCCAGCCAAATGGATCTGCGAACGCGACACCATCCCCAATCATGGCGAACCAAATGCGCCCCGGGAGTGTCCCGCAGAGGGTTGCGACGACGTCGCCGCATCCGTTTTCCCCAGCGGCGCAACAGTTTCCCCAGCAGTCCCCAATACCCTCCGACCATAGCGGCACGCCGCAGCCCTTCATGCAGCAGAACAATTTCCAGAACTTCAACCCGCAGTTCGCGCCGGGCCAGTCACCAGCAAGACCGTCTCCCGGGCCCAATGCGATGGTCGGACAGATGATGCCGCAGTCGATGGGCCAGATGCCACAACAAATGCCCATGCAAGGCCAAATACCAGGTCAAATGCCTGGCCAGATGCCGAGTCAGATGGCAGGACACATGCAGAACCAGATGTTCCAGCAACAGCAACAACAAATGGCGCAGGCTCGCAACCCAGCAGACCAGCAAAGGATATTGTACCAGATGCAATTGCAACAGCAAGCTCAGCAGACGAATATGCAGATGCAGCAGCAACGGCAACAGGCCGCGCAGACCATGATGCAGGCCCAACAAGCTGGTATGAATCCGGTTCAAGCTCAAGCTCAAGCTCAAGCTCAAGCGCAGGCTCAGGCGCAGGCGCAGGCGCAGGCTCAGGCTCAGGCTCAGGCTCAGGCTCAGGCTCGGAATATGATGGCAAGGCAGGGAATGCCTAATGGACAAATGCCCCCAGACATGAGAGCGCGACAGGCGATGCCTCAGCAGCAGCAGCAGCAGCAACAGATGGGCAGGATGCAGCCGCCTGAACAGTTCAAGCAGAACCTGACAACGTTCATGTCGTCGCGCGGGCTCCCCCTTGAAAGCAATCCTGCAATTGAGGGTCGGCCAGTGAACCTGCATGGGCTTTTCCAGCTGGTGCTCCATAAGTTCGGAGGCTATCGCAACGTCACGCAGTCAAACCTCTGGCCCCAAGTCTCGCATGCTCTCGGTTTCCCGCCCCAGCAGCTTCAGGCAGCACCCCCACTGCTGAAGGGCATCTACGAGCGGAATCTGTACAAATTTGAGGAGACATGGAAGATGCGCATGCAGCAGCAACAGCATCAGCAACAGCAACAGCAAACGCAGGGAGGGATGCCCAACCCGCAAAATGCGCCGCACTCTACCCCCACCAAGCCCATGCCACAGATGCAACAATCTCCCCAAATCATGCTCCCAGGCGGGCAGCCGCAGCTACAGCAGGGGCCGATGCAGTCACCCATTAAGCCACCCGGGCATTCGCACCAGGGAAGCGTCAACGGATTTCCGGCGCCTCATCCAGGACACGGTCAACAAACACCAAACTCGGTTCAAGGTCACTCTCGAAACAGTCTCTCGCGAAACGTGCAGCCAACACCAACCAGCGATGAGTTTGTCTTGGCCTCCCCTGCTCAAAGCAAAGCAGGGTCATTATCCCTCCCAGGTTCTGCCCATCCGGAGAACCAAGGACTGCAAGGCGAGAACGCCGCCTCGATGCGATTTCCAGCACCCTTTGCCGCCCACCCCGATGAATACATGCCCTGTTCTCGCGAGATTTCTACCTATGGAGGTGTCGATACCAAGGCCATCGAGAAGGTTGCAGAAGAACTTCGGCACAGCAAAATCGACGTCCCGGCCCCGATCGAGTTCGGTTTAGTCGATATCCATGCCCTCACCCGCAGCATCCAAAGTGGCATCCACGGAGAGGTTCGGCTTGCTCTCGACACGCTCGCCTCGCTCACCTCCTCTGACCACTACAATCACATTCCCATTCCTCCGATCGATCTGCAGTATTGCGAAGACTTGGTGGACACGCTTGTGGAGTGCGCAGAAGAGCAGGCAGATCTGCTGGCTGAGAACTCAGAGGAGGCGTCCAACGAAGTTACGATTCCGTTGTACGTGGACGTGGTGAGGGCTTGCCGCACCGAGAGGGTATCCCTCCGCAAGATTGAGGTCTTTGGATCTCAGCCATACGAACTCGAACGGGCCGTCGATCGGCTGATTTGCATCACCACGATCTTGCGCAATCTCTCCGACCCCATGTTCCAGGTCAATCAAAAGTTCCTGGCAGACGAGGTCGTCATCAAATTCCTCTGTGTCATCATTCGGTACCTCGGCACGAGAGAGATGCTGATGCGCACCAATGCCGATACGTTGGACTTGATGAAGGACATCGTCATGCTCCTTTCTAACGTCGCAGCGGAGGTGGCAATACCTGGAAGGGAGCAAGCGTACTGTCTCCTGCAGTTTCTACTGGCCTTCACGCCTTCCCCTGTCCCGAATCTATCCAGCGAGCCACTGTTCTTCCCTTCCTACGACCCAAGCCTTCAGCCATATCTTCCGTACGCTGTGGACGCACTCGCAAAGCTTCTAGCACGCGACGAACCAAACAGGACGTTCTACAAGGCGATCTTCGCTGCCGACGCTGCAGCCAGCTCGTCATCCTCGTGCGAGCTACTCACGCGAACCTTTGCCCTCGCCATCTCACCCATTCCTCCTCCTGGACCGCTACCTGTAGCTACTCTGGAGCACCCTCGCGACCCTCGCCTTTCCGATCCGTTCGACTCTCGGCCTGCGAACTTACCCTCTTTAGTCGAAGTTCGTAAGCCGTTTTTGATGCAAGGACTTCTCGCCGCCGACATCCTCGCATCACTTGCACCAGGCCACGAGAGCGGGGTGGCCCGAGCCTGGTTGGCCTGCGGCAGCGGCTTTGCTCAGAACTTGTTTCTGCTTATTCGTCAGCTCAGCGCGCAATTTGAGGGCGTACCGCACCGTGGTGGCGCTCATCAGAGGAGTCAGCCCAGGAGAGATTCGGAGCTTGTGTACATCGTGAGGCTTGCTGTGAGCATACTGAGGCGGCTGAGCGAGAAGGCACGAGATCCAAATGACCCAACTGGAGAGAACAGTATTCCTGCAGCCGCTCTTCCCAGCCGGGACAGTCTCCTTGGAGCGTTACAGATGCAGGCGCCGGAGTGGACCAAGGAGGGAATGTTGGCGGACCTGGTGGCGTTTGCCAACCTTGAGAAATAAGTATGTGGCAGGCGCAAGATATGTACGGTATTGCGTTTGGTGTTGGTTAGGATTCAGTCGCCTTTGGGCATGGTTTGCAGCGATTGTGGCATAGCATGGGTGCTCTTCGTTCCTGTCGCTCTTGTAGATAAAGTATGTGTAAGGGAGTTGGATGGACACGGTCTGACGAGCGAAAAGACTAAGGAAGGCAAACAGTGATTGTTACAGCGGTATTATCGGTCCAGCCTACAGGGGCGTGGCGTATTGGCAGGTCATTTAACTTCTGTGTATTATTTCTTCTGCATGTGGTGCGAATCGAATGGGATGTATGGTGCCAGGCGTGTTCTGTGTTGGCTGCTCTCCATGGTATATGTGGTTCAGATATAGTTATACACTATTATACAGTGGGTATTCGAGTTGTCTCCTCATCTTGCGCTTGCCGTGCCAGCCCTCGCTGGGAGTGCTCCCGCCATCGCCGCGTCGCGGACTACCAGAGCAGCCCCAGTTTGGTGGTTCACCATCGCACCATGTCCGTCCTGGCGCACATGTTGTAACATCCGGGCATCCAACACACTGCTAAATTACGATAGCCATCATCGCCTCCTAATCTCCTCAAAAGCCCTTTTTCTCAAGAAATTCGGTCACCTTCGGCGCGAGGAATCCCTACAGCATCTTATGTTAGCTTACTGATCCCGGTCGGCATATTACTGGAAAACTCACCTTCAGTTCAAGGTGCCCAGTGACTGTCTTCACTCGTACATCCTCTATGTCCATCCCAAACTCTTGTGCCATATCGTGCCTCAGCGCCTGTTTGTCTCCGTCGACCTTCTTGACGACGGTGAGTTTGTAGTTGCCGCCCCGCTTGGTCAATTGATACACCGGGAGGTTATTTGAGGGCGTCCGCCCGACGAGGTATGGTGCCTTGGTTGCGGGCTTTGCTGCGCTCGTGGTTGCGGGTGTCTGGGTTTGGGATGGAGGCTCGGAAGCTGCCGTCGTAAGGGTTCGCAAGCATGCCGCAGGTTGGAAGGCGAACCGCCTTGCGGGCGCCGTCGTTCGAAGGAGAGTCTGAAGCATTGCGGTGTCGGGGGCAGCTGGCTGTTGGTTGCAATCGCTTTCACAAAGTCCACAAAGCCAAGCTCGCGCAAGAAAGTCGAGATCTTTTTTGGCGTTCACGCGCCTATCAACAGGGGTCCTTTCAGGTGGCCCATTCTGCTGCCGCTTGCGGGTCAAGCGCATGGAAACAAAGAACTCGGAGCGCGGCAGAATGATTCACCGCCCCCGCTTCCTCCCACGCCTCTGGTTGGCCAGTGGCTCAACCTTGCGACCCGCCCGTGGTCAACCGTACTTTGCAATTTTTGACCCCACCAAAGATTCACAAGATAGCCTCTTTCAACGAAAATTGGGCGGTCGAGTCTCTCCTCTCAACCCTCGTCTGGCTCCCAACCACGCCCCAGAGACTCGCGATTTTCCCACCGAGCCGACCGTTCGTTGCCGCCGATATTTCTCCAGCATGGCTGCCACAACCCCCAACGGGGCGTCCTCGCCGGCCGATTACGACCTCCTCCCCAAGCTCGCCCCGCATCTCGACCGCCACATGATCTTCCCCCTACTCGAGTTCGCGCAAGGCCAGCTCATTGATGAAGATGAGAGCATAACCGACGAGAAGAAGGCGCGCGAAATCACCGAGGCCAAGTTTGCGCTGCTCAAGAAGACCGACATGACCGATTACGTCGCCAGCCTCTACTGCGAACTCAAAGGGCTCAAAGAGCCGCCGATCGAGTACGCCGAGCGAAAGCAAAAAGTGTTCAGCCAGCTGGAGAAGTTCGAGCAGGAGACCGGAAAGATCACCGAGCTTTTGGAGCGGGAAGATGTCGTCAACAACCTTAGGAGCGACAAGGTTGCCAACTTGGAGTTTTTGAAGAAAGATCATGATGTAAGGACTGCCGCTGAGCTGGGCTAGGTGGGCATGTGCTGACTGGCGGCAATAGGTCACGATCGAGATGGTCAACGCCCTCTACGAGCACGGCAATCTCCAGTACAGTTGCGGCAGCTATGGCGACGCCTCCGAACTCCTCTACCGCTTCCGTGTTCTTTCCACCGACAACGACAAGGTCTCCTACGCGACTTGGGGCAGACTTGCGTGCGAGATCCTGACTACTAGTTGGGAGATGGCGCTCGAGGAGTTGCAGAAGGTACGCGAACTTATCGACACCAAGCTCCAAAACAACCCCCTCGCACAGTTGCAGCACCGGACGTCGCTCGTCCACTGGGCGCTCTTCCCTCTCTTCAACTACGACAAGGCCAGAGAGCCTATCTTGGAGCTGTTCTTCAGCGCCCCGTTCATCAACACCATCCAGACCAACTGCCCCTGGATTCTACGCTACCTCACCGTGGCCGTCATTACAAACCGCGGTCGCGCAAAGAATGTTGGTATTCAGCAGAAGCAGATGAAGGATATTGTCCGGATTGTCAAGCAGGAGGCATATGAGTACCAGGACCCCATCACCAAGTTCGTGCACGCGCTGTGCATCGACTTCGACTTCGAGGAGGCCCAGAGCCAGCTCGTTGTGGCTGAGGAGGTTCTGCGAAGCGATTTCTTCCTGGTTGCCCATGCAGATGACTTTGTCGACTCGGCAAGGCATCTCATCTTTGAGAGCTACTGCAAGATCCACGCCCGCATCTCCCTGAAGGACCTGAGCGCGCGTCTCGGTCTTAATGCCGACGACGCTGAGAAGTGGATTGTCAACCTCATCCGCGACACGCGACTCGACGCCAAGATCGACTACAAGGAGGGCACAGTTGTCATGAACCACCCTCCGAGCTCAGTTTACCAGCAGGTCATTGAGAGGACTAAGGGTGGCTTCTTCCGGACACAAGTACTGAACGCGGCGGTGGCCAGGTAGGAGAAGCCACCATGCCGAGCAACGGCTTCGAACAGGGATGTAATTTTACTTTCAGAGCATTGAGGATGGCTTATGATACCATGATTCCACTTGTATGTGTGCCTTGATGCAAGTGATTTGATGCTTGATGGTGCCTTGTGCCTGCAACTAGCCCCAAGTACCAATGCCTCTTTTTAAGGCCTAGACGCCTTTAAACCCAACCCAGACACCTTTTACTTCATACAAGGCCTTAAGGTCTTGTGGCAATGGTGGCCGTCAGCTCTGTCAAAGGTGGGGGTTGCGCGTGTGAATGTGTGTGTATGGTGCAAACAAACGTATCGTATGGTGCGAATAGACATTCTAGTCTTGAAAGCTGCCTCTGGTTGACTTGCATGTCCGTCTCACGGTAAGTGGATGAGACCCATCGCGCGAGGCCTTATGCTGTATCGCGCAAGGCCTTGTGGTACGATCAGATACGCATCAGGAGAGGCTCGTCTATGTAAGAGTTACACTCTGCCCTTCATGTCTGGGATGAGGAAGCCAAGTCAATGCGTGAGTTCTCCGGTCTTCTTCCTAGTGATGCCACGCTGAATGAGTGCCAGTTGTGTAAATACGTAGCAAGGTCTGGCCAAAGGCCATTTGAACGAAGAGACAAATCCAGCCAAACAAAAGTAAAACAGACTACAGCACACGCATATAACCATAGGCCCATACCAAATCACTCAGTCTTAGCCGCTTTTGCTTCCCCTAAAGGACCCGCAGCACCAGAACCAGCAGCAGCACCACCACCTCTTCCACCTCTCCTCCCCTTCCTCCCACCACGTCCCTTCTTCTCCACCCCGCCCTTCTTCTCAGTCCCAGTCTTCTTCTCAATTCCACCCTTTTCGTTCATACCATTCCTTCCACTCCCTCTCCTCTTCCCCTTCCCCCTCTCCCGATCACCCCCCTTCTCCTTAGCCTGAATCTCCCCCTTCCCACTAGCCCCGGCCCCAGCACTAGCACCACCATCTCTGCCCCTCCCCTCCTTCCTCCCACCCCTCCCCCCCGTCCCCTCTCACCCCTCCGTCCCCTTCTCTCTCCACCCCCCTCACCCCCCTGACACCCCCCACTAGCCAACAACACCCTTCCCACCTCTAACTTACTCTTTACAGGCCTCACCCACTTAACCACCTCCCTCCCCGCCCGCTCCGCATCCCGCTTATAAAAAAACGGCCCGCTCACATCAATCTCCCCCTCCTCACGCATCGTCCCGTACAACGCATCCCAGTACTTGCCTTTGACCGGTACCGTCTCCCCCTTGGGAATTTCCAGCCTCGGAAAATCACCCAGTTTCTTCTCCTCGGAGGCGGTACCGGTGTTGGATGCGGAGAGGTTCCCTTTCTTTTCTCGCCATTTGGCCCATGTGAGAGCGAAATTGCGGAAGGAGGGGATGGGTTCGGAGAGGGTTAGATCCGGGTGGGGGGTCCAGGGGGTGGTGGTTATGGTGGAGGGGGTCCAGTACTTGGGAGGGAGGTTAGGGGGTTTGGGGGGGTTGATAAAGGGGGAGGTAGGGTCGGGAGGGGTGGCGGTGAGGAGGAGGTAGAGGGTTGTTATGGCGTAGGTGGTTATGTCGGTGAAGGGGACGGAGATGGGGGCGGGTTTCTTGATGGTGGTGGGTTTCTGCGGGGAGAGGACGGGGTCGCCGTCTTCGTAAAGTTGGTCGAATTCGTTGAGGTCTTCGGCTTGCGAGGGGGAGGTGTGATCCGAGGGGGTGGACTGGCTGAGGATGGTGAGATTGGAGCCGAGGGAGATGAGGACGAGGTTGTCGGTGGCGAGTCGATCATGAAGAACTTCCAGGGGTTGTGGTGGATATCGTTGGGGATGATGCCATGGCCGAGGTTGAGCTCGTCGAAGAGGGAGAAGAGCTGCTGGGCGTACTTGAGCTTGAAGGGGCGGGTGGTGCGGTTTTCGGCGAGGGTGCCGCCGGGGATGAAGGGCGTGGTGAAGCCCACGACGCCGCCGGAGTGGCCCTCGTTGAGGACAAGCTCGGTGATAGGGATGATGTGCGGGATTTGCACTCGGGCAGCGGCTTGAATGGTGTTCCACGTGTCAAAGATACCCGCGCTGCTTTCGTAGTGCTTGAAGACAAGTTTCCCGTGTCCAAAATAAGGACTAGAGACAGGATAAACGAAGTCGACGTAGGGGGCGTGACGCTCGAGCTCCTCCAAGCTGCTGCGTGGGATGGCCTCGATGTTAGGCAACTGGTACACGGCCAGCAGGGCGTAGTACGTGCACGGCGTGACGTCCTTCTTGGGAGAGGTCGAGACGGACACGATTGACACGGTGGTACCGTCTCCTTCGATCTTGGCCACCACAAAGGTAAGCGGGACTCCGTCATCGAGCTTCCCTTGGATGGTTGTGAAAAGGGACTCCCTGATGGCCTTGTGTTTAACGGGGTTGATCAATGCAAACTTCGACTCGAGATCTTCCTCCAGTTGGAGACCGATCCAGCGCCTGTAGTCGCTGTCGTAAAGACAGAAGTTGATGCCACTTTCGTCTTTGACAACATTTGCCCCTTGCTTGAGGCTATCCGGGTCTACAACTTGGTTCGGGTCCACGACTTGGACTGGGCCACCGTCACCGAGTTCAAGTATCATTGGGAACCCAGTGAATCGAGCCAAGACCGCCTTGTTGGGCTTGGTGGCGGTTGATTCGGCCATTGTTTTGATGATAGAGCTCAGCTTTGGTCCAAAAGACAAGGTTGTCGAGGGTTGTCGAAATGTCGAGGGATGATAAGAACTAAATCCTCAGGAAGGTTGAGAAAAGGAGTCGTTCTTTAAACGTGGTCGACCCCGTCGACGCTCCAACAACAAAGGGGTAGGTAGCCCACTCCGTAGCGTTGTAGCTCCCGCTTTTGTTGCTTAATCCGGAGCATCTTTAATTGGCGCTACGCTGTCGAATTTGCGGCGTAAAAAAGTCTTTGTGCGCCTCCTTGTCCGAAACGTTCGCTAGAAAAATGTTGCGCCATGGGCAAAAAAGAAATACTTGCGGTTTATGTGGATCGAACACATGACCTTCAGATATCGATTTTGATGGAATAAAGTAACCTCTTCAGTCTGACGCTCTCCCAACTGAGCTAAACCCGCTTGTGTTGGGTCGGGGTCCATATCATGACTCGAGTCGACGGGTCTCTGTTGCCGACAAAGTGTGTGGGGCGAAGCTGTAGGGCCATGATGAAAACGATGAAGACTTTCCATCCCACCGTATCGATGCCGTTGTTGAACGAGGTGCTCTGAGTCTTCGTCGATGTCTTCACTCGTTCTCCCCTAATTTTAATCATTCCCTGCCTGACGATGCGATAAGACAGCGGCGAATGCCTAATTGGCGAAGAGATGAGCTAAATCACCGATCCTAGTCGTTTTAATGCCCATGGGTTTACTCACCTTATCAAAAGCATGCTCAAGACCCCTTTGGATCCAAGAATTGCATTTAACATACCCCACAGCACCAAAACGAGCTGCAATGCTGTGCCCTAGGCTGGTGTAATCTCTAAAGTTTGCATCGGTCAAGCCCTCTGAAGCCGACAGTTTATCCTTCGGACACTCGATCCCCACAACCAAGAAGGGGGTATCTGGACAGTTCTCCCTGATTTCAGGTGCCCAAAGACGCTCCACATTTCTGTAGGTTGTTAACTTTCCAATACGAACAAAAACGAGGAAGATGTCGGTCCCAGTATAGGTAGATATTCTCTCACGTCGAGCAGAACTTTCTACCCCGGATGACGTCGCAAACGCCGTAAGCGCGTGCAAATCACCACCAATGCTAAAAGCAAGTATAAATAGTTAGCATGGGGCGTTTACCGACCAGAAGGGAACCGCAGCACTTGGCTTGACTCGCATATGGGAGCATTTACCTTACGTAACGGCGTTGATCGTAGTCCGACACCGCTGACGTATAAACAAAGTTTGTTGTGTACAAGAGCAGGGTTTCTGCTTTCATTGTTTCGCGATCGCCGACAATGACCAGCCTTGAAACGCACGCGTTAGCATACCTACACGTGAATACCCCTGTACTACCCAACTTGGTGGATAATAAGGCATGGCTTACTTGATGGTACTGCGGGCAATACGTTGGTGTGGACTCAGCAAGGCGTCTTCATCGTCACTTCCGCTGGTGTCTGGGTGCGGTGACCCAGGCGGTTTTGGGGAGCGCATTGCTTTACTTGAAAGCGCCCAATGCAATGGAGCCGAAGGCCAGGGCGTAGACGATCCATCAGGCTTCTCACCAAGGAAAGTCTTCTGATCGCCAGGGGCTGACGCGCCGTGCTGATTCTCCAGCAAGGGCGAGAATGTGAGACCTGATCCAAACTGATTGATGTCATCCAGTGTTAGTGGTAAGCGGAACACTGCCACGATGGAGATGTCGTTCAAAGAGAGATGGCTCCATGCGTGTGACCTAACAGCTGAGCTCGTAAACGAGAGGTCTGTCTTGCTGGATCGTACTCGTGTGTAAACTCTGGAGGTCTTGAGAATAGTTTCGAATTCGCGAAGCAGGGACGTGCATTGCTGTGAAGACGTGGGTGATCTTAGTGAAGCGGGACCAAGTGAAATCTCTGAGGCATTGGGAAAACCGGCGAGCCGTGGTGTCGTCAGATCGGTAAGAGAGGAGTCATTGTCGTAGAATTGCGTTGAATGGTCGTCGGTGGGTTGGAGATCATCGATCTGGTGGATGCGTGCTGCTAGCTTGCTATCTCGCTGCACAACTGACCTGACTGCATCAAGTAGCTTGTCTCGACTCTCCATGGCTACAATGTTTGACTGGCTAGAATATACAGCGTCAGGGCTTGAGATGCACTGTTTGAGTCGAGGTGGCAGATTTACCAGACAAGCGTGGTGACCATCAATGACAGAGACGCTTTTTGGGATTCCAATCTCGGGAGGAGCCTCATTATTCTCTTTTCTTCCCACACCCAGCGAAAGCGACGCATCAAGCCGTTCTTGAAGCAGACAATGGACTCGAGTTCGGAAAGTGTAAGGATGCAACCGGAAAAGGTGATGGTAACGAGGTCGAACCGAACCAAAGACTTTCTCCGACTCGGGAGGGTAGATAAAGTCTCAAGAAGACCCTGGACTATCTCCAGCACGCCTCGCATCTCCTCAACAGCGGCCAGGACATCTCGCGCAGACTGCGGCGCATCAATGACACCCGAGATGAAGCTCGACAGCACTGAACAAATTTTCCCCGATGTCGCGAGGAGGCCTACAATTGAGGCCGCGATGCTGAGGGGGTCGGCCATAGGAGTCTCGGGTATCGCATTCTCCGAAAAGCGAGTGGGCGTCCGTTGCCTTGATGAACGAGACCAGGCTCTGCCGCCGTGCAAGAAAATCGCGATGGTGCAGATGCGGCTGAGCTGAGGGCACGCCCCATTGGCCGACTCCCCCAGCGTAACGGAACTTCCCGTTTGCCATCTGCAGTCAAAGAGATGGACACATGACGCAGCTGCACGGTCGAAGGCGATCCGGAAGTGAACCCAAGATACCAGGTAGCAGCTTTCTAAATTCATATTCGTGTGTTGTCTTTGGTTTGTGGCTCTTCAGGGGGGTGCTGTTTTTCTTCCCGAGAATCTCGAAGCGATCAAGGGAATGGCCCACTTTTCCTGACCAATGAGATTCAAGAAAGCAGTTGTCCGTCGTCTCCCTGGCAAGGGTTGAACGACAAAGAGGATTCTTCGATGACCACAGCACTGAACCAAAATTTCCATGTTGGATCGTGTGACACATGACCCTGCTTCCCAGCCGTCATATGGAGATCAACCCGCCGTCCCGTTTCAATTGCATGTCCTGAGAGTGGGGTTGCGGCGCGGTAATTGATTGACCTAAAACGGGAATTTTCGTCGTCAGCGTTGGCGCCTGGCACCGCAAGGAAGGAGCTACTTCTTGTCTCGTCCAAGGGCACTGGATCTTGTGCGTCTCGCGCGTCTCACCATTTTCTGCCACCTTCTGTACGCGGCGACCATCTTTCACATGGCGGCACACAACGGCAGCGAGGCGGCATGCCTCAACGACAATTCCTTCGGACCAGCTGTGGTAGGGTGCCGGGACAACTTCGACTTCACCAGGACCTTCGAGCACTCGATTCTTTCGATTGCGCCTTCCGCCATCATGATTTCTTTTGCATTTGCAAGACTGCCCTATCTCTCCGGCCAGCCAATCGCGGTGCATGGCGGGCAACGTTTTCGCCTCCTCAAGTTGGCCGCCATCAGCATGTTCATTGGCCTGCAAACATCGCTTCTCGCCATCGCTTGCACCAGTCCAGCACCCGAAGGTCAGACCTACATCGCAGCTGTAGCTCTAGCATTCTGTGTCTCGTTGTTGCTGCTACCCTTGTCGTTCTACGAGCATTCGAGATCGCGAAAACCGTCTACGCTTCTCAGCACGTACCTGCTCTTCTCTCTCGTCTTCGACGTCGCACGGACACGCACACAATGGCTATCTTCCTCGGAGGCTTTGTTCACCAGAGTTTTCACCGCCTCAGTGGCTGCCAAGATGGCGCTGCTGCTATTGGAGTCTCAACACAAGTCCAACTGGATGAGCGCCAAGGACAGCTCGTCATGGGACCCGGAGATCACCAGCGGCATCTTCAGTCGAAGTTTTTACTCCTGGATGAATCGGCTCATCTCTCGGGGATATAAAACGACTCTTTCCCCGGATTCCTTGTACGACCTCGACAAAGCCATAGGGGCAACAAGGCACATGTCTCGTGGCCTGTCCACGGAACAGGACTGGATTCACTGGCGGGGCAAATCTTCCCTCCTCGCAACCGTCTGCTGGACCCTGAGAGGACCTTTCCTGGCGCCTGTACTTCCTCGACTCGCTCTCGGTGGCTTCGCCTTCTGTCAGCCGTTCTTGATCAACGCACTTTTGAGCTACCTGCAACAAAGCCCAGCCGCCGCAAACCGCAACGTGGGATATGGCCTAATTGGCGCCTCAGCGATCATCTACACCGGGATTGCTGTTTCCACGGGCCTGTACTGGCGCGCTCACGAGCGTTCACTTTGCAAACTGAGAGCGTACCTCATAGTGGCCGTCTATGGCAAGCTGGTATCGAAAAGGGCACATGATGAGAAGAATGCGTCGGCAATCACACTCATGAACTCCGACATCATGGGTATTCAGGGCGGGTTTCAGTCTCTGCACGAGCTATGGGCCAGCGCCATCGAGACAGCCATTGCCAGTTGGTTGCTGTACCGTCAGCTTGGCTCTGCGTTTACGGTCCCGATTGTCATCGTCTTTGTCTGCACCGGTCTGACGCTCATCGTGAGCAAGTACGCTGGTGAGCGTTTCCGAGCATCGATGGAGATTTTGCAGCAGAGAATTGGATTTTCGTCCGCCGTTATCCCAAATCTCGTTTCTATCAAAGCTTCGGCCATAGCCCACACCGTTGGGACGCTGATCCAAGACTATCGAGTCCGACAAATCGACGCAATGAAGCGGTTCCGAATCCTGACGGTCATCTCGACAATCCTTGCCTTTGCACCGATCTTGCTGTCGCCTGTTGTCACATTTTCGATCAGCATGGGGGACATGACCGTTGCGAAGGTGTTTACATCCCTCGCTTGGATCCATCTTCTTTGTCATCCCATGATCATATTGCTACAAACCGTCCCTCAGATTCTGGCGGCTGCTGCATCCGTCAGCCGCGTTCAAGAGTTTCTTGAATCTGAGTCCCACGTGGACGTCAGATCGGACGTCGAGGAGCAAGAGCAAAACGTCCAGTCGTCGGATTCAGCGGTGACCCCCGAGAAGAACGCTGACGCTTCGAAACAGCCAGCCAACTTCGTCATTCGCGCAAAAAATTGCAATTTGGGCTGGAAGCCAGATGGCTGGGCACTCGAGAACATCACCCTATCGTTGTCTAAATCGAGTTTTACGCTACTTCTGGGACCAGTGGCCTCCGGAAAGTCAACACTGTGCAAAGCTCTCCTGGGTGAGATCCCCCTGCTCAACGGGAGCATGGAGATCTCGCAGCCTAGAAGGAGAATAGCTTACTGTGACCAAGATCCGTTTCTATTCAACACCACCATACGAGAGAACATCATCGGGGTTGACACCTTTCACAGTCCTTGGTACGAGGAGGTAGTTCGGGCTTGCCATTTGGATGAGGATTTTGCGAGTCTTCCAGAAAGAGATCACACCCGAGTTGGCAGTAAAGGCAGCGCTCTCAGCGGGGGACAGAGGAGAAGAGTTGCTCTTGCTCGAGCCATCTATGCGCGCCCAGAGTTCGCTGTCCTCGACGACCCCCTTGGCGGCCTTGATCCCAGGACGGAATGTCGATTAGCGCGCAATATATTTGGTCCCACTGGAATATTCAGGAAGCACAAGGTCACTGTTTTTGTCGTCGGCAGTGTCGCCCGGCACGCACAGTTCATGGACCAAATCTTGGTCCTTCAGGACAAGGGAGTTATCTTTCAGGGAAGCTCCGGCGATTTCAAGTCATCGAACGCCAAAACCCTACCGGAGCTCTGTCATCTTCCAGATGCCTCGAGCCAGGATTCGATCAAAAACGCAGCCCCTCAGTTCACCGCGCAACCAGCCGAGGAAGAAGAGTGCGTCAAGGCACCGTTCCCGGAGGGTGGGCTGGCCAACTACCGCTATTATTTCTCCTCGCTTGGTCTCCCGCTCCTGGTGCTATATCTTGTGTTCAACTTCTGCTTTTCTTTCTTGTTTAGTTTTTCCGCTGTCTGGCTCAACTTCTGGACCGAGTCAAACCAGGAGGACGAGCAACACAACCAATTCTACCTCGGGATTTACTTCATGCTCCAGTTTTTTTGCCTTGGCGTACTAGCTCTCGATGTGTGGTGGCTCGGCAATGTCGTGGGCCCAAAGGCTGGCATTGAGTTGCACCTCCGAACGTTGCGAACTCTTCTCAGGGCACCGCTCCGGTACTACACGACAGTGGACAACTCGATCACAACCGGCTATTTCTCACAGGATATGAGCATACTCGACGGCGAGCTGAACAACGCTTTTGGGAACTCGATCAGGACCGCCCTTGTAGTGATTGGGCAGGCAGCTGTCATAGCTACGGCCTCACCGTACTTGATTGTCGGATACCCCCTTCTTCTCACCGTGTTTTACTGTGTTCAGAAGGTCTACTTGCGGACGTCTACGCAGCTTCGACATCTCGTCCTGGAGAGCAAAAACCCACTCTAGCAAGTACTCCCCTTGCCGAACTGCTTCCCGAACTCAGGGCAAGTGCTAATCGTCTTGACATTAAAGCAAACACTTCATCGAGACTGTCGATGGCCTCCTCACCATTCGAGCCTTTGGCTGGGTCGAGTCTCACATCCAATTGAACGGCAACCTCATCGATGAATCTCAGCGTCCATCATATCTCCTCGACATGTTGCAGCAGTGGCTGAGCTTGGTACTCAACATGTGCGCTGCTTGCGTAGCACTACTTGTCACAACTCTTGCAACGCAGCTCCGCACCAGCGCAGGCTTCACTGGTGTAGCTCTGGTGAGCTTGATGTCGTTTGGCGACATGGCGGGCCATGGGATCAGACGCTATACCGAGCTGCAGACCTCGACGGCCGCGCTGAGTAGGTTGAGGGGCTTTGAGAAAGATGTGACTGGGGAGGACGAGCAAGAAGGGCTGACTGTCGGGGCAAATGATACCCCCAGAGAGTGGCCTGGCTCCGGGAGAGTTGATCTTGAAGGTGTTACGGCCTCTTATGCAGGAACGGACGGACAAGCTGAAGGGGCAAGCGAACAGCCATCTGCACAGGCATTGCGGGGGGTTTCACTTTCGATATCACCAGGTGAGCGGGTGCTCGTTTGCGGAAGGACAGGAAGGTGAGTCTTGATGAGCCAAAATCTTTCACTCTCAATACAGGAAACTGACCTGCTGTTCTATAGCGGAAAATCCTCCCTCCTTCTGCTGATCCAAGGATTCCTTCTACCGTCTCCAGGCGAGATCCGCATCGACAACATTGCCGTTCAAACCATTCCTCGCTCTCTTCTCCGAAACCGCATCATATCCCTACCGCAAACTCCCTTCTTCTTCCCAAACAACCACACTTTTCGGGAGAACTTGGAGTTTCACGATGACGACATGTGTCTTCACCGCGGAAAAGCCGAGACAAAAAGCCCCAAGGCACAGACTCAGGACGAAGAATGCGAGCATGCCCTCCGCGCTGTCGGTGTTTGGGACTTTGTGGTTTTGCAAGGTGGACTCGACGCTGATATGCGTGAAGAGACATTGAGTCGGGGACAGAAACAACTCTTCAGCTTAGCCAGAGCCATTGTGCGCGTAAAGCTGCGAAGCCAAAGCGAATCAACGGATGGTCAGGGGCACGCAGGGGGTCTGCTTCTGCTGGATGAGTACAACGCCGGGCTGGATGATGAGACAGACCAGGCGATGTGGAGGACAATCGTGAAGGAATTTCAGAGGTACACGATCATTTGTGTCGCGCATCGGGTGCAGTTTGTTGAGGGGTTTGACAAGGTTGTTGTGATGGGTGGTGGTGCGGTCTTGGAAGTTGGACCTCCCGGCGAGCTGCTGCAGATAGAGGGAAGCCAGTTTCGGGGACTGTTCGGGGACAGAAGTGGGAATGGGGTCTTGGGGTAGCCTCGCGGCGATGCCCCCCGACATTCATGCAGCCAGAATGAGGAGTCCAACGTGGGGCTTTTGTTTTTCAGCTTCGGCCTGCAACCATTCGTCGTCACACACTGAACTTTCCTGCACGTGTTCCCTCCTCGTCTTTGGTCATTATCCAATCGTCGTAAAAGGGAGGGAAGCAAAGGCTGGTAATTGGACTAGGTGAAAAGATACTCTTCACGGTGTTGCATAGGAAGGTAGCTATGGAAAATCTCGACTGGTGGCAATAGTTGGTGGTGTGCAGAATCTCTGGATCCAATTCTCAGGCAGCCCGGATGGCCCTGACCGAGCGGCTCTCAAGGCTTATGTGCAGGCGCACGGGTCGATGTAAGCCAATCAAGAGCGGATCTCAGCTCCCACTCTGGTTGGCGGAACGCGTTCCGCCAATGGATAAGCTTGGAGCGGGTCCCACCAATGAGCGCACCATTCAGCAGCCATCGCATCAACACTGCGAAGACTCGATTTCAATCGCTGCCAGAGCTGGACTCTTGACGCCCGCAAGAAGGTTTCGGGGGGAGTTTCTGGGGCCGCGGCTACTTTGTCTGCCAAACCCCGATATCTTTCGGCAATATGCGTTCGCCACAGCGGGAATACGGACGACAGAATTCACATTGTTCAAAATCTAGCGGCCAGTTGGCACTGCTGCTGTGGCCGGACCACTGGATCCGGGGGGCGGAAATGGTGGCGTGCTCCCCAGCGTCGTGCATGCCAACTCTTACCGCTCCTTGGCTGCGATAGGAAGTTGGCGTTCAGGTATGCATGGCGGCGTTTTATTCAAACTGACTTCTTTTTCCTCGCAAGCCTCGCCGCACACCCTCGTCGCCTGTTCCCGCGTATCCGACCTGTTCCGCTCGACGAGATTCGGCCGACAACCTGAACCCAGCAGATGACGGCAATGGCACCAGAGGAGTCGCTCCATCAACATGGACTGCGCGAGTGGTTTGCCCCAGGGCAAGGAACGCCGACAGTGGACCGTAGCTTGCTCCCATCCGAGTCCCCTCCGGGCGCCGTCCCAGCCATTGCCGACAGCTTCGACAGCTTTTTTGGCGCCGACAACGACGAAGATGATGCACAATCTCCTACAATGCCTACGTCATTTGGTCTCGGAACTGGCTACGAGCTTACCTTGTCGGAGCGTCCCTTTTTAGCGACCTACGAGTTGGGTCAAGCAGGCGATCCGTCACCCTCGCCGTTGAGCAATCCTCTCGACGCCTGGCAGCTTCCAATGACAAGTGACATCGGAGTACTTCAACAAGGAAACCAATATTACGACAGCCTCTTTGGACACGAGCTTTTTGTCACAGATCCATCTACCCCTTCACCGGGCGCGCCAGGCGTCGCCGCCTTCGACTGGCCTTATCAGCGAGCAGACAACCCGAACACAGAGTCTTTGCCTCCTACCGCGTTGTTCGAAGCTACACCCTACCTCACTACAATCCACCCCGTCCGCGAGCCGCCTCCGCGAGCGCCGATATTCATATCCATTCCGCACGAGACAAGCGCAAGCGCGCCTGGCGATCATCCCAGTGCGAAGAAGCGAGCAAGGGGGCGCCCACGGCTGTACGGTCCCGACACGGACAGCGAGGACGCCGGCACCACGAACCACAACAACGAATGGAACACATGGTCACTGATGACAGCGACTGCCCTCCGAAGTCGTCGGCTGGCGTCGGCGACCACGGGTTCAGAGGCAGCTGCCCGACGACCTAGCAACATGATGGCAGCCAAGCGGTACCGCGACCGGGTGCAGTCGGCAACCGACGACCTCAAAGCGCATTACGAGGCACTCAATGAGAGGCACGAGACATTGCAATCATATCTGGAAGAGCTCCGGTACGAAGCATACCAGCTTCGTTGCGGACTGCTGGAGCGTGCGACATGCGGATGCCCCTTGATGCAAGCATACAAAGCACATGTGGTAAGAACGTCAACAGTCAAGGCACCGGATCAAGGTACGTACTTATCGCCTCCATTTCTGGGTCGAGTTGACGAGGAAGACCAGCTAACAACAAGCATAGCCTTTGTTTCTCGGTTTTAAGCATCTATTCGAGAATGGTGCCTTCAGCGTAGCCTTGCATCCCCGGACCAGAAGGCGAGCGATGCCCTCGACAGCGCGAACCCCTTTTGACAGAGCGTCCGAAGCGAAAAAGAAGAGGAACCGTTTACATATAAAGGGTGTCGGACTTGGTACTGCCGATGATGCGGTTGAAGAGGCGGGCGATTTTATAAGGTATCGCCCCATTGAAGAGGCTGAGGAATGGTTCACTTTCCAGCATCTTTCAACGACCGATGTTTACGGGTTCCCGGCACCGATCCTGAGCGCTTCCCCGGATGTGGTGTGCGACCGCAGATTTTCCCCGTGGCGGAAGACACTACTGCGTGTGAGGGACGCTGTGGCATTGTCGATCAGGGCAATGCGGTATGGATCGGTGAAGCTCCTCGTCTTCATATTCCCAGTCGACGGTGTATCTCTATCTAGCCTGTTTTGCCATGCACATCATTTTTTTTCTCTGCCCCTCTCTCTCCCTTCCACTTTACCAATTCCGCGCAGCGAGCGTGAATGCTTAGAGACATCCCTACCCAGACTGTTCATTATGTCATACCTTTCTACCCGCTCCTCTGCGCGTGTAGCCCCTCCATGTCTTCGCACACACACTCTCTCCTATTTCCAACGTCAAAAGGCCACTCCTCCCTTCACCACTCCATCTCGGCATGCGTAAACTCCTGCAGAATTGCCGCATCGCTAAACTGCGACGCCATGTTCTCCACCGAAGCCGCATCCAGATCTCTCATAGCCAAGGCCGAATCCCCCACAAACGCGGCATGCAGCGTAGACGTGGGGGTATCATCGTCATCGGCGCCGCCGCCCCCATCTCCTCCAAGCATGGCCAATATCCTTCGAGCCTCGGCGCTGGGCATGCGGCCTCTGCGCAGAGCCATGGATAGCAGAGCGCGAACCATGATGTTGGCTAGTAGGAAGCGCCGGCGCAGGGTGGCGTAGCCGTAGATGCAGATGAGGAAGTAGGTGTGCCGCTCGTTTTGGTTCTGGTTCTGCGTGTGCCCCCCCGGAGTGTGGTCCGAGCCGTGGTCTTGTTGCTGCTGCGTGGTGAGGGTGGCGGACTCAGAGGGGCTTTTGGGACCGGAGAGCATGGCGTTGGCGAGGTAGAGGAGGCCCGTGTGCCAGAGGATGCTATGCGATGATGGGGCGTAGTGGGAGCGGTAGGTGACGATGAGGTATTTGAGCTGGTCGACTGAGGCGGAGAAGACGGCGGAGGGGGTGCTGTCGGGGGCGGAGAAGGTGCGGAGGAGGTGGTTGTTGGGGGGGTGGAATGATGGAGGAGGTGGGTTTGAGGAGGAGGTGATGGCGGTTGGGTTTTGGATAAAGGGGCGGAAGATGTCGAGGATTATGGAGTGGTACCAGATGCTATTGTTTGGGGGTTTTGGGTTGGTATTGATTAGAAAGATGGGAGAGGAGAGGTTTAGTTGTTGATGAATTCAAAGAAAAAAAGAAAATTAAGAAAGGAGGGGGGTGGATGGGCAACAACAACTCACTGGAAAATGATGGTGTGAGGGGAAGCATTGGCCTGTCCGTTAGTCATCCAGGGCGGCAGGGTCTCGGCCCAGGCGAGCAGTTCGCGGTACTTGAACTCTGCGAACTGCTGACAGGGTTGGACTTGGTCGACGACGCGGCCCGCCTGGTGGTAGCGCAGAGAAAGGTCGAGGATGATGGATGCGAATTGGCAGAGGATGGGGAATATTGCCATGTAGTGAGAGCGGCCCGATGGTTTGTGTTGCGAGCTGGATTTCTCCCCTGGGATGGGCAATGCTGGGGGGAGGCGCGGACACTCCAGGCGTGGTTGTTGATATAAAAAGGAGGCGAGGCTGGTTGGTGTGTCAGGGGGGGGAGGGGGGGTTGAAGTGGGAGGCTTTTTGATAAACCAACAAAAAACATATACTCACACGATCCATGTGAAGGTGCCCCAAGCACAACACGAAGCTACGCGTAGTGCTTCTGGGTCCGCGATATCCCCCTGACGCACCCTTATCTCGATTCCAAACAGACCTAGCCGTTGACCCATGTGCATGGCGTTGTTGAAGTATTCCAGCACAATGCCGTTCTTCCCGTTGGCAATATCGGCCATGCAGAGCACAAAGGTTGCACCGAGAACTGTCCACGAGTCAGTGTCACGCTCTCGCAACCAGTTGTCCCGGCTCTCCCTAGCTAGCTCAGAAAGAAGGTGGCCCGGCCGCTCCTCGTCGCTCATGGAGCTCTGGCAGCTGAGGTACAGGATTGCCGTGACCATGAGGCATGAGCAGTACTTCTCGTTGTTCGAAATCAAATCAGCGACGAAGAGATGCGGATCGAAGGTCCCGAGCAGGGGATGATCGGTTTCCAGGTACAAGGAGATGAGGTGCACGGCGAGGTCGTTGGGGATCGGAACGCTCGTCCAGTAGGTGATGTCCAGGCCGACAAAGCTAGAAGGCGGAAATGCTGTCCTGGGGACATGCAGAAGCGCTGGAACGCCTTCTTGGGGCGGGGGCTGGGCTAGATGGTCCGCCATGGCTGCAAGAGACGGGAACTGGCTCTCGAGGGGGTAAGAAGCTGGGTTCTTGACTGCGAGCTCGGCCTGCAGATCCAAGACGTGGAACTTAGCTGGCTGCTCCCCGTGGACATTGACAGGATAGCACATGTGCCATAACTCGCCGTAGGTCCTCCACAGGTCGAGCAGCTGTATCGCTTCCGGGCCAGGGGCACGCCTAAGAAGTCCAAGGAGATTATCCGTGTTTCCATCCTCATGGCGCTTCTTGGTCAGGTTCTCGTAAACACAGTCGTTGGGCTGCAACGAACATGCCGAGCAGGCGGGCTCTGCGCCGTCACACTGTAATTTGCAAACCACAGCTTGAAGGTCAGCGACACGGGACTGATGCGTGCACGTTTTACCTATTTACACAGCAAAGGGGTGAACTGCACCTTGGTTTTCCTTCGTCGACAAGGGTTGCAGGCCACCCGAGCCTTATTCTCTTGCCTCCGTGAGCCCTCGTCGGGGCTTAGCTGTACGGCCCCGCGGCCCCTGGCAGCATCCAGGTCGCGGGCTGGCGCCGACAAGAGTGGCCTGTAGGACTGCTTGTCCATGGGTAACGATGTGGAGACGGCTAGGCGTGTTGTACACGTGAGAAGCCGTGCATTAATTGCGTGCGTACAGATGGGGCTAGCAAGAACAAAATAGGAAAAAATAAAATAAAAGACAAACAGTCTGGGACGGTGTCCATAGACAAGACCTAGCTGTTCGGCTTAGCTGCCCCACCTCGGCCTAGACTGCGGATGGCCGGCAACGAAGGCAGCGAAGGCAAAGAGGGCAACGAGGTAAAGCGGGGCAGAGCTGGTGCGCCTTGTGGGGATTGTGCCGAGACGCCAGGGGAGAAGCTATTATGACGCAGGAAAGACGTACGACTTGCAGCAGCCAACTGACCATCGCATTGTGTACAAAATGCAGGTTTTGTCCCCACGGTGCTTGGAGCTTCTCGGCGTGTGCAAAAGAAGCAGCATGTCAGCCAGAGAGACCGTCCCTTCCCACTATTTAATTTTCAGATTTTGGCGGGGTTATGTGTGTGACTGGTGGAGAAATGCCGTCACCTGGTGCAAACCTCCCACTGTATAAACTCTTTGCTTCCTCAAGCCTCCCTAGGAATGAGCGGATCAAATCCCCCTCTCCGCCCTCTGCGGCCGCAGCCAGGCTCCGAATCACCTTCTGGCTCATCGAGTGCGCAGTTATCATCCGGGTCGGCGAGGAAAGCGCGTGCAGCAGCGGCTTGTCAATCTTGCCGTCGACGGCGAACCAAGGTGTGTTCCGCACTGTGTACCTCGCCCGTTTCCCCAGCTAAGATACGCAACTAACTTTAAATGCACTTCAGTGCTCGGCCGAACGTCCCAAGTGCTCGCAATGCAGCGCCTGGAAGCTCGAGTGCGTCTATGACACGACGACGGAATCCGAGACGCGATTCTCGGCAGGGAAGCGCAAACTGGGCGAGCTTCAGAGTCGCGTAGGCGCCTTTGAGGAGATCTTCCACGTGCTCCAGACACGACCGCTCCAGGAGGCCTCTGATATCTTCCGTCGAATACGCGACGGCGCCGATGCGGAGGCGGTTCTTCGCCAGCTGCAACACGGTGACCTGCTGCTGCAGCTCGCCCTCGTGCCCCAGTCACGAATGCAGTACGACTTGCCGTACCCGGTCGACTTGTCTCCTCTATTCACGCACCCCGCCAATCGGTACGTGCGATCGCTTCTCTTTCGGTCGACTTTTGCCGAAGCACAGGCAGGCATGATTGGACAAGACAGCGACCAGCGCCATCACATCCCTTACCACGCTGCCGAAGTTGTTGACCCGTGTATTGACGAGGCTGATGTGGCGCAATGGACATCGGTGCACAACGATAACAAATTCCTCCGCAAACTCGTGGGCCTGTACTTTCAATATGAATACATCTTCATTCCGGCTTTTCACAAGGACATCATGCTGGCTGACATGGTCGCGGGCCGCCATCGTTTCTGCTCCCCACTGTTGATCAACGCCATTTTGGCCAACGCCTGCGTAGGTTTTGCCTACCTTGTTTCCTCTCTTTCTTCTTCGTTGCAGTCATGGAGCACAAGTCCAAGGCAAAAACCTAACGTGAAGCCTCTAGCACGCACTAGCGACCATTCAACACCGTTCCGAGTTCTGGAACATACAAAACCCTGGGTACCTGTTCCTGATGGAAGCGCGCCGGCTGTGGGATCTCGAGCAAGACCGTGCCTGCCTCACAACCATTCAAGCCGGCTGCATTCTGGCCATCACTTTCAACGTCAACGGGCTCGATAGGATTGGCAGTCAGTACTTGTTACGATGCATCGCCCTGGCACAGGATATGGGCTTGTTTTCTCGGTCCGACCAAAGCATAGGCAGGAAGAGGCGGACAGTCCGAACGGTCACAGCCTGGGTTATCTACACAGTACAAGGGTTTTTTCAATACTACTTTCTCCGTCCACCAGTCCTGACGGCACCCCCAGAGGACCCTTTGCCATCAAAGGACGAGGCAGCGGGCTACTTTGGTGAATGCTGGATCAAATATCCGCGCATGAGGAATCTGGTGCCGGCTCACTTTGGGCTGACCACCTTGGCCAACCTCGAGTTGAGAACCGTCATGACCGAAATTGCGTCTGGTCTATTCGGCCAGGATGGCAACCGTGCGAGGCTGACTCCGGCCACCGCCGCCAGGTTCCATGCTGAACTTACGGGTTGGTATGAACGGCTGCCTGGACCGCTCACGGCGGAAAACATTGGCTTGCCGGTTCACCTATTATTACAGTGGGCGCTCTACTAGCTTTTTCCCCGTGACAGCATCCTACTAACGTCCCCTCCAGCATGCAATATCACAGCATTCTCATCGCCCTCGCCGAACCGCTCATCGGGACCGTGGTACAAGAATACCAGGGCGGTCATGGTATTTCCCACCCGCGCGATGTGGCAGTCGACTCGACAGCGAATCTCGAAACGCTGCTGTATCTCTTCTACCGACGGCACGGCTTCGAATGCTACTTTGTCTTCCTTCTCAACGTACTTTCGCAACTGGCCTTTGGCGCGCTGCACCGTATCAATCTCGCCAGCACACCCCCTCAGGACCGCAATCTCGCCAAGGCCATGCTCATCCTGTGCGCAAAGGGGTTGCGCGAGCAGGGTAGCAACTTCTTCCTCGCCGAAGCCGTCTTCCGAATCATGCACCACACCATGACGCCCCAAATGGCGAATCTGCTGCGGGAGAATGGTCAGCCCGAGCTGCGAGGGGACGACCGCGAGAAGGTGCTGGCGGTGCAGGTGCGGGCCGACTGGCCCGTGGGGAGGTTCGATATCACCCAGGATCCGCAGGGCCAGCGGTTGGATGACTTGATCAAGACGTATGTGGGGATGCAGGATCCGGGCGCGATGAATCAGAGCAGTAGTGGCTCGGAGTAGATGGGATATCTCCAACAATCTGTTTTATAACTATGGGAGTTCCTTGGGGGCTCTTTGGGAGCAGTTGGTCTGGGGATGATCCTGAGCAAAATCTCGGAGTTCGGTTCACGTCGCTATTCGCTGAGTGAGCTCCTCCGCACACATCTTCCCCTCCTCATTCACGCTCCAACGTGGAGTCGATGAGGACCGAACATCTCCACAATGATGGATATGGAGAAGCTGTGCGAGCGTTGCCGGCGACAGCTGTACTCCTTCGATTCATATTAGAAACCCAACAACCGCGACCCGGAGCCCGAACCTCACGACGAGACCATCGAGGTCCTCCGACTCTCGGCAACCACTTGCGCTCTATGCGAGAAGCTACTTGCGTCGTTATCTCCAGATTTATCACGCTGGCGGCGACGGCGTCGGCAAATGGGGGGGAGGTCGTATCCAGCCGCTTGGAAGCCCCACTGGGTGCTTCAAAGTCAATGGACTGGGCTGGCGCACCAGGGAGAAAATCCAGGGTTGGGATTACGAAGCCCGCTCGATGCTGAGGGAGCCTCTAGACTAACACCCCTGGACTCTGCAGGAAGCTTTGTTGTCGCCACGCATTCTTCACTTCGCATCCGGTCAGATGCAATGGGCATGTTACTGCCTCAAAGAGTCAGAGGACGGCCTGAATGCTCTGAAGGTCGTCACGCTTCCCGAGTCCGACGGCGACAAAGTCATGACATCTGCCGATAGCGCCGGTATCTTTTCGCTGCAAGCCACCATTCGGGCGTGTGAAACGCTCATGTTTCGGTACCCCAGAGGACACGACAAGCACTGGAACAGCACCATGCAAGACTGCCCCCAGCGGCGTCTGACCTACCAAAGCGACAAGGTGCCGGCACTGGCGGGCATCACACAGCTCTTCCAGGACGTCAAAAACGACCCCCCACTGCTTTTGAATCGCCGCAGAGCGACCCCAACGTCTTTCGGATCATCCCTTTCCACACACGCGGGATGAAAGCAGCGGAAGACAGCCTTGGTCGCTCGCTGGGAGGGTGCTGGCGGGAACGAGAACCCGTTTGGCTACTCGAGTTGGGGAAGATCGCGAGTAGTGGAGGTGGGTCGGGGAGAATCACGGTGAAAAGGTACAGGGCGGGAGTTTTGGTGCTGAAGCGGGTTGAAGTTGTTGGACGTGACGATGTCTTTGCGAGGATTGGGGCGGGGTTCGTCTTGTGGAATTCGCGGTTTGATGACGAGGCGGATAGAAGGGATATTGAATGCTTTGGGGAGGGGGGCGTGCAGGTAAGGAGCGTTGAGTTGGTTTGGCATTCTTTGACTGGTTCAGGTGCACGAGGCAGTTCTGGATGTGATTGGGGTGGCTGAGGAGGTGCAGCCAAGTACGACAAGTGAACAAGGAGATGTCGTGTGCTCGAGTTGTTCTCGGGTTCATAGGAACGGGGGCTTGCTATCTCTGGTTGTTTTGCGCTTTAGTTTGTTGTTGTTGTCGTCTTTTGGATCCATCGCTGGTGTCAGCTCCTTTGTCCTCGCCAGTTGTTTGTATTCGTCCTCAAGTTCTCGTGGTGCAATTGTTCCGGCGATGGAACAAGTCAATTGTGCTGTCACAGGTGAGCAGCGGATGTGAGATCAAGATTTCGAGATAAATACTGGTTAAGAGCTCTCATCTGATAGCGGTGTTAATCCCACCACAGCTCTTCACAGTAAACTCATCTCCAGCACCCACGACAACCAAAACATACCTACCCGGAAAGAGACAAGCCTCTGAGTCAAGCAATACCGAACACCTTCTACATTTCACGATGAACTCTCGGTCACCGGCTGCCCTCACCCCTGAGGCCACCCTCGAATTCCAATTCCTGGTCCCCCTTGGGGATATCGACCATCACCCAACCGACGCTCGATGCTTTGCGCAAACCACCGAATACCAGCCCCAGTCGGAGGAAAACCAGTCCATTGAGCCGCACCCAAACGTCTTCACTCAAATGGAAAGTGTTTTCGCCAGCATACCTAGCAAAGACGGGAAGAGAGCTCCCACAGCGCAAGGCGCTCACCTAACATGGGACTTCCTCCACCCGAGGGGCAAATGGTCGGTGTATTCCTGTCCTACAGCAGTCTCTAGACGGGGCGACCCAACACGCGGACCGCCCCACACCCGGACATGATCTGCATAGGCACCCTCCCCTCAATACCATAGTTAAAACATTCAATTCCTAAGTAATTTCTATTATGTAAAATACCTACTACATCTCCTTAAGCTCACGAAGCCTATTTAAGCCGTAGATAATCATCTCCTGGACTTACTTAACGACTGGCGTAAGGTCTGGCTGTGGCGCCCTCCTTTAACGCTTAAGGGTTGATGGCTGGCTTCCTCTGCTGCGATGATGTCCTCGATACGCCTAAATTTATCGTTTAATAGCTTACGTACTTGTTTTATAATATAAGGCTTTATAACGTGGAAATCCTCAATTAATTGCTCGTTTTCCTTCTGTAAAGCAGCCCTCTCCACAGCCGCTGTGACAAGGGCCTTTCCCATCTTGTGAAACAACGCCCTGCGCGTATGGTGGCTAGGTATAAACACTCCCCTATCCTTATTAGCGATCTCACGAAGGTCTTAAGCCTTTTTTAGGTGTTAAAAAGGTCTGGAGAACTTGTAGTGGTAAAGGGAGGAGTGGGAGGTTGCTCACGAGGGGGGGGGGGCATCCCTAATAAGCGCCTTAGGGTTATCTAGTATAATAAACAGATTAAACGGCGATATAACGGTCTAGTAAAAGCCGCTTTTAATATTAGATGGGTTACAGCCTTCTCGTGATGCCGTCCTGTAAGTAATAAGGAACCATTGTTTATCGGCCGGAGCTAAGGGCCTGTAATGAGTTAAAGACTTTGTTTTTTGCCTGAAACAGTTTTTAAGAGGTGAGAAAACGCTTTGATCGAGAGGCTGGCTTTTCTGGGAGGTGTGGAGAGGAAGATATAGTAGTTAAATACAGTTAGTTTTATATAACTATATAAACTTAAGAGTCTTATGGCTGTTATACTTATTTACGATAAGTAGGCGCTAATCGTTACGATTCTGGGACTGAGTTTCACCGAAAGGTAATATCAGCATTACTACAACCTATAAGAGTGTAGTGACATATCTAATCGTAAAGCTCAGGCTGTTTTTAAATCCAGTAAGGGAACCACTGGCCCTAAAGTAAAACCCTAGTAAATATAATCACCGGTAGGAGTCTCCGGCCCTTTACGGTGACTGCCTTAATAACCGTGACCTAGGTGGTTGAATCGGAATTTGTAATAACGGCGTAGCCGGTCAGGGAGTCGCTAATAACTTTACTAAAGCGTGTTTCGTTCTCTTATATACTGTGCTTATTTATATTCCCGATATTATATAGTACGATCTTTTTATCGTCTAGAATTCGGCGCAGGCGACCAAAGAAATCCTTATAAACAACCCTCGTAGAACCTCTGACTCTCGCTCTCTCAAATGATACCGATTATTTTGTTTTAACTCGTTCGTGGCGGTGTAGGAATCGGTCTACCCATCGACAACCAATGTGGGTTGGGGTGCCGGCGTGGGTGAGGATTGTTTCCGCCATTCTGGTGAGCTCCGCTTTGCTCGGCGCGCGGCCAGCGGCTTCCTGATCAAGGGCCCAATCGACCAAAAAGCTCTCCTAAGCAGGAGAAAGCCGCATTTTATTGATTTTGCTGGCGTTTTTGCACACGACGCCGTGGAGCCGGTCAGAAAGGGTGGACTTCGGCGCCTCCTATTCATCCGCCGCTTCGCGCACTTTCTTCTATCCGCTGTGAACCTCCGACTGCCGACTGAATATTTTGCTCACGTGCTGAATCTATCTCGAATTTGGTGTTGTTTAGAGCAAAAATGATGGAGTTGTGGTGGTTGGAAATGGGGGGGTTGTTATCTCACGATGTCGATCACAATGTCCGGTTGTGGGGTGGTCCGTGTGTTGGGTCGCCCCTTCTAGGCTTTCTAATACTCCCAACCAGTTATTCGAACCCTATGATTGGGCCGGGATCAAGCTGGTAAGTCGGCCTTTGACCTTGGATGATCTGAATCCGAATGATTGGGATATTGACCGCGTCTGCGTCGCTCTGCGGAGGGAGATGCGACTGCGGATTAACGATACATGCAGTTTGCAGGCTCACGTCTCGTCGTCTTCTCCCGAAGGACTTGATGAGTGCACTATTAAGAAAGTCATTATGATTGTGTGGCTGATAGAACCTCTTCTCTTCGAGCTATGCGCACCACAGAGAAAAGAAGAGGCAGTTTGCGGCATGGTTACCCAATTTTCTGGTCTGCCCATAAGAAGGTACCCTACGTTATCTAAGATGTGGGCGAGGGTTTGTTTAGCTGTCGTTCAGAAATCCATAGCCAGTGATAAGGAATTCCAGAAGTTCTTGCGAGACATCATCCAGAAAATGCACGCAGAAGATGTTGCTTACGGCTGGATAGACTTGCTCATAGACTTTGGGTTGCCGTCATCGGACATTTACGGATACATCAAAAAGCAAATGGTGTTTCGATGGTCGAAAAAAGTTCCTCAAGATCTTGCCCATCTGTCTGACTCGGAGGATGATGATCAGGATTCACCATTTCAGTTTCTGCCAAAGATGGAAGACGATTCTCATAGGATCGCGTGTGCCGTACCGCTCACCTAGAGGCTTTGCCCTAGGAGAGGATGAGGCAAGCTAAGCTAAGCCCTTCAAATGGGTGCAAGTTTAACAGCTGAAAAAAAACCTCGGGCTTAGATTGCTGGCAAGGCAGGACGGAGCCCCCCTAAGATGGCGATGAGATAAATGTCGCGTGACGAGTCTGACAGGCACCTACTGAACCGACCCAGAAAATGGATAGGCACCTAGTTAACCGCCTTAATAATAAAAAACCAAGTAACTAAATATTTTCTCAGCAAGTGCGCCAGTAGTGACCGCTTTGTTAAAATTCGTCACAACGTTTGCCCCCTGAAACGATTGTGGTTGCCAAGACAGCGGTTCTTCAGAACCCAGAAACCCTCGACATCTGACCTTTGCAGCCTTCCGCCGCCAGCCCGATATCAAAATAGAGAATCGTAGCACGCCCTGTAGCCCCAGAAGGCGCTGGCCGGAAAATTCCCGCGACAGCGCTCCCGTAAAATTTTCAACTCCGCGGAGTTTGCGGATTGACCCAAGTCGTGATCCAGGATTTTCTTGGCTTGAAGAGACTTGACGAGCCTGCCAAACAAGCTGAGTCAACTTGGACCTAAACGAACCTCGCACGCTATCCCATGCAGTCACATTTTTATAAGCAGTTACAGCAGAGCAGTGTTTTATTTTCAGTGCTGACAAGGAAGGAATCCCTGAGGATGATACTAGTATTTGTTGTTTGCTCAGTCCAGTGACGCGTTGCTTCCCGTCTTTGCGCCGGTCAGGAGCCTCTTTCACCGTACCCCCGGACAAGCCCGGCTTTACTATCTACGGAGTATTTCCACCGAAGAGGAATACGATGTGCGTGTTTTAGTTCCCAGGACACATAACGTGCGTGATAAGCGAATCGTACGGATAAGCGAGTCGTACACTTTCCACCACCCTACCACATCAATCCTCAATTACACAACCACAACACTAGGAAATAACAATAACTGAATCAGAAACAGATGAATCAGACGATTCTGCAGCCTCCTGGCAAGTGCGCGCATTATAGCCAGGCTTACCGCACACGCCATAACACCGAATCTTCGTACGAGGGCCCCCTGCACCACCACCACTTTAACGTGTTTCCTAAGCCAACTGCTCACCCAAGGCCTTCTGATCCAGTAAATCCTGTGCCTCCTGTACAGTAAGTGACCCTCCAAGCCTTACACGCGTTTTTTTAGCCCTCCGTCGCTTACTAAGCCCCTTATTGGCCTTTTGTAATACGGAGACCTCCGTACGGAGAAGTGCCACCTCGTGTATCACAGCCATTATACCTTTAGCTAATCAATCCACAGCCATTAGCATAAAGGTTATTAAGCTACCCTAATGGTGACTCGGGGCGATCGTTCCGATCGCCCCTTGTGGTTCTTTTGGGTGTTTTTTTTGTGCATATCGCTGTAACCATTTTGTAATTAGCGAAGTTTTGGCGCGCGCCGTCAAGGCCGCGCCGCGCGGTTCTTCGAACCGCGTTTCTTCTCCAGGCAGGCGAACGAAGAAGAAGGAGGCCATCGGCGATTTCACCACGAGTTGCACCCGCGAATGTTATCCCTACTCGGTTGACCCTACTTGGTTGTCCCTACTCGGTTATCCCTACTCGGTTGTCCCTACTCGGTTGTCCCTACTCGGTTGTCCCTACTCGGTTGTGTGCCTCCCTCCAGGTCAGTCCTCGTTTTCACACGTCAGTTCCACGCGTGCTCCTTCGATCGGAGAGGGAGCTACTTTACTGGCGGCCATACTGGCCGCCATCGGCGTTCTTGGGGGTGGTTCTATTCTTTTGTGCCCTGAGTCTTATGGTGCATCACCGCACCTGTTCATCACTGAAGCAAGCAATTCACAAGCAATACAGTTGTCATTACAGTGCAGAGTTCACTGAAACCTTCTGTTTTACAGCGCATAGTCCGCTGTAACTTGTCTTTTAGGCTCTGTAGTACAGGCCTTCGTTTGCTTCCTTCAGCACCTTAGTAAGCTCTGCTGTCGTACCTCACAGCGCTCCTCCGGAGCACTGTACTCGCATTTCTTCCCCTGACCGGAGCACTGTACTACAGGCTCCCACAGGCTCTCAGGCGCTGTAATACAGGCCTGTAGAGTGCTACAAAGCAACAAATAGTTATATTTACACGATAAACGCGTTTGGAGCTCTGGCTGGTGTTTGATAAAGTTATAAGCCCAGCGTTTACCGACAGGGGGCGTGTCACATTCACGTAACAGTCGGTTAGCCATATCTTCTACGTAATAAAGCCAAGGGTGGAATACGCATGTATATAGCTTAATTATATACTAAATAATCGTATTTTCTTCCAAATCTGTAAGCTTACATGAGTTAGCTGGAGTATCACATCGTGCAGGTTTACCAGCGCGTCGATCGGAGAGGGTTATTAGTGGAATCTTGTAGATTGCCGCTGCGCTTCGAAGGCTGAGTTTTGGATTATTTTCCATAGCCCTAAGGGCTAGGATTATTCGAGATTCTGCTGGAAGCGAATCCATGGCAAGTTGGTGGTAGTGTGGGTGAAGAAGTAGGAAAGGCAGCGGTGCCAAGAAGTGTACGACTCGCTTATCCGTACGACTCGCTTATCACGCACGTTAGGTATATACGATAAACCGCCTCATCCCCTCCATCAGCCGAGCCACCTCCCTCTCTGTCCGCCACCAAAACCTCAAAATCCCAACATCCAACCCCCTTTGTTCGAACACGGGGCCTTGGTGCTCGCGCCTCTCATCCTTTGCGTTAATTATGGCTTGCAGACATAAATCCAAAATCCAAAACCACCCCACTTGGCCTCGCAACAAAGAGAGAAACGCAAAATGACCACCCCACCCTTCGACACAACCCCGGAAAAGAAGGCTCAATCCTCTACTTCATCCACCGCCAACTAAACTACAAACCGCCCCCCGTCACCTCCCCGCTACTAACCTCCCGCACCGCCATCACCACCGGCGCCAGCACCGGTCTCGGCCTCGAAACTGCCCGCCAATTCCTCGACCTCAATATAACCACCCTCATCCTCGCCGTGCGCTCCCCCTCCAAAGGCCTCGCCGCCGTGTCGTCACTTACTGCTGGGCGTACAATTCCTTCGACAACAGAAATCCTAGTATGGGATTTAGATCTCGCGTCGTATGACTTCATCTCGTTCTTTGTTGGGCGCGCAAAGTCGCTGGAGAGGATCGATATCTTGGTGAATAACGCGGTTCTTATCACTGCCACTCCAGAGTTCGCAGAGACGGGACACGATTTGATGGTGCAAGTTAATTACCTATCCCAGGCTTTGCTCACATTGTTGATGCCCCCTGTGATCAAATCCAAGAGGGGGAACATGGATGCCCCGGCGCGGATTACTTTCGATGGGTCTGAATCGGCAGGGTGGACGGCGTTTGAGCAGAGGGGGTACGATCCGCTCCTGAAGGGGGTTGATCGTCCGAAGAAGAATTTGGATGAGCAGTACTTTGTATCGAAGCTGTTCCAGTTGATGTTTGTGGGGGAGTTGGTGAAACATGTGTCCGGATAGTTTGGTCGTGGTGAATTTGGCTACGCCAGGGATGTGTATTACGGATCTGAATCGGGCGGAGAAAGGGATGGTGGGGGGAACGATATTTGGGGGGATATAGGGTGTGATAGCGTATAGCGCGAGTGCGGGGGCGAGGTTGGTGGTGGATGCGGCCATGAGACATGGAGAGGAGACGCATGGGATGTTTTTGGGGCTGGGGGAGACGAGGGTGAGGCCGCGAGTTCTTCTTTCTTTGGTTCTGTTAGTTGTGACGTAGGAGCTAATGAGAAACATTATGCCCAACCTAGTGATATATAGCGAGAAAAGGAAGGTCGTCTTGGAAAGGATGTGGCGGGAGACGTTGGAGGAGCTGAAGTTTGCGGGTGTTGGGGGGATTTTGAGGGATATTCGAGACTGAAGCTATTGTTTTGGTTCTTAACTGCACATGGGGCGGGTTAAGGAGTCGGAGACACTACCAATCGCGCTTGTAAGGGGTATTTGGCGCGCGCTAGATTAGTCATTTCGTCTCCCAATGTAGCCGCCGCTCTTCATGGGCTCGGATCCCGAATCATGAGCTCTAGAGGGTCCAACAACTGTGCCTCGGTAACCCCACAAAGATCAGGAAACAGCGGTAACTGGGTAGAGTCCGGGACCACGTTCGCTTCATTTGTTTCTACCGTTCCAAACTCTTCCAGATGTGGATACGCGAACGGGTCTTCTGGCGTGAACATCCTCGCGTCTGGACTCGGTACAGATGCTGCCAGGCCGGCGTTTGGCTGCTGGTCGGATCCGAATGTTTCTGTGCCGCCAATGCCTCCTTGCGTATCGAAGGATGAAACATGAATTTCCGGTACGTCGTTTGGCATCACAGCGGAGATTGGGGCCAAGCTGTCGGGGAGCTTTGCGAAGAGAGACTATAACATATCAGTGTCCACACCTTCACTGCGAAGGGTAGATTCTTGGAGTTCGTGAACCTTACATCAAGAGCTACAGCCATTCTGTCAGCGGGAAGGCTTCTCTGTGTCAAATCCCGAATGGCTGCCCGGCCCAGCTGCGCGTCGCGGAGGATGTCTACGCAGGTTGGGCCGGTCGGGTTATTCAGGACGTAGAGAATCAGCGATACCACAGCCAAAAACTCAGTGTACATCATGAACCAGTGTGGACCGATAAGAACGTGTTGCTTTCGAACTTCGAGGCCAATGTGAATAATGTTTCGGCAAACACTGATCCCGGTGGCTTGACAAGCCTGTGTGACTTCGGTCAACTGATCTGGGGTGTCTTGAACTGATGGACGACGCAGGAATGGCCTGTATAGCATCATTTGAACGTGGGCATACTGAAAGCGGAGCAAGACTTGAATCCTGAGACGAGTGTGCTTAGCACCGCTGTTCTCCGTCTAAAAGTGAGGAGGTGAGGGAATGCATACCTGGTCACTTGTATATCACTACCTGGCCCTGGCCGCCAGGCAAGGGGAAGCTGTTCCATCCAATTGTAAAGGTCCAGTTCTGTCTCCTTGATGCGAGTAAAGCTGATCATGTAAGTGACGTCGCTGGCCCCGCCTCCAATTCCGATGGGTGGGTAAAGATGCTCGACAACTTTGGCGAGAATTTTGATGAGCTTGGCATGGGCGTTAAACGCTTGGAAAAGGGAGGGTGTAGATGGCGGCGGTGAAAGTATTGCGTATTCGGTGATGTAGCCGTCGTCAACCTCGGTGGGGAGCGGTTGGTCGATGTCCTTGTCTTGCAGTAATAGAGGGAGTCCAAGAGTCGTCGACAGGTATATGTCCATCTGCCGAATCACATGAAAGACGCGCCTTCTAGTCTCTACTTCGATGGGTGACATTCGGGCATGAGGTAGGTGACGATGCAAGCCCATGCGCAATGCTGAACGGACGGCGATCCCCACGAAGGTGTGACAAGCTCTGAGGTTGGCCGTGGCCTGTAGGAACAGCGTGATGAACACGAGGGCTTGCAGGGTCGTCATGTCTCCGCACTCGGTCAAGTCGTCAAGACAGAGGCGGGCCGAGATGTAGAACTTGAACCTAGAAAATATCAGTCAAGCGGCCAGTCCAAGGGCAGGGGGTGGTGAGCCCACCCTCGATCCATAGCCACAGCGTAATGGTTGGGGTTAGTTGGATCCTTTTCGTCGACGTCGTACATGGACCCAAGTGCCAAGACTGCATAGAGCAATCCTTGAAACCTTCGATGCTCGGCGTCGTACGCCTGCGAGGGCAACGCGGTGTTGTAGAGGTGGTCAAATCTTTGGTAGAATGACGGAATGTGGACTGTCCGGAGAACACAGGTAGCACAGCTGAGCGAGTACTCACAAAGCGTCCGCGCAAGGTCCTGAGGAGGAAGTTCGTAGTAGCATTGGTGAGCGCCCAGCCCGGGTGTGAAGTTCTCGAGAGAACCAAGAGGCAAGGCCATGTACGGCCGCGGTGCTTGTGGTAGAAAGGGGGTCCTGGGATCATGGCTCAAAAGCTCGGGAAAGTCCTTCATGATGCGGCCGAAGTAAGCAGCGCCAGACGACAGGCCGTGGTAGTCCCACTTCCCGTCGTCGCCCAAGTCCAGCTCCCCAATGCCTTCGACCAGAGGGATAAAGCGTTCATCCTCGGCTGCTGGTCCTGCGCGGTCAACTTCGACGGGTGTTTGCGGCGGTGCTGCTTCATGGCTGAGAGCAAAGTCGAGCTGGGCAAAACGCGGATCGCTAGGAGGCATCAGTTCGCGAAGAAGCAATCTGGCCCTCTGCAACTTGCCCTCTAGCGCCCGAACCCCCTGCAACACGGGGTTCGCCTTCCGGCGGTGCGATGGCTTGTCAAAAGTACATCTTGCTGCCGTTATTTCAGTACGGCTCTACCAGTGATGATTGGATCATGAAATCTTACCCGCTCCGTAGCCAACACAATGCTGGCAGGGCTGTTGGCCGTTGCACTTGACCTTCTTCAGCCGGCATGAGTCACAGGCGCGGGAGGTCCTCTTGCGGCGGGGGAACCCATCGTCATTCTCCCCCGCAAGACTTGGGCCACCGTCTTGGCATTCCGGACGCGTCTCTTCCGACTCCTCTCGAGCGACACCATCCGAGACAGGCGTCGCAGAGGGCTTGGCCGACATGACGTGGGGTTGAAGTTTCGAGACGGTGACAGATAAGCTTTGAGTGTGGAGATGGGAAAGCTGCATTCTCGGAAGAGATCTGCGGGGTAACCAAAAATGGAAAAAAAATATTTCCAGTGACGTCAGGCAGCACCCGCAGCGATGCCCAGTTTATGAAACGAAATCCGACAACGTGCAGGTGTCAGACAACAGAAGCTATTTCCAAGATGCACGCGGGAAGAAGCTTTTCTGTGGCTTTTGTAGATTCCCGCTCTCGGTTTCTCCACCCTTATTCCACTCACTAACATCCGCAATGCCCTGTTCCTGTCTCCCATCCCGACAACACTTCGAGTCGTCGTTGCCCCGTTTCCCAAACTTGGACATCCAGCCTGTCCCGTAGAACGGCCGCAGACCTCGCCGGCGTCGGTGATGCGAATTGATGCATCTGCCATGGACATTAGCAACGAACAATGGCCCAACTTTCGGGAAATGCATACCCCGCGACGGCGAGAGCAACAGCCAAAAAGACGGCAGCAAAGACCCATCTACCCCATATGTTCCATTCGCTATGCCGGTAGCAAACGCCGTTCTTGTAGTACTCGTGAATCCGGCATGGGAACCCCCTGGCAAATTAAGCAAACTCATCATCAGCCGCGGTCCGAATCATCACAAAAATCTTGATGTAAAACATACCTCTTAACTACATGCATAAGAAGAGGCGCCATGCAAAATATTCTTGAAGGCTAAGTATTCGTGTGTGTGTGTGTGTGTGATATTCGTTAATTTGGACCAAAAAAATCGGTACATGTCAAGTCCCCAAAATCCTACTTTTGGCGGCACCGCCCAAAGATAAGGCCGCCCGAAGCAACGCCCGGATCGAACGGCAGCAAAAACATCGGATGCCGGGGCAGCATGTCGTGATCTAGCCATCCGGGACCGGCCGTTGGGCGGTGTGCCAAGACGCCAAGAGCGATGCCAAGAGACCCAAGTTCCACGCCAAGCTCGTCATCGTTTGACCGCAGCCGAGATCCGCCGCCAAGGTGCGAAGGGTGGCAGGGGGTGATTCCGAATGGGTCTCCTGGAATCAGTTCCTGGGGCTCTCATTGGTTTAAATCGATGCGAGCGCTCCCATTCGTCAGAAACCTCTAGTCTATCAGCCATTGGATGTCACACTTTCTGTAGGCTTGGCGTTGACGAACGAGCGATTGGGTTGAACGTGTGAGCTTAAAGAAAGAAAGAAAGAAAGAAAGAAAGGAAGAAAGAAGGAAGGAACCTAAATAATAACAATTAGTGAGTTTCTCAGAGGTTGCCAGAAGCTGAGGAAGAAGAGAGCGTTTCGCTTAAAATCCTCCGAGGTGACGCTTGCGGCGGCGAGGCGTGTAGTTTCACATCGTCACCAATTCCAGCTAGTTAAATGCGGCTTTGTAGGGCATTTCGGACAAAGCCTGTAATTTGCAGCGCTTCTAAAGCTCTTTGAGTGTCTTGGGTGATAACTCTCTCTCTCTCCCTCCCTCTCCCTCCCTCTCTCTCTCTCTGCGATACATGTCTTGCTCTGACAAAGAGGCTCTGATGCACACACCACATATGATGGCCACAATACAGCAACTGCGTCGTTCCGCCAGGCTTGCCCAACGCTGGGACACTGACTTGGACGACATATATAGTCCTGGAGGACATCACGTAGCCGACGATACCGACAGTCTAGACGACGGCGACGACAATCTAGTTGACGACAATCTAGACGACGAAAATCTAGACGACGACAATCTAGATGACGACAGTCCAGACGAAGACGACGAAAATATGGAGAACGTCAAGCACCCAAGCTACCGCGTCAACTGCCTCGAGTCCAACCACATCATCTTCCGGCATCCGCAAGACCCGCTTCCCGACGTCGTAGCCACCCACGTCCAACATCTGGCCTCGACAACACCCAAAATGCCCAACCTCGACCCGGAGATGGTGGCTAAGGCCACCTACGACCTGGACACGCTCGGCATGGGCTGCAACGAGACGGACATCAGCTCCTACTTAAACGCCCACCTCTTTCCACAAGGCGCCGCCACCCGATTCCCCACGCAAAGATTGCTGTCCGTAGCCGGCACGCACATGGCCCGTCACCTCTTGCCCAACCTACCGACATCCGAGGCGCCGTGGGCCGTCACGCAGCCGCGACCCGACCTGCTCTACGGCTATCCAAAAACACCAACCTTTTCCTCGGCCCAGTCTATGACCTTGATACAGGGGCTGCACGGACAGATCCCCGCCTACGCGCAGGCGTCCCCCGGCCTTTGGTTCCCCTTCTTCACTGTCGAGTTCAAGGCGACCGCAGGGACCCAAGGCAATCTCTGGGTTGCGGCGAACCAGTGCGCCGGCATCTTGGCCGCCTGCATTCAGGCCGTCAACCAGCTCAATACAGCGCTGCAACACGTCGGATGCGATCGACAACACGTTTCCAATCTCTGCTACGGCCTCGCCATTGACAACAGTCTTGCGCAGCTCTACGTGTCGTGGGGAGCCAGGGGCCGCGGCCATCATCCGGTTGTCTACGTTCAGCGGGTAGGCTCTTTCTTGCTATCAGACGCAAAAGACTTTGCACGTCTTTACCAGTGGGTCATGGCCATTCTCGATTGGGGTCAAGGAGGACGTCTAGAGAACATTCAGCTCGCTCTGGATTCTATACGGGAAGAGCAGCAAAAGGCCGTCTCTGGAGCCGCCCAGTCTCAACCCAGCCCAGAGCGAGAAGCCGGTTTGGAGAAAAAGAGGAGACGGTTAAAATGATTTTGTCGGTCCAAAGGGGGTGCTTTTTTCTTCTTTTTTCTTCTTTCTTTCTTCTTTCTTCTTTCTTCTTTTTCTTTTTTCTTTTCTTTTTTTTGGAGAAAAGGGGAGGAGAGGTGAAGGAGGATGGGGATTCGTCTTAAATAATGCAGCCCACAGGCTGAGTTGCCAAAACCCCTACAGCTATCGTCCCGTCGTCTCTATCTGATACCGAATGCATACCCATGAATTGCGTGACATCATAACACATCATTGTTCCCATAAACCCTGCAGCTTCATCCATCTCTCACAGCAAGCCAGGCCATACCCTTCAACTCCTCGATGGTGCTGTCTCGTAACCACCAGCCATTTTCCTTCTCGGGCGATGTCACTTTGGACTCCTGAGCTGTTGATGCCTTCTCTTCGGCCGTCGGTTCAAGTGAGACCTTTTTCTTCCCCTTTCTCGACTTTGACTTTTCACGTTTCGCCTTCCCGGATGCTGTCTCCTCAGTGGCAGGGTTGGTCGTAGCTGCAGCCGGTTTGACCAGGGTCGACCGTCGATCAGCCCACTCGAACAATAGCTTCAACCCTAGCAGCTTGTCGCGGGACCAGCCGTCAAGCCCGCTCTGGAGCACGAGCTTTGCGTCGACAGCAGTAGTGGCGCCCTCACCCTCACCAACACCGCCTCCAGAGCCAAGGCGATCCATGACCACCGCACGTTCGGAATGAGTGAGGTTCCGTAGCGCTTCCAAAGTGAAAACCCACTCGAAAGGATCCCTCTCTGAGTTCATCGCGCTGTTCCCGAGAGCCAGGAGCGTTGCGGGGTACGGACTTTCGTGGGCGGGACGGTGTCTGAGGTACACAGACTGCGTCTTGCGGAAGTCTTCAACGAGGCGAGGCGAATTCTCAAAGTCGATGACCTGATTCCAGAAGCCCATGGCGGCCGCGTCTGTGCTCACTCGCACAACATCCTCCAGTGGCGGGAGCAGGCATGGTGTTTGTCGCCTGATCGTGACGCTTCCGGAACTCTGCTTCTCCTGGGCCGCTATCGCAGCAGAAGCAGCAGCAACCGCGGATGGCGAGCCCGCCTTGAGTTCGATCTGAATCGGGACGTTGATTGGCTGGCCGGTCATAAGGTCTTTCGTAACGAAACAACGGGGGTCGGTCGCCAACACCCAGAAGTGCCGGAAGGCTTGAAGATGTGATCGATTGTCTTGGACGCTGGTCGGAAAGAGCGGATAAAAAGCGACAATCAAGGATGCCGTGGCGAGATCGCTGGTGCCGAACGTGGCGGTGCCGCAGCCCAAGAAGAGGGCGCCGATCGCTAGATGCGCGGCGAGATGGCTCCCATACGTAGTGTTCGCATCATCTCGCCCATGCAAAGACCTCAAGCGGCGAAGCACTGCAAGATCACCCGTGCCGGCCATCACCATCGCGCAAGAGAGTGCGAGCAAATCCATGCACATGCGGGCGTTGCCCCTGGTGAGCTCGCTGTCGAAGTTGCCCGGCGGGGTTCGCACAATGCGTATAAACTGATCCAAGTAGTGGATCAAAAGGTCTCGGACTTGGGGGTTTGCAGACCCGGAGAAGCGTAGCCCCAGCGACCAACACAGCCCTGCGAGGATCGAAAAGAAGGGAAGATCCCGACTTCGCAGCTTGTTGATGTTTGTCAACCGTGACCTCGACTTGTATTCCGTAGGCAGCCCTCGTTTGACCCATTCGAACGTGGGATCGATTTCCTTCCACAAGATGATGCTTTTGGCCATGGTTCGAAGGAGCAAGATGTCAGGGCGGACGTAGTCGAACTGAAGGATGGAGTCGGGGATGTCAATCTTCCGAGCGACGATGTGGTCTTCCGACTTCATGAAAATGAGCGCAATGGCAACGACCGCGGCAGCGGCGGACCTATCCAGAACATGCACCAACTCCACTCGTTTCGTTGATGTGGCGATCGTGAGGAGCTTTTCGGTCAATCGCATGTCTCGCAAGCCTTTCAAGTCGTTGCCTTTGCCAAGGTTGATGAAGCCAAGAGCAAATCCGGCAGCCAGACGGTAACCCTCGTCGCGAAGGGGGTCCTCCTCCTCGCCGTCGTCGATATGCTCGATTTCGGACATCATGATCTCGCTCATGCGGCGGTGTTGGCTGTTGCAGTAGAGGAGACCGATGCCCATGACGCCCGTCGTCTGGGTGTGCTTGGAGAGATTGAGCTCTGCCGCACCACGGGGAAGCATTCGTGTGACATGGACTGACAGGAGCCGGGTTATGAGAGAATCCATGGTCCCAATGTAGGAAGCGGCCAAGCCAAGAAGCAGGCCGATGGAGGTCATTGTGTGTTTTGGCGTGAGGTACTTGAAAGCTACCCACTTGGCAACCGATTTCAGGTGGCCGTTCAGCCCCAAGGCGAGGAGAAATCCAGCGTGTCTGTTGCTGAGATCCTGCCCGGGTTTGTTGTACAGGATCCACGAGGTGTCAATACCCTTCGCGTGCGGAGATATCGCCAGTCCACCGGCAACGCCTTGGTGGAAGAAGGCCCAGTTGATTTTTTCCTCGGTGAACAGACTCTTGTCAACGCCAACCGTGTTATTTGGAGGTTTGACAAGGCAAGTCAGGTTGAAACCGCCGATGTGATACTTTTGGGTGAGGAGAGGGTAGCGCAGGGAGTAATAGAGCAGGCCACGGCCAGCGGGTATCGCCAGGGTCCCTGTTGCGGCCGTCGTTGCCAGCTCCTTCTGCCGCTCGAGATACTCCGACTCTGTCCACTCTGGCCGAGGATCGAGCTTCAAGACTCTGGATTTGGTCGATGACAAGAGATTCTGTGCCTCATTCAGCCGTCGATCCTCACGGAAGAGAGAGCGCACCACGGCCTGCCGCTCGCTGCCGTCGGTTTCTTCTGCCTGCTCAGGCAAGTCACCGAGATGTTGTGCCACCATTCTGAAATCCCACTTTGCGACGTGGGATGCAGACTGAGCGTCGTTGCCAGCCGCACGCCAGACTTTCCCAGACTTCAAGACTCCCGCGATGTCGGTCCGGTTGACGAGCGCGAGCAGATCCACCGGCCATGATGGGGGCGGATTGGGCTGGCACATGAATATGACATCCTGGAGGGGCGTCAAGACCGCTTCGGGGAGTGTCTCCAAGATCTGCGCCGTGAAGCCGCATTCGTGTATGGCGACAACCATCTCGACGTGATTTTTCACCGAGCTCAACAGACCAAACAGTCTCCCGAACATAGTTGTGCGAGGGGTCAGAGCAGCCCATAGCTGATGCCGAGTTGTTTCTGCCAGCGCGTCCCGGCTCGCGGCAGTGTAAACCTTGGAGAGCGTGGGAAATTCGTTTGCTGGCTTGGCGGTGAGATGGGCTTGGATCCAGGATAGAACACAATACGTGTCAGACGGCTCGTCTAAATGAGCGGCCGGCAACATGACTACAGCTCGTGAGTACTTGTCATCAGGTGCGTTGGTGTGTGCGTGGTACGTACCTGGATCGTCAAAAGCCGTGTCGGGATCCGTTTGCATGCCGAGAGCATAGGCGGCATGAAACTTCGGCCACTTCAGCCATTTGGTGAGTTGGCAAAGAAGTTCTCTGAGATCGCTAGGGTTGGGCGGTAAGTCTTCGGCCGTGAGGATGGTGAGCCGTTGCTCCTCGAGTAGAAGGTGCAGTCCCATCATCATGCTCCAAGCTGCCATGTCCCGGCTCTCTTGGTCTCTGTTTACGGCCGTGGGGAGATAGCCGTGAGGCCCGAATGCTGCGACGCCTTCGGCGGAAGCAAGGTATCTTCTCGCCAGGTTCGTGTGAATGGCGATGGAACTACTCGGTTTAATGTACTGGACGTCAGGGATGCGTGGGGCTTCCAACGAGCCATCCTCAAGCATCCACTGCCACGCCTGTTTGCGTACCCAAGGCGAGCAGGCAGCCGAATTTGGAGCGGTGAGGGCTTGCATCGCCTCGAAGTTGCTGTTTGGAGGGGACAAGGCAGTGCCATGGCCGCGTATCCGCCGGAGATCGCCGCCGGGGGATTCCAAAGCCAGAAAGCTGCTCAATACCAGAATGACGAAGGAGGACCACTCTTTGTCGGCCAGCAGCTCGACTGAACTCCCCAGCTTGGCCGTCTGGAGCCAATGAGTGACTTGCCACCAACCAGTCAGAATCTTCTCCGCTAGGTCCGCAGGCAGAACACTGCGACATGCATCGATGGCTCGCGAAACCTGACGGGAAGATGGCCGGAGCTTCACCCGAATTCGGTGGTATTTGCCATCCCTATCCCGTAGATCCAGAACGCCACGCGGTTGTGAGTGGCAAAGGGACTCGATCTGTGTGCCTGTGATACCGACGCCTATGGACCTTCGACCGCGAGTTTCTTTGTCCGTCCTAAGGCTTCCGGTGAAGTCGAGGCTGGTCAGGTTGTCGAGGAACAGGAAAGGGATTGCGAGCTTTGTGACTTTGCCCCAGGGTGATTGGAGGCTGAGCTCCCGACCGCCCGCTCTGTCCTCTGACAGAATGATCATGCTGTCACCGCCCTCATCTCCGTCAGAGATCTTGCAGGAGTCAACAACGCTCTGAACTCTCCGAAGCTCTCCAAAGATGATGTTGACGGCTTCAGCGTCTTGCGCGGCCTTCGCTCGCCCCGCTGGCTGTTTCTCGACCAGAAGCGTCAAAAGCTGCAACCGTTTGTCCACTGGGTCTTGGATGCCAACGAGTATGGACGTCCGGCCTTGTGAGTCGGTTGCGGTTGGGGGGCCAATGAGAACGAACACCTTCGACTGTGTCCGCGCAGGCAGCGTCGACAGAGAATATCGCACATTCGCATTGTCAACGGGGATACTGTATATCTTCGTGAAAAGCATCTCCTGCGTGAGACCTTCGAAATCGTGGTCTTCAAGGCCCATGTTGTGAAATCCTTCAAAGTCACCGCCTGCTCGGAGTTCTTCCAGCAAATTATCGACTGGTGCCTCGGCAAGGCTGTTGAGGCTCTGGCTGAAGGTTCCGCTGAAACTGGGGAGACCATAGCCGCCGCTAGCTCTTGCCCGCTGGCTGCCGTGGGACTCAACCCTCCGACTACCATGGGCTGGGTGGATCGATTGATCGACAAAGGTTGAGCGATCCTGTGAGGTCGACAGGTCACCTCGCGCCAGCAGAGAGCTCACTCTCCGCGACTCCCTCCTAGTAGCGTCGGCGCCTTTCTCGGGGTCCAGGGAACTGAGCGCCTTGTCCAAAACCTTGTCGTTCTCTTCAATCCTCACGCTCTTTCTCGTCCTCTTGCCAGGGAGTGGTGCCCCGAAGCTCTCCCTCATGGACGGGTGCATGGGAGTAGCGGTGCCGCTAGCTAGCCCTGGCGCCATGGAGCTCCGTCGACGGGACGCACTGGGTTTCTTCTGCTTCTGCTTCCCAATGAATGGGTCCTCGTGTTCCAAGTACGCGAGCCTCCACACGCTATACATGTTGATCTCCCGATTCACCGTGACTGCGATGTTCACCTTCTGCTTTCCTGCCTCAGCGTCAAAGCCGAGTCTGATCTCCTGGACATGGAGGATTTCCTCGGCCGGGTTTAGGAAAAGCGAGCCAACGGAACTCCTTCTCCTGCCTTGTTTTCGAGGAGCTCCAGTCTGGGTCACGACTAGCCCGATCTCGAGCAAGGGGTCGGTGAGGCACACCAGGCGTGGCCAGTGGCTGTCAGGGGCATCCACAGGAACCTGAGCATGCCACATATTTTCCAGCGTTGAGCTCAAGCGCAAGGGCAGCGTCTTCGGCTTTCCTAGTGCCTCGGTCGAGAATTCGGTTACGTTGACGCTCGGGGCGGAGAAGGGCGGAAGCTGGGAGGTGACGAAAGAGTTGGGCGGGACTTTTGGGATGCGAAGCGACATCGGTGCTGCGTTGCCCCCTCTCGACTTCCGTTGTATGATGACGCCGCATGGTGCTGCGCAGGCGGACTCGACCTCGAACGGCATGTGGACGATGTGGCTCGCGCCAGACAGGAAGAAGATGTGGGCCTGGGTTTTGAGAAAGACCACCAGGGCTCTCGAAAGTAACGGCGCGGGGGCTTGGCTCGGCGCATCTTTGCGGCTCGAAGGGGCATGGCCGTCGGGGGTGGTGACCGGGCTGTCGGCGGAGGCGGGAAAGTAGGCAAGCAGGGCTTGGGTCAGTGGCTCGTTCTCGATGCTGGACGTGAAGCTCTTGCGGAAGAGACCGCCGCGAGACCAGACGACAGCGGTCTCGGTTGTGAGAAGTTCGTCCACAAACTCGGATCCGGCCTCACGGTCAACGGAGATCTCCCAAGTGTACAGCGCAGCGGAAGGGTCGGGTGGGAGAATGCCCTCGGCGATCGCATGTCGCAGGCCTGTGGGCTGGTGCAGCCCAAGAGACGTGACCGACGCCATGTGTGGGCGGGCTTATGCGAAATGGCAGCGCGCGCAGAAGACTGAGGAGTGACAGGAGCAAGCCATGTCTTCCATCCGAGCGTCGGGGTGTTGGGGGCGGGCGATTTTGGAGGGGCTTCTGAGGCAGTCGCTTTTTTTACCTTGCGGGCATCGAAACAGCATCTCAGGAAGGCGCGTCCGCCCAACGCGACAGGGCCAATTGGTTGAGGCGCAAAGGCCCACATTTCCCGTTAAAGCGCACCACCTTGAAGGGCGGGCACAAACCTCACATCCCGCCAGATATTCGTGCAAAGACTTAGCGAATCGTGCTTGGCCGATGATATGCAACAATAAGACTGGCTACACCGAGAGTGACCGGGAATCCTCACGGCTTGCCTATGTAGCTCCTTCAATATGTGACTAGCCATTTACCAGTTTGAGGCGCTTTAGCGGTTGTGTGCCCCACGAAGATGGAGGGGCAGGTGGTGATTGGCGCAAGCTCTCCCGCCGATCGCATGCAGGGCCCGAGCTCTGACGTAGCTTCTCCCCAAAGCTCCTGAAACACACGCACCTCGACCGTCGCATACGAGTAGCTTCGCCCTCTCGCTGCCCAGCGCGCCATGAAGCTGCCTCGAGCAGTCTAATCAATATGACAGAAGCTTCGCGCGAAGCGGGCGATGGCGACGCACCCGACGAACCGGCAGCCGCACCCTCTCCAAGCCCAGACGCGAGTCCCGACCCAATCGAATCCAAATCCACAGCGGCACCGGCCGAAGCCCACGACCAGGCAGTCGCGGGCGACGGCGCCGATACCGATGGCGAGTCTGCGGCCACCGAGAACCACGTTGATGATGAGGGCAAGGGTGATGAAGATGGAGAGCACGAGGAGGAAGAGGAAGATGACGACGAAGACGAGGAACCAAAGCTCAAATACGCCCGCTTGACACCCCATCTCGGCGCCGTCTACAGGAATGGCGACGCTACCAGCTCTTTTCTCGTTGCGGGTGACAAAATGGTGCGGCCACACCAGTCTTCCATTGCATGCGCTGGCTTCCTGGCTAACTTTCTTGCTAGATCCTCGGAACGCACAACGGCAATATCGTATGTATCACATCCCAAGCCCTTGGAGCTGGCAACCCTAACTCGTGCCTCAGCATGTCGTCCAGCTCCCGATCTTCCAGTCTCTACGCGTATACCACGCCCACTCCGCATCCGTAACTGGCGTGTCGATCTCTCCTTACCCTCCTCCGCTCCCCAGCATCAAGGCTGAGACCGCGGCACGAATCGCGTCCCAAGCGACGAACAGTCCTCTACGGCCCAGCACGGGCACCACAGAGAGCCCGGGCTCTGCCGCCGCCTCTAGGAAGCCAAAAGAACAACATGCCGTCCCCAATACTCCATCCAACAATATCTACATCGCGACGTCATCGACCGATGGAAACGTCTGTGTGCAGTCCTTGGTCGACATGAAGGATGTCCAGCTGCGAAACTTCGCCCGGCCCATCCAAGCTGTGGCGCTCTCCCCGGAGTACAAGACAGATAGAATGTATCTGTCGGGCGGGCTGGCTGGGCAGCTGATTTTAACCACCGGTGCTCCTCTTGGCCGAAGCACAGCGACCACGACCGGGGCCGCGGCGCAAGCTGCAGGCTGGTTGGGGAGTGTGGTGGGAGCTGGAACAGGAAAAGACACCATCCTGCATTCCGGAGAGGGGACCATCAACGCCATCAAATGGTCGCTGTCGGGGAGGTACGTCGCATGGCTGAACGAGCACGGGATCAAGATCATGCGCACTAAGCTTCACCTCGAGAGCGGGGACGCGGATGATGCCTGGAAGCGAATCGGTCACGCTGAAAGACCACTGGGCGAGGAATGGGAGACCATGGCAAGCGTGTGGAAGGGACGGGTCGAATGGATCGACGAGCAGACTGTTGAGCAGGACGAGTCTGCGAAAGAACCCGCCGAGGTGGTCAAATCCCCAGCAGCTGAGAAGTTGAAGCAGCAACAGATCAAAAGCAACAAGGTGATTGAGAGGTTACTCGTGGGGTGGGGTGGGACAATATGGATCATGCATGTGCACCCCGGCGGCATCGGCACCGGCAAGAACGCCGGCGAACGTTCCGCGGGGAGGGCAGACATTGCCAAGAAGTCAGCAACCTCCTGTCCCCTCTAGGCCACTCAACTAACCATGTCTCAGGCTTCGTCTGGACTGCATCATTTCCGGCATTTCGTTATATACCCAGAACTTGTTATTGGTGCTTGCTTTTTGTTCAGACGATAAAGAAGAAGACGACGAGGAGGTAAAACCGGCCCGTGGCCATAAACACACATCATCAACAACTTCAACCGGAAGTCAACCTTCAGGGGGCCTCAAGCGCAGGCAAAACAACTCCCCGCCCGAACTACGGCTGATCGATCTCACGTCCCACGAAGAAGTCTACATGGACGTCCTCAGTGTGAGCCGGTTCGAGCGGCTCTCATCGAACGACTACCATCTGGGCGTGTTGCCAGCGCGCAATGTGGCCGCGGCGACATCGACCAGGGGAGCTCTGGAGACCCTTGCAGGGTTTGGTACCGATATGCTGAACGCCGCCCTCAACCCAAAAGCTTTGCTCTTCAACTCCGGGGCCAGCGTCAAGAGCAAAGACAGCAACGATGGCGCATCAGGAACTTCGATATCCACAATGAGAGCTGGCCGCACGTCGGTCCATCCGAATCTCGGGAAACCGGGTCTGAAGATCTTCATCCACAGCCCTTACGACTGCATCCTGGCGACGCAAAGGGACCTGGGCGACCACTTGACATGGCTTCTGGAGCACAAAAGGTATCAAGAATCTTGGGAGCTGGTGGATGAGCATCCGGAAATTGTTGGCTCGCCGGAAAGATCCTTGGACCATGCAGCTTCCACGCCCGACCGAACTCACAGCACAGATGACTTTTACGACGAGACGTCTTCCATCGCTGAAGGCCTTCAGGGCTTTTACTCATCGGCTGAGAAAGAAAAGCGGCGCATCGGAGAGCTGTGGGTCAAACAGCTTGTCGAGGACGACGACTGGGCCCTCGCCGGGAAAACATGCGGGAAAGTAGTGGGCACCCCAGACAAGTGGGAGATGTGGGTGTGGAGGTTTGCTGGAGCGAACAAGTTTGACGAAATAGTCTACTACATTCCTTCCGTGCCAACTCACCCACCAATCCCGACAACCATCTACGAAGTCATCCTCGCACATTACCTCAAAGTCAACAAGCTGGTGTTCCGGAATCTCCTTGAGAGGTGGCCTCCAGAGCTGTTCAACGTCGGTGCTGTCACTGCAACCCTTGAAGATCAACTCAAGTTCCGCGAAGTTCGAGAAGATAGGATCGAGGATGGCGAGGTCGGTCGAGATTGGCGCATCGTCATGGAAAGCTTGGCAAAACTGCACGAGTCCAACGGGCGCAGTCGAGAGGCGTTGAAGTGCTACATCAAGCTCCAGGACGCAGACTCGGCGATGCGGTTGATCAAAGAGGGCCACCTTGCTGAGGCAGTTGCAGATGACATCCCCAGCTTCATCGGCCTGAGAGTTCCTCCAGAACGACGGAGAGCCATGAGCCCCAAAGATCTTGAGGAGGCTACTTCGGAAGCCATCACCCTGCTTGTTGACGAAGCCCAGCACGGACTGGTCAAGCCGGACGTTGTGGTCAAGCAACTCCAGGACAAAGAGCTGCATTTGTACACCTTTTTCTACCTACGTGGTTTGTGGAAGGGGGAAGGGATCCATGAACACGGCCAGGAGTCTCGCGCTCGACTCGTTTCCGACAGCCAATCACTGGTTGACAATTTCGCTGATCTGGCTGTCCACCTTTTTGCGCTCTTTGACCAATCGCTTTTGATGACCTTCCTGAAGACATCGACGGCATACACGTTTGACAAGGTCAGACCCCTTTGGTCCTTTCCCCGCAAGCAGTAGCTAACCTATCGAGCAGGCAGCGCAAGAGTGTGAGGAGCACAACTACATCCCAGAGCTCGTGTACCTCTACTCCAAGACTGGCCAGATGAAGCGAGCACTGTACCTCATCATTGACAGGCTCAGGGACGTCAGCCGTGCCATCGCGTTCGCCAAGGAACAAGACGACCCAGACCTCTGGGAGGACCTGCTCCGATACAGCATGGACAAGCCTAGGTTCATCCGGGGATTGCTGGAAGAAGTCGGGACCGCGATCAATCCGATAACACTGGTGCGCCGCATCCCCGAGGGTCTGGAAATCGAGGGCCTGCGAGAGGGTCTCAAACACATCATGAAGGAGCACGAGATCCAATACAGCATCAGCTCCGGTGTCGCGCGTGTCCTGCGAAGCGAGGTAGCAGCTGCCCAGAACCAGCTGCGGATCGGGCAAAGGAAGGGCATCAAGTTCGAAGTGGTTGTCCAAACTCCTGAACATGTCGACATCGAGACGAAAGACGTGCCGGCACCCGGCACTGAGTCGGCCAAAGATGCCAGCAATGACGGGACATCCGAAGAGCTGAAGCCCCCTCGAGAAAAGAAATGGGCACCCGGCCACTGCGCAGAATGCCTCGAGCCGTTCATCGTATGGGAAAGGGAAACCCTCGTAGGCTTTGCATGCAGTCACGTCTTCCACGTACGGCATCTCCTCGAGCGGTTGCACCCCGGCGAGCCCATTGATGAGGACGTGGTGGGGGCTGTGGCGTCGCAGCGGACACATCACCTGGTGGGGACGAAGGTTACGCATGCTCGGCTGTTGAAGGATAAGATTCGCGGGGGATGTCCAGTTTGTACTGATAGGAAGCGTGAGATGTGAATGGGTATTTAGTGAATAGGAGGCCTTGGGTATATAGTTATTGCCTCGATTGCATGGCGGTGCGGCTTGAATGCTTTTTAATATGACTTGATTGAAGATGAAGATGGTTGTTGTTGTTTCGGCGTGTCGTTTCGTGGTTCCGTGGTTAGCGGGTCGGTGAGCTGTTGGTGACGTTTCAGGGGCTACACTGGGTCATCGGTGGGCCATGCGTGGCGACGATGCGTTTCGCAGTCGATACTGTCTCCTGGGGCTCTTCCCCATTCTCTCCTTCTATTTCGACCATTCGGCTGGTTGCGCCCCTGCCTGTCACGTTGAAGCTGCCGGGTCAGCTCGCGCTTTTTGGAGACGCTGCGTCGATGGTCTGCGCGCCAAACGACAACAGCCTGAATCCCCTCCCCAGAAACAAGAAACAATCGGTTAGTCACTTTGGCGGAGTGGTTAACGCGCTGCCCTGCTATTGTTCAGTTAGGCAGTTCCTTCGGGAGCGTAGGTTCGAATCCTGCAGGTGACGTTTCTTTTTGTTGTTATTGGGCAATAATTCCCCAGTTTTTACCCCTTTCGCCACCCAAGGGAACAACACTAGGTTCGAGCAAGCTTGATGGTGCCGCTCGTTTCTTCGTAATAGGATATATGGGATTAGATAAGAGCCTTTTTGTTATCGCCGTGCGATTTAACACGCGTAGGTTGTTTGCTGGCGACGAGGACCCCTTAGCCACCTCCCGAAGCATCTAGACTTAGTCCAGCCAATTCCACGTCTAGACGGCTTTCTGCCCAGCATTGGCTACTGGCGTTTGGTCACTATGTGTCCTTTGGACGCAGTACTTACAGTTAGTTAAGATGGTGGAAGTAATGACGCAGTATAATAAGAGTGATGTGTGACGCAAATCTACGAAGAAAACCGGACGGAAGCCCCCTAAGCTGGTGAAAGAATTATGTTCCGCGCCTGAAATCGCAGGCGGTTCACACTATGACAAACGCCGCCTGGAATTCTTAGTTTCAAGTGCCTCCATGCTCTCTTCCCTTTCGCACGAGCGCCTCCCCTCTGAAACCCCCTCACCCACATTTACGCTCGCGACCAACGAATTTTCCTACAGTGTATCGTTCCGAACGCCAAAGTCAGTTAATTCCCTCGAATATGTAAAAACACCTCTTTCCGTCGCAGCCGCTCACACTCACGCCGCCATGACTCCAAAAGGTAAGCGGGCGTGGTGTTGATACAAACCAACCCTGCAAGGCCAGCCGCTGAATGAAATGACAGTGGATGTGCTAACCCTTACGGCATCCGATTTACAGCAGCTATTGACCAGTCAGGCCGTCACAGGCGTAGAGATCGTAACGCTCTACCTGAACCAGATAGCCAAGCGCAACCACGCCGGACTCAAGCTCAACGCGGTCATATCTACTGCAGATCAAGAAGCTGTTCTGGGGCAGGGGAGGCAACTGGACGCGGAGAGGAGGGTGGGGACGTTACGCGGGCCGCTCCATGGAGTGCCCATCTTGCTGAAGGTACCGTCGAATTTGGCTGGGAGGGATGGTCCGATGGAAGATGACACTGACGATTGCAATACTGTCGATATGCCAAATACGTGCGGCTCTTTTGTCCTTAAACAGGGGAAGCCAAACGCGAACGCGAAGCTTTTCGGCACTTTGATTGCCGCAGGACTGATTGTCATTTCCAAGTCCAACCCCAGTGTCAGTATTCTGTGACCTACTGATTAGCCCAGAAAAGGGAGGCCAGATTGATAACTAGGAGTTTGGCAACGCCAAAGGGTTCAATATCGTGGCAGTTAGTCTGTCGTGGGTTAACAGGTTGGATCTCATTGGGTTGCAGTTGAGAGAGTGACTTACTGGCTGAGCCCAAACATAGACACAATGTCCCTACGCCCGCGGTGGCGTGACCGCAAACGCCACCTGGCTTTCACACCCGGTAGGTTATATTCATGGCAGTGAAAATCTTAGCTGTTGTTGACGTGGTTGCCAAGGGCCCTGCGGGGTCTTCCTCCGGAAGCGCCGTCGGCGTCGCCACATGCTTTGCCCCTATCGCAATAGGCACGGAATTGGATGGTTCCATAATCATCCCAGCAGCCCGGGCTGGCTTATACGCCCTGAAACTCACACCTGGGAGCGTCGATACAACGGGAATCCAACCTGCAGCCCCTGAGTTCGACTGTGTGGGTCCTTCGCCAGAACCGCACTCGATAACGCCACACTTGGCGCTACCATGCAACGCCACGGTCCGAAAACCTATCTCCCCCTTTCAGGCTAGTGGGCTAGCTTGAAGGTGAGCTTCGTGGACCCTACTCTCTGGAGAAGTTATCCCTCGGCCATTGAGGCGACTAATAGGTTTTTTAAACAAACAGATAAAGCCATGTTTGCAGCTCAGGAGAAATCGGTTGTTGGGTGGCAGTGTCATCAAGTCGATTCCATTGGCGTCCTTTGACGACATTACAGCTGCCATGCCAGACCTCGAATACATGGAGGAGTTGTTCCGTACGTAAGCTCCGCCTGGGGTCCATTCACGATGCTGATGAAACTGAAAATGATAGCGTTCCCGTCGAAACGAGACCTCCCACTTCCCTGCAATCCTTCGAACCGCCTGTTCCTCAGATGATCGAGGAATTAATCAGCTTCAACAACATCTACGCCGATATCGAGTTCAGGGGTAGTCGGGGTCCTTCTCCAGGATAGTCGCGTCGGATGTCATCGAACGCAGACCCGAGGTTGTCGAACCCTTCTACCTTCCTTCTGCTGCTCTCCTTAGCCAAGGCAACATAGTGGGCGGGATCGGGGAAATTGAAGAGAGCGGAGATGTACGCTTGGGCGATCCAATCCGCTGCGTCATTCAGGAGAACGCTGTTAGTCAAGACGATAACCGCTGATTTGGTTTCCGGGAACAGAAAAAGAACTGCGTAGTAGCGAGGGTCTGAACATTGGTGGTAGTACGTCATCATAGGGGAGCCACCAGCCCCGAGCACCGGGAGATTCTCGATCGGGATGAGCGATGGGTTGTCCCCTTGAAGTCCCACGACGCCGGGCAGCTGGGTCCGGATTCACCCCATCCCGTAGAACCGGGATTCCTGGGAGGGCTCGTCGAGTGGGGCCTGGTTGCTGATGAGGGTGGGAACGTTCCGAAGCGGGCCGCTTAAGGGACCAGTAGCGTCGGCACGCAAGACCGCTTTGGCCTAGTAGGGTATGTCCTCGACGTTGGAGTAAAAACCCCCAGCTGCTTTAAAGAAGGTATACTTGAAGAGGTACTTTCTGTTGATGAAAAGTGGCGTGCCATTGGCCAGGGAGATATGAGCGTCAGCGAAGTTGTCCTGAGGTCCAAAGTCGGGTTGACTGGTGGTGTGTCTCAGACCAAGAGGCTCCAAAACTGACTCGTTGAGATACTCAGCGAAGCTTTTCCCCGACAGCTTCTCGATCGCGTTGCCAGCGACTCCGTATCCCCAGTTATTGTATGACCACTGCCGGCGAACTGGTGTAATGGTCTTCAAGCGTAAGACGGTTGGGAGAAGCTGGTCTTTTGGCAGGAGGCACTTAAACTGGTCCTGCACCGCAAATGACATGTCGCCATCGAGTCCGGAGCGGTGGGATTGGCACCTTGCTTTCGGGGCCACAGCCATTCTTTCAAGCCCGGGAGAAATTTGAGTACTGGCATTTTTGGCTCTAGATTTGCTGTGGCGTTTGGGTGGGGTAGCGGTTATGGTCTGAGGGAGAAGGGTTGGTAGGGGGTAAGAGAGGAAGGCTTCAAGTCCCAAGTGCGTGAAGTTGGCGATAGGAAGGGTGCTTAATTAAGCATGTCAACCCGCGCTTCATGAACGGCGTTACGTTGGCGCTGGAGGACGGTGTTAATTAGCCTTGGAGCAGGAACGTGGGCGCAGGTCTGGGAATGCTTGTCGAAATTGGAGCTTCTATGACCAGGTCGGCGCGAGCAATGCACCGAGAATAGTTGCTGGCAGCCGGACGAAAAATCACCAAGTTGGGAGGTGCGGTTGGTCGCGGGTCCCGCTTTGAGATGGAATTTCGACATCCCTTTGTCAAGCAAAACATGCCTCAAGCACACACCAGCGCCGTTCTCGCACTGTCACAATGTCTTCTCAAATCTAACGGTCTTGAGTTTTTTGTTTCTCGATCCTGAATCGAGAAAAAGGACATCACCTGGCTAGAGGCAGCGCATCCCTTTCCATTGAAACGAAATTTAGCCGAGGGAGTGGAAACCGGACTCCGGGGCAGTTTAAGTTTGGAAGCAACCCAGCTCGAGTCGTCCCAAACCCCGGCCTTGTTGTTACCTACACATCAAAGTCACGGTTTGATGGAGAGTACTCATTTCAATATCATTTACCAGCGAGATAATCAGTGTCTTTTGTAAAATGGATCAACTGTAAGATAAGTAACACACCGGCCAGGTTCCAATGTCTCTCCACACGAAGGGGGAGAGTGGTCACGGTTCGAGATTGTGGAAGTTTCCCACAATAGCTGGAGGGTATGTAACAGCCTGATATTTTCCGAAACCAACTCCTACATATGCGACCCAAACCCATAACTTTTCCCATATCCACAACAAACCCCCTACCCCTTCGTAGCCTCGACATCATACTCTACCTCCGTCCTAATCACATACTTCGCCCCCCTCCTCACCCCTGTCCCCTCATGTAACAACGCCCCCCTCGTATCCCCATGCGGAAAAATCGCCACCCCGCCCATAACCGGCCTCACCGGATACGCATTCAACACCCCCTCCCTCGCCGCCGGCAAGAAAAACGTCGTCTCCCCGCCCTCAAACTCATCATTCAGATATATCAAAAACGTAAATAACGAGCTCTGCTTCCTCCCCGGAGGCGACGCATCGTACACGTACGTATCATCCGGCAGGATACCACTAGGCGGCCACGCCCCGTCGATGTGCGCGCGGTACTCCGCGCCAGGGACGTACCGGTAGACACGAAACCGGCGGTTCAGACCGCGCGCTAAGCGGCCATCGACGCATGAGGGTACGTAGGGAGAGATGCGCGACCAGAGGACATCGTGGAATTGTTGGTCGACGACCCAGTAGAAGTTGTGAGCGAGGACGGAGATGTCGCCGTCTTCGCGGAGGGGTGCGTCGGGGAGGAAGTTGACGGTTTCGCCGGCGGCGATGATGGCTTGGCACTCGGCGGGGGAGAGAACGCGGGTTGCGAGGGAGAGGTTGGGGACGACGGGGTGGTGGTGGTAGGAGATGGGAGGAGGCGTGGCGGAGAGGGGGACGGCGCTGGGCTTGGTGGTGTAGAGGATGGCGTCGTGGTGGTTGGGGGGTTTGCGTAGTGGGCCGGGGGTGGTTTCGATGATGCGGAGGCCTTCGTGGAGTTTGGGAGGGGCGCAGAGGAAGATGGACTTGTCGAGGACGGAGGCGTAGGTTTGGAGGGTTGGCGCCGAGGAGGAGCGGAGGTCCCAGGTTTCTTGGACGCAGATGGGCGAGTCCGGGTCGAAGTCGGCTTCGGGGTTGGTGTCGATGGAGCCGCAGACGCGGAGGACGCCGTCGAGCACGCTGATGAGCTCCTTGTCGCGGGGGCTCCGTTGAGTGACTTCACCTTCGAGGGTTGAAACGCCGCTGACGACGTCGAGGTCCCGTACCCAGCGGCAGAGGGCGCCGAGTTTGGGCTCCTCGCCGCGGATTCTCATCTCAGCGAGCAAGACCTTTGCATCGATGAATTTGCCGTCGGCCAGGGCGGCTGTGATGCGGCCAGTCAAGTTGGAGCCGCTGCTGGTGCTGTTGAGTCCGGTGGCGCATGCTTGGCGGAAGTCCCACACGGCTACTCGGAGGTCTTTGCATGCCCTAGATTTGAGGAGAGCGGGGTGTTTTGCGAGCTCGGCGAGCGTGTCGACTGTGATCTCTAGCTCCTCCTGTGAGATGACCGACTGCAGGGTCGTGGGTTCAATCGCGTTAGCCGTGGCGCCATCATTGTTGCGGTCGTCGCCCTCGAGGGGCGGTGTGGTCGGCCTTTTGGTTGTCTTAATCTGCTTGTTTGGATGATTGCTGGCCAAGTCGTTTTGCTTTCTTTTCTTTGACTTATTTTTAGACATGTTTGCGAATGCGATTGCGACGGGAGTTGGCGGTTATCGCTGTCTTGAGGTCGATTGTGGATTTTCGAAATTCTGGCAAGCGTGATCTGCTAGGCCCACAAACGCCCACGCTAGCCTATTTTGGGATGGCGCACTTGCACTCGCTTCCCCGCATTACCTAAGCGGCGAGCTGCCAATATCAACATCTGATCCTCTCACATCTCACGCCATGTTTCTTCCCCAACATGCTTCTGCGCCGAATGCATTTCCAAGCTCATTTCACGCAGCCAAAGCGGACCGAAGGGTTTGCGCGGTTTGTTTCATGCGCCTGGCGCTCCGGCGTCCGGATTTCTAAGCAAGCCCCGCACTACCCCACCAAATACCCGTGCATTCGAGCCTTGCCAGCCAAACCTCCACAATCCATCCACCCGCACCACCGCCGAAGCCAGCCGATGAGCAAATCAAGCTCATGACTCCATTAACAATCAGGGCGTGCAGCTCAGTTGGTAGAGCGTTCGCTTAGCATACTCCTGTATGCGAAAGGTCCTGAGTTTGATTTCCAGTTCGTCCGCAGCCGTTGCCGTCGGTGACTCCCTCGTTTCCTCCATAGGGCGTGTAGCTCAATTGGTAGAGCGTGCGTTTCGCATGTTTACCACCTTGCGAAAGGTCTCGGGCTCGATTCCCAACTCGTCCATCACTCAGGGGAGAATCATCGGCAGCTGGTTTCTTTTTGCATCTATCTTATTCTGTGGTGTTTCGGTGCCGAGCCAAAGAGCCCCTGCGGAGATCCGGGTGCGGGGTTGAGGGCTGCTGTGTTCCCTCAGTGAGGGGGTCGGCTTCCTTTCCAGCTTGCCGATGGGCGGTGTGGCTTTTGCTTGCTACCTTATTTTTTTGCCTCTGCTGAGGTCGGAGCTTGTTTTGCTGCCACCAGCGGGATGATCTTGTCCCTGATCGGCCCTCTGAAACATTGGCCGCCAAGATGGCTGACTTGCAGCGTGGCTTGGGCGACTGGGCCATCCGGACTGCCGTCGGACAGCGGTTCTGCGTAACATCGACGCAACGCATCAAGACAGGAACACCTGTGGGGACGGCAGAGGCGGTGCAAACCGGATGCAACCTGCAGTGCAGTGGAGCAAGGGCGATGGCGTGCTAGGTATAAAGCAGTAGTCCCCAATTGTCTTTGCTGTGACTGTTGTTTCTATGTGTAAGTCTTGACCAATCCGATTTCTTGTTTCCCTCCACTCAAACCTCACACCCTTTCGTACGCATTCCTGTCCCACCGCGGCCATGACTCCCTTCGCAACCATCTACTCATACCCTCAGAACTTCCGTGTGCAGCGGGTACGTATTCACTTTAGACGCCTCTTTCCTCGTCCACCTGCTAACTTCTCGGCCTCAGGCTCACGCTCTCGCTGCCCTCGGCGGGCTTGAGCTTGTCGACGCTCCCAACTTCGCCATGGGTACTGCCAACCGCTCCGAAGAGTTCCTCGCCAAGTTCCCCATGGGCAAGGTCCCCGTGTTGGAGACCTCCGACGGCTTTTGCCTTGCTGAAAGCCAAGCCATCGCTCGCTTCATCGCTGAGAGCGGCTCCAAGGCCGAGCAGCTCCTTGGAGCCGACATCAAGACCCGCGCCAAGATTGAGGAATTTTCTACTTTCGCCGAACAAGAAATCTCCGCGAACATTGTCCCACCACTGGTAATGACGTTGCTGAAGATCATTCCCTTTGACGAGACGAGGTATAACCAGTGCCTCGGCAGCCTCGAGAGGGCAGTCAAGAGGCTTGAGGTCGCTTTGAAGACCGGGAATGGCAAGTTCTTGGTTGGAGACCAGCTCACATTGGCGGATATCATGGTAGCGGGGGCTTTGCATTTGGCGGCAAAGTTTTTGATGGATCCAGAGCTGTTGAAGGCCGCGCCGAGCTTGAAGGGCTACTTGCAGGGGATTCTCGAGATCCCGGAGGTCAAGGGCGCGTTCGGGGAGTTGCAGTTTTGCGAGGCCAGGGCAAAGGGCCAGTGAGAAGCTTGCCAGAGGTGAGGCGCCCAGAGAGGCGCTGCGTTAGACGTGAATAATGAGTTCCGTTCACCAAAACTCTTTCCTTCGGCTGCCGCTCACTGGTGCAGAAACTATCCCGATGGGACGGCAGTTGTTACCCCGCCGGCCCCTATTATCCGGCAACGTCCGCATACCTACTGTCTCTAACCTACTGCAATTCAATTCACAACAACACCCTGACCATTCAATTCACAACGATACCCTGACCATTTGATTCTCACCAACATCATCAACAGGTCCGACTAACATCGCCCTCGCCACACCATGTTCTCCTCCCCGTTCCAAAGCGAAGCCTATGTCGCACTCACACCCTCCTCGCCCATCACCCTCTCCACCGTAACCTACACCTCCATCCGCCCCGACGAAATCCTCCTCTCCACCTCGGCCGTCTCCATCTGCGCCACCGACCTCAAAGCCGCCACCGGCAAATTCCTCACCTCACCTCCCCTCATCCTCGGCCACGAATGCGCCGGTATCATCATCCAAGCCGGCGCCGAAACCCCCTTCCACCCCGGCGAAAAAGTCATCCTCTCCTACGCCAGCTGCAACACCTGCCGCGAGTGCCTCGACGGCGCGAATGCCTACTGTCAGAGTATCCACCCGCTCAACTTCAGCGGCTCTCGAAGTGATGGGAGTTCAGCCGCTACTCTCACCCTGTCCGACGGAAAGGAAGTGCCGCTGAAGACTCACTTCTTCGGACAGAGCAGTATGGGGAGGATGATCATTGCACGTGCGGCGTGCGCGGTGAAGGTGTCGGGGGATGCGACGGAGGAGGAGATGAAAATGTTTGCAAGTTTGGGTTGTGGGATACAGACGGGGGCGGGGGTGGTGTTTAATGTGGCGAAGCCGAGGAAGGGGAGCAGGATATTGGTGTTTGGAGCGGGGGCGGTTGGGTTGGCGGCGGTTTTGGCGGCGGGGTTGACGGAGCCGGAGATGGTGGTGTTGGTGGATAATTCGGGGGTGAAGTTGGGGGTATTGCCGGGGTGTGTGAGGGAGGTCGTTTCGGAGGTGGTGGATTCGTCAGAGGTGAAAGAGGGGGATGAGTTGGTGGAGAGGTTGAAGGGTTTGACGGGTGATGGGTTGGGGTTTGATGTTGCGTTGGATTGTGTGGGGAGGGGGGATGTGGTGAGGGTGGCGCATTTGGCGCTGAGGGCGAGGGGGATGGTTGTTACGGTTGGGGGGTCGACGACGGATGTGGCGTTGCAGGTTACGCTGTCGGAGCATTTGGGGAGAGGGATCACGTATAGGGGAACCCATCAAGGGGATTCGGTGCCGGGTGTTGTGAGTATTCCTGGATACATCTTTTTTTTCTGGACTGACGGGTAATATTGGTAGATGATCCCGCACTTGATCGGCTTGTGGCGTCAGGGTGAGTTAGAGTCCTTGCTGTTTCTCCTTCTCTGGGTATTTTAGTGGCTGACACAAATTCAGGCAAGTTCCCATTCGACGAGCTCCTGACATTCTACGAGTTCGATGAACTACACAGGGCGGTGCGGGACGTCAAGGATGGGAAGGTGGTAAAACCTGTTTTGATCAACCGGGATTCCTAGGATTCTTAAATTTCACGGAATGGACATCAACGTTTCTTCAGCCATCGGATTCTTCTTGCAGTGTCAAATGCTTCACGAGCTTGCGGCCCGAACCTCCCGATCCCGATGGTTTGGGCGAAAAGAACCAACGAGACTGCTGATGAGCCTCACCGCCTCCTGGTCTGTCATGCAGCCGAGGGGAAAATACCCAATCAATCCATGTTTCGTTCATCGTGCAGCGGCACAACGGCGGTGACCATCAGCCAGCCAATCAGGATTGAGATTGTTGACCATTTCCTCAACTTCGGAAAAACGCACATTGGTGTCTCAACCAATGAGAAGCGAGATTGTTGGCCATCTCAACCCCCCAAACACAGGCCTCTATTTGCTGAACTTGGACCTCTGCGCGCCGAAGCAGCTTGAGATCTATTTAACTGCCTCAAATTAACCTGCTCATAATCCTGAGTCCGTCGCGCCTTCCGTTCTCGCCATTTGAATACGGACGTGGCAGTCGCGGGTCGACTCACTCATCATGTTGCCGTTTCGCCATGGCCATTCTCCGCTCGGGTCCGAGGAACGAGGGCAATCTGCAGAATCCGCAAGCCACTCGGGGGGTGGGGAAGCACCTTCCAAAGCCAACCTCACAGTGCGTCGTGCCACCCATGACCTCAGCGTCTTCAAACTTACCCATCATTCCTCATTCCAGGCTTCACCAGATGACCTGCGAATCCGCGATAACGACGACAGCGACTGCAACGACAACGATGCTACCAACAACATTGAAGAACCAGCCGCAGCGGACGTTCCCACAGCAGAGCTGTCCATCGCGACCTATGTAGCTCCTTCAGTCGCCCCCTCGGACCCATTGCCGTCATCTAGTGGCATGTCGTTCACGACCGTGACAGCGCCAGAGGCTATCCCGCAGCGGCCCCGACCTCGCACGACCTCTCGGTTGTGTTGCACTGGATTGCTTGACCACTGGCAAGTTCTTTCAATTTCGTGCGATGACCAGATCCGTCAACAACCATTCGAGATCGAAGGCTGGTCTGAGCCTCCGAGTCCCCTGCCAACCAGATACCATGGGCCCCTTTCCTGGCGGCTCGTGTTTTCATGGGACGAGAGTGAGCAGCATTCAGACGCGGAACCACTTCGTCGCCCAAAGTCAGGCAGCGTCGAGGAAACCATTGGAGATGGATCGGTAGACGACACTGAGACGGCCCCAACAGGAAGCACCATATCTTTGCCGGATGATGTGGGGGATGAGGCGGTCCAAAGGTGCTGGCGCCTTGTGTTTGAGCTCGAGGAGTTTTACCTACAAGAACACCCGCAGATGAGGCCTCCGAGTCGACGTACTAGTCGCGCAACAACTCCCAAACCCGCCCAGAACGCCCGTTCATCTCGCGGTACTACCCGCGGTAGTCGCTTGGTCCCGATACTGCCACGTCGGCAGCGACGACTCGCGGGAGGGGCCGAGGACAACGACGATGATGACGATGAAAGCAGCGATGACAACCCAAAGTCTGCCCCAGGCCCCTCGGCGGAGCTTTCAGAGTACATTTCGTGTCCATTTTTGAAGTGGCGGCCGCGCTTCTACGAGAAATCATGCAAGCACACCTTTCGCGACTTCTACGCCGTCAAGAAACATCTCAGGCTGAGTCACCGCGCACGAACTTGCACTCACTGCCTGAGAGTCTTCAAGAAGTCGAGCCTACTTGAGCACATCGCATTAGCAGAATGTAGGAACCTCCCTCCCCGTCCACGGGAGCAGCTGCGTGATGTCATCACCATGGAACAGTGGGATATCGTCTTTTCGCGGCCGAAAGGGCGGATATCTGCCGAGAGGCAGTGGCGGAACATCTTCGACACTCTGTTCCCCGGTGCCCAGCAGCCAAGCAGCATCTACGACACTGGCGATGGCAGCAAGCTACAGGCCAGCGTTGAGGCCTTTGCTCAAGGAAAGGGCAGCCGCCGTCTGCGCCTACTGCAGGGTCGTAACGCATCCGATGACCCGACTTGCTATATGCAAGGAGTGACCCGGGCGTCAGAGTCGGCGGAGGTATGGGAGAGATTCGCTCCGCACATGTTTCACAACTATCGCTCACTCGGGACTCTGCCTACCGGTTCTTCCAGTTCGGCCTCCACGCAGGCGCTCGATGCCACTAGCGTAAATACGGCATTGGGCCCTTTCCTCCCGACGCTCGGCGATATTTCTCAGGTTCCGGCAGTAATGCCTCAGATACGGCTACAGATGGCGTGGGAACCTGCGACGAGCTACGGGCCTGATATCATCCTTGCGAGAACATCAGCAACCGGGCTGTTGCAACAGTGGCCCCTATCTGAGCAGACTGGCCCGCCACAAATCGAAATCCCAGCACCCCAGCTTTTCGGTTCTGGGACGTCAGCGTACGACTTGTACGGAGGAGACGACTCTATTGCTGCCCCGGCCATGGGTCCTATTATGAACGATCCATTCTTTGGCAGCCTCCCCCAAGAGGTCTGGAGCATGGAGAACACCGAGTCCATGTTGCCCCGCTTTTTGAGCCATGATGCTGGTCCCCACGAGCGATGGAGCGGCAACTTCCACCTAGACGCATGGCCACTGGCAGACTCCTCCGTAGCTGCAGAGCAGACGATGCGGCCTGTGAGTACATGGCCAAAGTCCCTGGAGGTAGGAGCGGAGGACGTGTTTGATACGGCATGGTGACTGGGCTACATGCGCGTGCCTGCGAGGGTGTTTGAGGGGAGCGCGGGAGTTCTAGGGGCAGTGTCTGCCTTTTCTTAGGCTGGAAGACGGGGTATCTTGGTTGCTGAGAGGTATGTTAGATAGTATAACCGCATTGACTGGCCAACAGCAAATGATTCACACAACAGCAACCCACTCAATCCAATTCAAAGGACTTTACATTGTGCAGCATTTAATGCACCCCCCTAGCGTAGACCCTGCCATCACGACACTATCTCAAAGTTAGCATGCGCAGTCTAACCACCCAGACATGAAAGATGGCAAGCGTACCCCACAGCGAACAAAATGGAAGCCGATATAATCCTTTCCTGACTCACCGCATTCCTTTCTGCCCAGTAGGCAGTGCATGACTCGGCATTTCTGTTGCCGCATTGCTGATCCGAGCTGGTGTAGCTGAAGTAGAGAAAAAAACCTCCCACGGCCGCTGCGATGGCGGCTATGACATCGCACATTGTGCAGAAGGCGACCTCTCCGTACTGTGGTTTAGCAGCTTTTTTGAGCAGAGTGAGGATGAATCGAATAAGCAGGCCAAGGTTGTAAGTGAGCAAGACTGATGAGTGTATTCGAATGAAAGGTTGGGTTAGAAATCCAGCAGCGTGAAATGGGATCAGCTCTCACAAATGCATATCCAATGGTAAATGTGTGCCCGAAGTGCACGTCGCAGTGGATTAGGAGCCCTAGGCTGGTTGAAAGAAGGATCGCTGCGATAAGACGCGCTAGGGCTTGGAGCCAGGGAAATGAAGTGGATTCGGAAGGGTATCGGTTTCGCGCCATTGTCGGGTTTGAGTTCGTCGAGTTTGCTGCCCTCAAGCGAGCGGTGAGGGATGAAAGATAGGGTGTAGCAGATAGAGTACCTAGAAAGAATCAGCGGTTGATTGCGAAGGGAATGTCGAGGACGAGCCTGAGCCAGTTATGTGCTGCGCCGAAGGATCGTTGCTGTCACCGCTAAGCCTCACTTCTACGAACCGGACCCACCCGATTCACTGTGGGTGTTGGTTGCTGGATGGTAATTTGGGAAATTAAGCGGGTTTGCTGGGACAGAGACAAAATTCGTATTCGGGGCACCGCCCCATCCTACTAGCCACAGCAATACGAAGTCACGGTCTGTGCCCTGAAATGCCATTGTCGCGCCCCTTTGTTGCATTCGTTGGGTGTGGTAACACCAGTGCTTTGCAATTCAGCCTATAGATGATGGGCGGGCGACTTGAATAAAGAGTCTTTTAAGACCTTGAAGATGTGGAACTAAAACTGATGGGATGAAGATGATGACTGCTGCAGAACTCCCTCCCGAGATCCGCAGCATGACAACGAACGACCTGCAATGGTCATGATGCCATGGTATCTGATCGTAGCTAGAGATATTCATGATTGAATGTCTCAGCGCAATACAACTGACTCAACGAAAACCAAAGCAATAGCATTCGTCAATCGTCAACTTAGAAGCAACAGTCCAAACATTCGAGGCAGCATTCGCACGTCTCACCGCACAGCCAGCAGCAGCACATCGCCGCGACGCTATTGAAGTCTGTCAGCAACTGTTTGTCTCGATACCGGTGGCCCGGGCTCTGATTGGACCTACCAAGTGTAGAGACACCCGTGGCTCTTTTCCTCCTTTGGCGGCTGCGGGGGAGGGGCTTGCTGGTAGTTCATCGGAGGCTGCAGCATGGGATAGCCAGCCTGAGGGGGATAGCCCTGGGGCGGCCCGTAGCCCGGCTGGGGAGGGGGGTAATAGCCGCTATCGATATTTGTTAGGTTGCAATTGTCTTTGAGAGAGTTGTTTTATCGCTGGGTACCGTAACTTACCCCTGAGGAGGCGCGTTGTACGACATTTTGGTACTGAAATGCCAAGGCCGACAAAGTTTGAGGTTGCGAACACTTTCTGTGTTTGCGTGTCGTCGGGGTCTCGGCGGTTTTAAGGTCAGCTCATGCTGCGGGTCCCTGCGAGTCGCGGTCCTGACTTCTTCCGATCCATGTCCTGGCATTCCTTAGCTGAGCTCGGCGGCACCGAACACCAAGAACTGACGCGAACACGTGGTGCCAGTGGAGTGACATTGGCGCTGGGCTCCATTTGACTCCCAGAGTCAATGGGGCCGATGGGTGAGGGTGACTTGCAAAGCCACGACGAGATTTGCGACTGAATATCAATTTGAGAGCGCTATCGTTGTCCAAATCGCAAATATTGGAGCGTTCTTACCACGCAAAGATTCGGGATCATCTTGAACATGACGTGCCGTGTATCCGGACGGCGCGCCACTTCCGTGGCGACATGCATGAAAATGTCTTAGCGATCCACAAGCCAAGGGGCTGCCCCACCAACCCGAACTCCGAACTGGACCCTGCAGCGCGAATTCTTATCGCCCGAGGACATACCTCGGCAATTGCCGAAGCGATCACAGGGGCACGTTTTAGTCTTCCGGAGGCCTTGGTTCAGCCAAAAGGAAACGAGATGCCAAAAACTTTGTCAAGACACAAGGCTTGTTGTTGATCGGTGACGGGGAACTTTGTCATCGATTTTTTTTTTTTGGAACTTTGGCGGCACGCGAGGCCGTGGCGACCGTGGAGCCACGTTTTAGGTTCCCCCACGCATGGATTAGTAAGGTACGAGAAAAAGACCTAACAGTCTCCTAGGAGATGCTAGAAGTTCATTGGATATATCTAGTTTATTTGGTGGGTCTAGGAGTTTGTCACGGTATGTCCCCAGAGTTAATAGTCCTACCGTAAAAGGATGAGTTGCATTGCATTTTTCATAGCAGTCACGTCACAGATGGTATCAAGGTTGTTGGTTCACAATGTAATATTCAATTTAGAAATGACTCACCATTTCTGGCAAGGTGTTGGTAGCCGCAGTGTCTCACCATGTGAGTTAACGGTGGGAGGTCGAAGGTCGTGGCTCATTCGGGAGCATCGACTGGGTAAATCTGTCCCTGAGCCACTGATAAAGATTCTTCTCGTCGGGGTTTGCTAATCTGTTGCGTCCGGTTGACCTTGCTGGCTTCCACTCCCGAAGAACCCAGTGCGCCTGAATTCACCACGTGCCAAGCCACGGCGTCGATAGAAACCCTGGACTCTCCTAGCCGCCGCAGTGCTGGGGAGAGAGTTGTTGGGCTTCATTAAAGTCGAAAGGTTTGTTGATATCGATACCCAAGTCGAGCTTGGCCAACTGGATGTGATGGTCGCACTCTTCAGGCGACTGCAAGCTAAGCTTGCAATTTGGGTATCACACGTAAGGGTGTCCTGCCGAGTTCTTGAAAGAGGCCTTGAGGAATTCAGTCCAGCACTCATCACCGAACATGTGACCGCAGGGCAGGATTACCACGCCGTGGGCCTCTTCAGTTGTCCGATCGGTGTGGGCGTATAGGCCGGGAATGATGATATCGTTCAAGTTCTGGCAGAGACTGCACTCGAGGATGGGGTGTGGCTCTGGGGAGCCTTGGAGGATGACATCTTTGACGTCGCGCCAGAGAGAGGGGGTGGGACGGGAAGTCGTCATTTTCAGGGACTCTTAGTTTGGTTTTGGATTTAGGGTACCTATCTGCTTCGCTGGGGATTATTGATGGGATGTTCTCATTGTCTGGCTTGCAGTTGAGAGCGGGTGAGAAGAGAGGGGAAGACCCAGTAATGGAGAGGAAGTTTTGGGTTTATATAGAAAAAACCATTCCTATCACAACCTAAAACGAACTAAAAAGAGAGCCAAAAGGTTATTTGAAACAGCTCTGCTGTTCGTCAACCACACCACTGGCGCTCTGTCCAGTGCCCTTGAGTTTAAGATTTAACATGCACGTCGAGCCAGGGCAGCCCGTTTGTCTTTGTTGCACAGCGCAGTCTTGGCATTACTACACGCAATACCCTTGTCGTAATCTCACACGTCCTGGCGTCCTGCCACTTCTCAACCTCTTTGTCCTGTCCAGCCGTTGCCAGCTTCGCAGCCCACAACCTCGAAAACGCGCTTGGCCATGCTCCCACTGCCGCTCTACAGAGAACCACATCTCTACCAGGCCACACACAAGACTTGGCAAAGTCCCTAAAAGTCTAAACATCCCCTTCCTTGATATCACCCTCCATACCCCCCTCCTTGACATCCCCTTTCTTGACATCCTCTTCCATGCGCTGTCGCTGCCGCTCCTGCTCTAGCACCAAGTACATAGCCAGCTCTGGATACCGCAGCCGCTTTCTTTCATTGTATGAAAGCGTCGGCCAATATGGTCCACGTCCCCAGGTTTCGACCGAGTGATCAACACGGAATCTCAGTCGTGTCCGCCCACCCGCTGGGAAACAATCGGTGCAGAGGATGCACCACTTGGTGGTCTTGATGAAGGGTTCCCTAAAGGTGTAGAATTCGTCCTCTTTGCCTTCGGTCGTAGTCACGGGCATGAGCGAGGCGCATCTTCGTACGTCTTTGTCCGGTGTCCCTCTACGCTGGCCGAGGGTCCCAGATCTGGTGAAGAGTCGACTCAAGTTTTCCGGCTGGATCGCGTGCTGGCATTCATGGAATTTGAGCTCGAAGTTGCATGTGGGACAGCGAGCGTAGGTGGGGCAGCTGGGGGATTTTCTGTATGCAACCCAGCACTGGGCGTGAAAGATGTGGCCGCAAGGGAGCAACTCGGCGTCGTGGGCTCTTCCATCTGAGGGGGGAGAAACGTAGCGGATGTTGATGTTGTCCCAGCAAATTCCGCATTGGATGATTGGAGCCGGGTGGGGCTCTGGGTTGAGGACGTGAGGCTTGACATCTCGCCACAGGTCGACAATGGGACGCTTGGGGGGGTCAATCGGCGCGGATGTTGAGGGTAGGTCGGCTAGGGTTTGTTGGTCGAACCGATTGTTGCTAGGGTGTGATGTGGCTACGCCGGATTGAACCATTTCGAAAAGTCGGTCATATTCAGGGGTCGGGCGTTGTGAAACGAGGCTGACAAGTCGGTCGTATGCGGGATTTGGGGGTTGTGTGCTTATTCTGCCGTTGAATTGTGCACCCGTCGTCGTCGGCGCCTGATACGTAGGAGTCGAGCATTGCGTGTTTGTTGCGGCTGCGCGCTGTGGATTCATCAAGGATATTGGGTTGTACCCAGTGGTCGGGCATGCCGCGTCCATTTTGGCCTTGATTGGAGGAAGCTCGGCAAGAAGTTGGTCACGAACGTCGTTAGGACACATGCGAACAAGATGGCCGCATTCGGAATACAGGGCGACAACTTTGTCGTATTCGGCGGTGTAGAATCGTATGAACTCGTGCCAGTGAGCTGGCATGTAGTCAATGGCCGCACATCGTCTCCCTATCATGGCCTTGATTGGCGAAAGCCTTCCGAGACGTTCTTCGTATTCAGCCTGAGGATAACGGGCGAGAATTCGGACCCATTTACAATAAGTGTAGACTAGTGTCTTGTATTCGGTGTCCGTGAATCGTCTGTCTGTTGCAGCTGTGGGTTTTGGACGCACGGCGGGAATTGTGTGGTGCGGATAGGGTGTGTCAGTTGCGGCTGTGGACTCAGAAAACATGAAACTATTAGGATCGTATTCAGGTGCCGGGAGTCGTGTGCCTGGTCCAATTCCGGGCAGTGGTGTCGTGTTTGAAGGGGCTCGGTGGTAGTTAGGGGTCGGGAACCGCATCCCTGCTGCGTCTTTGCGTTGTGACTCCATGGCGAAAAGTTGGAGGAAGTCAGGAATCGGACGTGGTGTGAAAGGGAAGAAGAGTTGGCCGGTCGGTGCGTCCCAAGACTTCCATTTTAGCTCTTGGAGTCACAAGGGATGAAGAGTTTTCAAACCTACCCGTTGCTAAACTCTCCTTTTCCTTTGGCTGTCGGAGTTGCAACCTTGTATCTGTGTGGGGTCCTTGAGTCGAATTCGGGGACACTAGAGTTTTCAGTTCCCAGGTTCGGGCATGTGGCGTTTCTCGCCCTGTTAAGCCCTGGCAGTCTAGGTCTTGGATCATGCAGACCCCGAGGCCTCTGCTCCGCAAGTGCCGTATGCGCAATGCCGCCACAAAACACCAGGAACGCTAGCAGAAAGCCCCCAATAGAGAACCCCCCCTGAACATCGCCCTGCACGAGTGACCAAGCAATGGCCACCAGCAAGCAGACGAGGAAGCCAACACAACCGAGCATGAAGAACACGAACCACTCCATTCCCTCTTCGAGCTGTAGACCCCATCCGGGCGAGCTTCCCCGCGTTGGGCACGCGGTTAACTCAGCGCGGAGTTTTCGTGGGATGTGTTTCCAGATTGCGGGGAGCACATCGGCGTGTTCAGGGTGTTCGAACAAATGTGTCAAGAGGTTCGGGCCGATGGGTGGCGTAATATCGGGCTCTGTTCTACCGTCGAAGTGGTACTCGGTGCCGATTTTATCGGGCGGAGGGACTGAGGGACAGAAGTGGATATCGGCGAGGTGGCTGCGGTACATTTCGAACTGCGGGTGTAGTGTCAGCAACCCTCGTGATCCGCTCGGGTGATGTTCATGTCTCAAGGCGAGATAATCCATACCTTCACAAAGTTGATCGACTTGACCTTGCGCAGCAATCTCCAGGAGCTTTGCCTCTCTTGGTGTTGTAGTAGCGCCGCAGCAACCGGAAGAACTCCTGATCAGAGTTTATTCGACAAATCTCTGGCTGATACACCTTGGTGCCGTAGCGCATGAAGGGAATGCAAAGAAGCAAGAAGTCATGGGTCACGGGCCCGCCTATGCCAGTGCTCGTGCAGGCTCCGGTGGTACTAAGATCTTGCTCATCCTGACGGTGCCGTGGGAGGGCGCCTGCCCCTTTTGTGGAGGCGAAAAGCTCTGTGCAAGCCGAAGCAGCTCTTGTAATGGTGTTTTTCCATCCAGTAGGTTGCCCTTGGCCGTTTTCCTCGTCAAAGGTCTCCGCGGTGTCATCTACCGCGAGGCCTTTTCCGTAATCTCGAAGGAAGCTCTGCAGTTTGGTCAGGGAGTCTGGCTTGTAGCCGACGTAGTCGTCATACAACTCTCTACCGCACGCCTGTAGTCCAAGGTCAGTGAAGCCGTTGTGCATTGGTTTTGGATTTCCAGACTTACGCATTTCCAATGAAGCCTTGTGCTGTTTGCCCACTGTGGCGAACGGTGCTTTCCCGTCAAGAATGTGTTCTCGAATGTCAGCTTGGCCCTGTTCCAAAGGCGATCCCACGGTGATGTTGTGCTAACGGCCCGAAACCTCACCAATGCTTTCACATTGGACTGCAGGAAAAGGATTGGGTCAGTGCGGAAGAGGAATGCATGTGCGGCGTCAAAATCGAAGGGCGAAGCATCGTTATCATCGCTGTCGCTGTCTTGGTCGTGCAATTGGCGGCCCCTATCCTTTGGGTCCAGCCCTCCGTGGTCGCTGTCGATAGATGGCGGTTCGGTAGCGTCATAGTGGGCTTCGCAGAGGCGTCGGGCGATGTTGACACGGGATCGGCGAACGAATCTGGAGACTTGGATGCGCAATGTTCGATCGGCCTTAGTAATCGATTCGTCGGTCTCGTTGAAAGCAAGCTCGTTCAAGTCGTCAGAGTACCGCCGCAGTAGCCTCTCAATGGCGCGCTGGGACCGCTTCCAGGTCAGCGATCGCGCAATGAGCTGGGGCCAAAGATATCGAAGATCTCCGAAGCGCATGAGGTTGGAGAAGAGCAAGCCAACGGTGTCGTCGTCGACGGTTGTCGCATTGGAAGAGGAAATAGACACGATGCTCTCCTCATCCGAGTCAGGCGCCTGGAACCACGCGTCTGAATCGTCCGAGTCGGGCTGCACGGGGTCGATTTCGTCCTTGGGCGTGACATCCGGAGCAAATTCCATCCCCTTGGTTTTGCCCTCTGCGTCCCTGGCGAGCGCCAGCGACCTTCTAACCTTCGCGTCTGACACCGTGGCCCAGGCATCAATCCTGGTATTGGCCCTGCCGCTTTCAGTAGCAGTCAACCGGTGCCCATCGCTGCGTGTCGGTTCGTGAGGGCCGAAGTCTCCCCTCATCCGAGTTTCGTGTTCGCTACAGGAATATCCCACAAGAATCGTTCTTCGTTGGATTCCATGGCCCGGCCGCCCATACGTTGCGCATCTGTCGATAGCATGTTGGTAGTAAAGGCACCGACATGCAGTGTAGAGCTCAACGACCTGATAGCACATGTCGGTCATCTACCGGGAAATGGTAGGGAAACGATGAAAGTGGACCAAGGACGGATCGACGCGGTTTTGTGTGGTCGCGCCACCCGTCTGCGGTGTACCATGCAAGGCAGCTGCATTGACGGCAGTTGCTGAAGTCGGGGCGGTTGCCTGAGGAGCACGAACAAACCGGGTGACCAATAGAGGCCCGCTCTGAAACCCCATTCGTGAGGTCGGATCGGTCTTTCCTCACCAGATGTGGCAAACATTCTTCCACCTCATTTTACCTGGGCAGGCGCATGTGGTCGAACGCTGATGAAATACTCCACCCTCTGCGAGCGTTTTTCGGCTTCCTCATTTTCCAGTCGCACCTTTTTGTTGGTGCCAGTCCGACCGGCCGAATTGTTTCTCACTGCAGGATCTCGAAATGGAATGGGGACAAATGCGTATACACGACCCTTCTGGAGACAAATCCCTGCCGTAGCCCTAAAAACTTAAGCCCTCGATTCTCAAACTTCTTCCACTTCTCATCTCTTCGCCCCTCCTCCTCTCCAGCGGCTCAATAACCGTAACCAACGAGTCAACAACACACTGCACCCTCCCCACTCTCACTCTCATTCCCGCAACCCCGCTCAACCGAACCATCCCCCTCCTCACCCTAAATTTCTCCACAAGCGGCTTCTCGGTCGTTTCAGTGGCAAACACCATGCATGCGAAATCCCGCTCGATCAACCGCGGCGCGATATTCTCGACTCGAACGAGTTGAACGCCTTCGGCTGTGACGTCCAGTGGGAACGAGGCGGGAGCACTGAAGCGGAATTCGGGGTGTGCAGGGACGAGGCCGGTGTTGTTAGTTAAAGCGCAAGACTACCTTGTTGAGGAATTCCGGGGGAGTCGAGGATGAGGGCTTGGAAGTTGCCGGCACTGGGTTCGTGGGAGGAGGAGGGGTAGTTACAGGAGGTGTGAAGTTTGAAGTGGGTTTGACGGTGGCTGACTTGAGAAGGGTTGAAGGAGGAAGACTCGCGAAGGAGGATACTGCGGGGGAGACGGTGAGGGTGCTGTAGAGAGGCTGCATTATGGGGCGGAGAGGGCCTTTCAGAGATGCTGTGCTTGTGGAGGAGATTTGTGTTGGACCTGGGGAACGAAGACGATGAAGCTTGAGAGGGACCGAGAGGTGCAATTCCGAGCGAGGGTATTGTGAGAGTTTTGCGGTGTTGTTGAGACGTCTTTAGGGTTAATTGTGTTGGCGATTTCCGGCGGCCCGGACTTTGAGGCATGTGAAGACAGAGGGGTTACTAAAATGAAAGTCGCCTGGAGGGCGATGGCAAAGGCTGAAAGATGCATGTTGGAGCAGGATCTGGGGAGCGTCGAGTGTCTTGGGCAAGCCCATGTCGCTCGGGGGGTACGCCTAGTTACCTTGTAAAGCTAGCTTTATAGGTTGAGGTGCCTACAACTGCTGCCCGAAATTACCACGGAGAACAAACAGAAAAGCTCTGTCCCTCGAGACGGGTGGGCAAAACCCCTGGTGTTGATTGGCGACTCAACCATCATGCCACGAACGATATTCCCGCCATGAAACTTGGCATGCCAATGGTATCCTTGAAGTTCGGTAGGCCCGTGGAGGTATGCCCCTTTTTGTGACAGACTTGAATTAGTACATGTCCCATCGGTTAGTTCAAGATCGTACCGTTTATCAGCCCCTAGAAATTGTATTCGCAGTCAGACTCGTCCCCGTGATAACGGCAACAAATTGTGAAGTCGCGAGGGCCGTCTGGCTTCCGGAAAGGGTCCCAAGTGCAGTCTTCGACTTCTTTGCCGTACACGGCCCAGCTCCTTTTGCAACAAAGCCTTGTCAATTCGGGACTGTTCCGGCCTCCAGGGCTAATGCATTTGCAAGCGTTGCCAGGGGAAGCAAGAATGGCGAAGATGAGGAGTTGAAGCTTCATGGTTTGGTGGATGGCTGGTTGACAGTGTTGAGAGAAGTGGTTCCGGATCAGAGTCAGAATAGAAACGTCCTGCTTTTATACTCGCCTTGTAAATGACTAAAGGTTCAGCGCTGCAGATGCTCTCCTTGTGGAAACTACTAGAAGCGATAGAAAGGATCCTCAGTTGGCGGGTTTTCGGGATGTTGGTTGTTCCTCAACTCCCCTTATCCCACGCAGCCCATGGATCGTTCCCCCAACTAGCGGGAAAATATGGAAGTTGCATAAGCCAGCCCTGTAATCGTTACATAGGTCCCAGTACGGGCCTCGACCGAAATAACTGGGGGAAGCCAAAGCAAATCAGAAAGCCACGTCCCATAGGACAGACGGGAAAATGCAGTATGTTCTTCATTGATAACTTGACAAATAAGCAGCTCGGAAGTAGTTCTTAGCATTGCTCAAGGTAGTTAGCGGTCCATCGAAAAAGGAATAGTCGCACAGGAACACCTTTTCTTTGTCCCTCAGCAGCAAACGGTAACCTAGGACTCGGCATGAAGTTTCCACAGCTTCAACCGCAACGCCTTGGCATGCTCCAACGTAACCCCAGGGCTCTTTGAACAGCGGTACTCAAACTCCAGAGCCGAAATCCGCAGCACCTCTGCCCCTGACTCCGTTGGTGCAAGAATCTCCGGCGAAATCGGGACGTCCCCAGACTGTCCAAGATGTCAATATCCAAACCAAATCAATAACACAGAGACGTGCCAACTCACCTCCTTCAAAATCCACTCCCTGACCTGCTTATTCCCCCACCCCATTGGCCCCTCCACTTTGTCTCCCGCGGTGCCAACAACGGGCACATTCACCCTCAACATCTCCGCATATCTCAACGTATTCTTCGTAGCCGCAACATCCCCCAAGCTCGGATTCACACAAGCAATCACCACCGTCTTACACGCTCTCCCCGTCCCTCCACCTGTCCCTTCTTCCTTCACAGTTCCGCTCCCACCCCCAGTCTCAAAAATATGCTTCAAAACCTTCGTCAACGCACTCTGCCTAAACGGAATTCTTGGGGCCACCTTCCTCCCCTTCTTCCCCTCCCTCAGCCTCGAATACCCATCCCACTCCGCCCTCCCCCTTATACAATCCTTCAACACCGACAAACTCATATTAATCTCCTTCGTCTCCCTCATCCGCTCCGCCCCATGAGATGCCACATCCCTCGCTGCCTCCGAGCCAGCTAGATCAACCAGGTACAGAAACCCTTCTGTACCAGTGGAATGATTAGAAATCCGGATACGACAGATGGAATGCGACCGGGAAGAGGCGTCGTTTTTGAGGGTGGATTCGGTACGTCGGAAGGAAGAGGCGAGATCGATCAGGGAGAGGGCGGAGGAAAGAGTGGGGATGGTGTGTTCGGCTGCGCCGGAGAGGTGGATTGTGCCGGAAGAGTCTTCGAGGATGGAGATGGGTTTGCGGGAGGTGAGGAGGTCGAAGGCGGAGTTTCCGGCGAGTTCGATGATGGTTAGTTGAATTTCCAACGGTCGGAGGGACGAGGAGGTGTTGGAGTTAGAGGAGGACGAGTTGGTGAGGGATTGGATGGCGAGTTGTTCCAGTTTGCTGATGGTAAAGGTTTTGCCGGAGCCGGTTTGGCCGTAGGCAAACACGGTGCCGACGCCGCCGCTTCGGACAAAGGGGAGGAGATTAGCGACTAGGTCTTGGTAGATCTGCTCTGTGGTTACTTCCGGGGTGAAGACTTTGTCCACCTTGTAGTTGAATGACTTTGAGCAATGTTAGCACAGAACTGTGGTGGAAATCGTGTTCAGTACCTTGAGAATGGGACGCCCCCGAGGATGATTGTAGAGATCATGAATGTCAACGACACGGCTTGAAACGGCACGTGGATAGACTGCACACGGGAATCCGGATGCGATGTCTTCTTGGAGGAACGGCCGTATTCTGGCGCTCACAACCATTTCAGGGGGCGCTGATTTGGAGAAGGCAGCTGACGTCATCGATGGCGGAGGATGGAATGCGTCGACGAGATTTTGGTACAAGGCAACATTTTTCAGGTAGAATTGATCCATTGTGTGAATGAGCCAAATCAAGCCTCAATGAGAATGGAAAGATGCTTTCCTTGAAGACTACAGAATGGGATTTCGCAATATAGATGTCCACGAGTTTGCTGCCTTGCGCCCTGACATGATGCCGTTTCTCGTTGCCTAAGGAACGCAACGTGCGAATCAGGGTTGCCCCCACGTTGCGGCCCAACCTCGGATCACTGCCTAGGTCAGCGGGCCGCAAGCCCGAGATTTGAGGGAACTTGCCTCTACGTATTACTCGCAATTGCTAGTGCTCGCAAAAACTGAAGACCTCCTGGACGTCACGTTAGAACACGATTGAAGCGAAACACTTGTGGGTCAAAGTTCTCTTACCTCGAACATTTGCTTCGTCTGATCTTTCGCGATTGCGCTTCGCTCCTTCATAAGAACCTCGCGGTGTTCGACAGCTTGCTCCCACGACAAGGGGAAGTCATCGATCAACCCAACTGTGAGGTCGAACAGCTCGTTGGGAAGGGCATCTAGGGCGCCAGCTTTGCGCACGTCTTCAGCCCACCAGTCCCGACGCTGAGGGGGAACATGAGCCGAGGAAAGGATGGGTCGAGTAGGATCCACGAGGAACATGGCAAGGATCTTGCGATGACCAGGTTTGGTCTTGTCTTGAAGGGAGAACGGCTGTACCTGATGCTGGACCGCATTTGGGAATACCAGCAACCTGTCCTCGCGGGTCAACACTTTGCCCAAGGGCTGGACGGCCGGGCCTTCGTGCTCGATGCCCAGGTAAGATCGGAGGGATTCGTGCTCATCTTGTGCCGGGATAAATGTCACTGCCATCTCATTCACAGCCACGCGGAAAGCTAGATGGCTGTCGGTGATGTTCTCTTGCTCGAAGTAGTAGATGGCCGAGGCGACGATGGATTCGTTCATGGTTCCCTCGACGTGCCACGTGCCCCCGGCATAGGTCGGCTTCCCGGGAGTGAGGTGGATGTTGGCGAGTTTGTAGATGACCTGAAGGTTCTCCCCGGGAGACAAAAGGCCGACGTGCTCACGGGGCTTGGGGGCATCGTAGTAGTCATTGCTGGTCACCTTCCGGTTCTTCAGATCGGCCTGAGGGATGTAGCCGCGTGGTTCGCGGTAGACCAGCGTACGGTGCTCGCGTTTCCATTCTTCGTAGTGGTCTTCGTAGCGCCAGTCTTCGTCATCGTCCATGTCGATGTCGTTATCGTCGTAGCCATCTGGCTCGTCGGTGTTGGGGTCAACCAGCGAACCAGGGCCCTCTCGACCTGGGATCTGATACTTAAGGCCAGGGGGGTACTTGTAATCGAAGTTGCCAGTATTTTTGATCTCAAAACGACGGCGATCCTGAAAGCCATTGATACAGTCGTGCCACAGGGGGATCGTTGCAGCTGTGACCCTCTCGAGGATACTGTAGAGGGCTTTGTGCTGCTTCGGATGCAGGTTGTTGATGTAGCTGACAATCTTTGCCGCCCCGTCAGAGTACGAGACTTCTGCGGGAAGCCACTGATACGACCCCCATTCCCGAGGGTACTCATCGCTCTTCTTGGCAGAGTCGACTATCTTCCCCTTGCCGGTAAACTTAACACAGTCTTCAAGCGGAACGGTGCCCTCTTCGAGCGCCCGAGTGAGTCCCCAGATGACGGGGAATAGCGAAGGGTGGACGAGGTCGAGGACGGTTTCGTCCGAACCGGGGTGCCAATCTTTCTGACGGTCTGGCACGTCCTCGAGAGCCTTGACTGCGGTCCGGAGCCCGTCCCGTACTTCTTTGGGGACAGCGGTGTCTGACTTGACGATGATGCACTCGGCGTCGAAAACGTTGACTCGGCCGCTTTCCTTGAACGAGGCCGCTTTGTCTCGGAGCTCGGCAATACACTAAAGATGTCAGCCACCGAACCTGATGTGCAGCCAACCACTTACAAAGTTAAACATCTTTGGCGTCATGTAGACATCCTCTGTATCGTCGGCTTGCGAAGCAACTTCGAAGTTCTGAGTGGTGTTGCCGTCATCGCTTCCTCCGTCCGCATCCTCGTCGGAGTCATCATCGCCACCACCGCTATCGCCGTCATTATTCTCACCGTCATCGGCATTCTCCCAGCTACCGTTCATATCCTCATCCGAACCATTATTTGAGCCCTCATTTGAGCTCTCGTCCGAACCCTCGCCGTCGTCAGAACTCTCGGCACTTTTTTCTTTGTCGCCGTCGGAGGCGGTGCTGCCATCCTTGAGCTCCTCTTCCTCGTTTGGCTCCTCGGCGGGCTCTTTATCGTCCTTATTGCTCCCTTCATAATCGCTGTCGCCCTTTCTGGGGCCGTCGTAGAATGCATCGTCAGTGCCGTCGGTTGCGTCGGGTCCAACCTTGGCTTCCTCCCTCCACTTGGCGACAATCTTGTCGTCAAAGACTTTGAACTCCCAGTCGGGCTTATCGGTGATGGTATTGATGAAGGCCACTATACGCTGCTCGCGGAGTGTTACACCGCGGCTGAACGCGTGGATTCTGTCACCTTTTCCGGCGAAGTCCACTGGCAGCCCGAAGCCGGGGAACTTTTTCTCCGAAGTCGCCATGGTTGCGCGCTGGTCGATCGAAGTCGGCTCAATGCAGAGCAGGATATCGGATGTTAGGTTGAAGAGGGACTTTTTATAGCGCAGTTGATGAATGAAGAAATGTCGGTGTGCCCCAAAAATTTGCAGCTGAAACCCGAAACGGGGGGCGTCCTTGCCTGGAGGGTGCTGTGGCTGCCTCGCTAGCGCCCAACCACTGCAGCGTCCTTCCCCGCTCTGAAATCTCGCGTTCCTTCCCCTTTTCTCACACGTCTTCACCACGTCTCCATCGTGCAATGTCACGCGTAATTCGGCTAGCTCGATTCACAAACGCTACTATCTAAGGCTATCCACAATTGCGCTGTTCGCGCCCCTTTATTTCCAGTGACGCTGGCACCCACCAGACCGCTGGGAACCTGACTCGCCCAACGCCAAGCATTCGCCCTTTGGTCTGGAATCTCCTCACTTCTGCTATCTAGTACTCTCCTCGCCACCACTCATGAACCCTCTACGCATGCCCGTATTCGGCATGATAACCTCCAGGCAGAGCATCCAGCCCTGACGACCGCCGTCAGCAAAATTTGAGTCAGAAGGGAAGCAGGAAACAACTCACAGCCATCAACATCCTCCTCAATCTTCGGCTTCTGCGTGCACCGATTCATCGCATCAATCGACTGCAGCTTCAATCCCGTCTCCTTGCTGCAATTCGTCATGAAGTGACAATCCGCATCCAAAATCCTTTGCAGCGAATCGCCCTTCCACCTGCATTGCGTCAGCATCCTTCCCCATCAATTCACCGCTCACTGCAACTCATCCCAAACAGGCAAACTCACCCAAATAGATAATCCCCATGATTCGCATACCCCGTCCCATCCCCAAAGCTCCACACAAACGGACTCGTCCCATCCTCGGGCCAATGTTCATCCTTAAACACCGTCGTGTCCCAAATAACCTCATACATGACCTGCGCCGTCCGCACCGGGTGAGTAGCCGGACACGGCCCGCCGCTCTCAAACGTGCCCGTCTCCGGGTAGCTCATGTGCGCCATGTGGTCGGGGCTATCCAGGTTCTTGCCGTCCCAGCAGGTCGGGAAGCGGATCGAGACCATGATTCCGGATTTGCACTTGCGCGTGGGGAAGGCGATAGTTTCGGGGGAGCGTTGTGTCCACGTGTCCATGCAGACGTAGGTGAGTTGGCGGAAGGGGAGGGCATCGGGGAGGGTGCGGGCAGTTACGGAGCCAGTGAACATGCGGAAGCCCTGGTTTTAAGGAGGGTCAGGGGAGTTCTGAAAAGAGTCTAGACAGGGAAAAGGGGGATTACCGGCTGGAAGGCCTTGACCTTGGAGATTTGTTTGGATTCGTAGATGGGGTCTTGCATGTAGTATATGGTGAGACCGCCGTTGGCTTTTTCGAACTGGTTGTTGCCGAGCTGGGGGACACGCATGTAGGTGCCGTTGCGGGCTTTGAAATAGAGGACGGCGGTCCAGTAGTTAGAGAAGTCGTCTTCGAATTGGCAGGACGTGCAGGTGGATTCGACGGGGAGGTCGGCTTTGGGGTCCATGGTCGCGTTGAAGGCGTTCTGCCGGGTCAGCGGATTCAGGGGCGGTGAAAGGGGGGATACTCACACCACCGACAATCTGATGGACATGTGCCGAAGGGATCATGCCTGGATTGACCAAGGGATCTAATCTCTCGACGACGAGCTGGGAGCAATGGAATCGAACCAATGCGCTGCCTGGCGCAACGAACGCCAGGGCGAGAAGAGGTGCCAACTTCATCGTGTTTCGTCGAACTCGACGCTCGTCAAGATGATGAGGAACACAAGTGCAGGAGGAAATTTGTTCGAGTACTCCCTCTAGCCCGTCAATGTTAGGTCCTCTCTTCTAGAAGCCCAAGTGTCCGGGCACCTCAGCAAGGTAAATGAATTAGCCGCTATCCCTTCGGAGGCCGGTGAGGGTCACAGTGAGGGATACCTGATAAGAGTGTTCATAACGACGGGTATTATGCACATGGCCTACCGTAAGACCAATGTCGACGCTGTCGGTGCTATTAGTACGGGCGAGCGTCTGGTAAGTCCTACTCACTTCTGCCGAAGCGTTCGCGGGTCCCGCCTGTAAGTGTGGTTGAAGCCTGTGGTCAGGATAAATTGGTTACTATCGGACCGTACCTGTCATCTGCACAGCCAAATTGGTTGTGCAACACCAAAAAAGAACCTTCTCGGGAATTGGCATCGCTGCCAAGCACAGAGGGAGGGATATCTGATTATCCTGCAAACTGTTGGAGAAAACCCGGCAGGAGTCGGGACACGCCGCGGGGATACAAAGAGGGGATGGAACCGCCCCCGCGTTGTCGCGATGGTTGCTGAAGGTTTGAAAATACCGATATCGCCACGACAATGCGCGTCATGCTCATCCTCTGGAGGCTATGCCTCTTCCTCGCTGCAGCAAGCGCACAAGAAGCCAAAGCCGACGGCTGCCCAAAGGATGAAGTCGCATGCCACGATGTGATGAACGGCAGCCAGTGTCTGGCGCAAGTCGTCAACGACAATAGGCCACCAATATCGGCGGAGGCACTTGCAAGTTGCGTTCAACATGAAGGGACAGCGAGCAATTTGCCAGGGGCTCAGAAGGTCAGTTACTAGATGATCGGAACAGGGCGATGGCCTACTGACGTATCTCGATACACAGCTCTGTCGATGTCCCGGCTGTCACACTCCAGCTCTGAATGCCGCCATCGCAAAATATTTTCCCGCGCCATGCAACTAGACCTTCCCAATAATGCAACAATATGCTCAAGCACGCTGGAGAAAATGGGGTGGAGGGAAGTTGAAGGGAAGCGAGGCGTCTGATGAACCTTTCGGTGGAAGCAAAGCCATAAATCGGAATAATGAGATGATTGTAGACTCTCAAACCATCATCCGGCTTGACGTTGAAGACCCCAGCCCCTGCAAACTAGCTAGTTGTTTAGATCTTGGCCAACATCAACGCACCCCCAGGAAACCCCTTGCCCCACACCATGCCCAGTCTCTGCAGATACGAAAAGAGTGATCCCTTTGGAACAAAACCGCTATATGTTCTCTGCCATCCCGCAGCAAATGACTCTATTCTCGTGTTAGATATCGATCTCTTCTCTCGACGCAGAGTCAACTCACCAGCAACAGGCCCCTCCGCAGCAAACCCAAGCATCTCCAAAACCCAAGGCATCAACACTGCCATGACCCCAATCGCCAAGAGCGTCAGCAAGACTGCCGCCAACTCCGGATGCTCTTTCGCTTCTTGTGCCGACGCAGAGTCAACTCACCAGCAACAGGCCCCTCCGCAGCAAACCCAAGCATCTCCAAAACCCAAGGCATCAACACTGCCATGACCCCAATCGCCAAGAGCGTCAGCAAGACTGCCGCCAACTCCGGATGCTCTTTCGCTTCTTGTGCCAGCTTCTCAAAAACCTCGCCAGCGACGATGACAGCCTTGTCGTATGCATCTTTCAGAGCCTGGCCCCATGTATCGCGCCCAGTTGCGCTCAGCGCGTCTTCGAGTACCTTGAGGACGCGTTCAGCGAGCCTCTCGGACCAGCCGGCGGGATTGACGGCGTCGTTGAGGCATTCGGTAAGGGCGAAGCCGGGCTTCTCGGCTTGGCGGAGGATGGTGATTATTTTGGTTGCCATGGCATCGAGGGTTTGGGGGTCATTTTGCGCAGTGGCTCGGGGGGGTTGCTGGAGCGAGGGCTTTTCGGTGATGATTTTGCGATTGTTTGCGTATGAGACGGTCGGGAGTTGGGAATTGGTGAGGCAGAGGCAGCCGAGGATGCTGGTGGTGAATTCCATGGTTTAGATATTGGTGATGCGGGGTATCGAGGTCAAAGGGGAAGAATTGAAGGGAAGGATGGTGGGACTGAGAGAGAAGACAAGAAGTGGAAAGAGGGAAGGAGCGATGGAGAGACTTGGGCGCATGGAAGCCTGATCTGCGTCGCTGTAGGCCTCAAGGCAGCGTTTGCTGTGGTTGGCCGCTTTTTGTGGCCCACCGAGGTGACACGGCAGGTTCGATTTCCTAGGTCACACAAAGGCGAAACCAATCAGTCAGCCCTGCCTCTCCATTTTTTTTTTTCGGCAAACCAACAACGCAGTGTATCACCACGTTTGTCGCGCTCAAATTGTGCCCAATACTTCTTCGTACTGAGTTACTAGCCTCCAGCTGCCAACAAAGCCCTTGGCCCGTGGTTTCGACCGCTACGAACCCATGCGCGCGGCATCTTCCACCTCCCTCTCAAAGCAAAGGCTCCGAAGACTGAGTCGGGTGAAAGCTGGGATGACTCTCGGTCCTCAGAATCGTGAACTATCTCCCACCTCATTGGCATCACTCAACCCTCCCATCATCATCATGATCATCATGATCGTCTATCAATCAGCCGATGATGTTGACAGTCTCACGGTCGACACGGCTTGTGTCCTCGAACTCGAAACGGCGGCGAGTTCCTCGATACAGACAACCGATGATTCCCTAAAGTGACCGACTGACTCCACGCCGCTGCATCAACTCCAAGGCCTCCATTCGAACTCAACTACGCCCGCCAGAGCAGAGCTCGCTTCAGCCGCTCACCAAAATTCGTCCACCAAGGGACAAGGCAGCCGAGACGTATGCTTAGTTTTAATGCAGCGGGGGGCTGTCGTCAGAGTCTGGTCGAAGGGTGGTTTATTGCCATCAGCTCCCTTGGCGGACGCTTCACTCTTCTGATTCGTGCGCAACCGCCCTGTGTTAACAAGAACGCGTGTGTAACGGAATCTCGGTGGGGCGGAGCCGAAATTCGCCTTCCGATCGGGTTGAGGAGCCGCACAGCAAAGCGACCTGACGAATGAGGTTGATCCCTTGGATGAAGGTTCATCAGAGGAGTTTTGCCGGGCGGCGCAGCGTGCACAGTACTTTTTTTTTTTGCTGATCCTTTTTTTTTTCACTTCTCACTCTCTATTTTACTTTTGGTTTGCTCTTTTTCTCGTCAGACGCCTCATCGTTGGAGTACGCCCAATCTCCGATCGAAAAATGGCCATACAAACATTCATCTCCATCGCCAGTTTGGCATTGACAGCCAGCGCACTCGGCTTCGGCGGTTATGGCGATTCCTTCCTGGAGCGCGTCGGTCCCTTCGACGCCAACTCAACTCAGTTTCTGCGCGCAATCGAGCAATCCAACGCGACAGCAGTGTTCCGAATCCCCGGCTACGACGTGTCCAAGCCTTTCCCCGGCGAGCCCATGGATGGGTGGACATTCGGCATCACGGCGCTCGACTTTTCTCATCTTCCTGGAGATCAATTCACCTCACGGAACCGAGAAAACGCCATGGTCGGCTACAGCATGAAGATCCAAGCACCGGACGGTCTCCTGACTGGCAGTTCCGGCGACGCCACGCGCGTGGTGAGAGCTCATGAAAGCTGGGGCATGTGCCTCTACAGTTGGGGCCACCCGGACTCCTTCAACAAGACACAGTGGAATAACCCCTCGCAAAAACCGCTCTCCGCCGACGGCTCCTGCAAGGGTTTCCTGTCGGACGCATGCATCGCGCTGATCGAGCAGAGAGCCCTCTCCACGTACGCCATCTCAGTCGTCTCGGCGCGCAACGAGTCCAAAAACCCCTTTGGGTCCATGGTGAAATGTGATAGCTTCCTCTTGGATGATGTCGAAGACGCGTGCGGCGAATACGGCCCCGGCAACGCAGGAGGTTATCCGCTTCCCTCGCGCGGCGGGGTGCCGGTGCCGTATCTCAACGGGTCTGTGACGAACTCGGATGGATGGTTGTTTGAGCGGGACAAGGGAGAGATTTACAACTCAACCAAGGATTTGCACAGTTACTGGGATAGCATGGTGCTCAACTATTGGCCAGTCCTGGCGGTGTGGGTGAATGGGACCATTGATAAGGATGCGGACGACTCCAAGAGAAGAAAGTTGACGACGTTGAGCTGTGTTGCGCCAAATGGCGTGGGGACTGGGAAGGCAGCGTTTACTTTCTCGGGGACGGCGCCGGCGGTAGTCGGCGGCGACAAGAATGGGGCAGGGGCTGCCGGTGACAAGAAGAATGGCGCAGGAGCCTTGCGGCCGGAATATCTCGTGATCTTGACGGCTTTGGCTTTAACATCTTGGGGATTTGGTTGGTGAGTCCATAACATATAATTTCATCTTGCGTTGACGAAATATCGAGGGTCCGAAGGATAAAAGAGGAGACTGATTCACGGGAGGTCTTGACACCGCAGGGACGTCAACGGGGCGTGGGGGTTGTTGGAATATGTCGCCAATGACTGTCTGGAGTTTGCCGCTCGCCAAGCCTGCAGGCCCCTCAGCTGCCCGACCACCTCTCAGTCCTTCCTTCCGACTTCACCGCACCCATAGGGCAACTTGAGTCTGTGACAGCATCCACGTGTTCCTGTGTTCCTCGCAGAAGCGCAGCGACAGAGATGCCGCCCACCGACCTCAGCAGCGCCGAACAGCGTTGGATTAAAATCGCTTCCTTTCTCCTTTTCCTGCGGAGCCTCCATGTCGGGCATCGAGCGCGATTATACTTCTCTGAACTCTTCTCCTTGCTTTTCTTTTGCGCGTCAGTTGCAGCGGCGAGTAATCCCCTGCTCGTTGCACTGCCTGTCGTCATCGTTCGCGTTTCGCATTCTATTCACTCAACTCGGTCTGACAGGGCCAACTCCAAAGCCAAGATCGAGGTTACCGGGGTGGTGACGGGCGGCTTAGCATGGATCTTCCTTCTCGCCATGCGCCGTGTGTTCCCGGACTCCTTCATTGGGCGTCTGTGGTTCATTCGGCTTCCTGGCATTTACCTGTCTTCCCTCAACAGCCGGATGGCATATGCTTTTGTCGTCCCCGCCGTCCACTGGCTATGGCTTCGGCATGCACTCTACTGGTTGCGCAGGCAGCTTCGCTTTGTTTGGAGCTTGAAATCCACCGTTGGCGGAGTGATTCTCCAGGACTGGGTGAGCGACAGCGCACGGGGTCTCTCATCTTGGTGGTTCTCTTACTCGCCGTTTGTCCGGGATGCTTCTCTCCACTCCGCCATCCACGTCTTTGAACTTCTCATCGGTCATTTCCTTTGGCTCGTGGCTGCCCGTCAGTACTTAGGCCGGGAATGGGTTCCTTCACTGGTCCCTTGGCGTGACAGCATCGCCATACTCTCCATGGCGTGGTTAGGGAGTAGACATGTCCAAGAACTTTGCGATACGTACCGGACGTACACTCCGGGAACCCATCACAACATCGGAGGAGACCACCCAGACGAGGCAACGCCAAACTACACCTACACCGCATTGTCCCGGGAAAAGGAGACGATTCGACTCCTGCTCCTCCACCCTCGCCACCGGGACGATCGCATCTCTTGCTCATTATTCGAAGCCGAACTCGCACACGCCCCGCGATACGAAGCAATCTCCTACCGTTGGGTACAAAACAAGGACAACGAGCGGATCCTAGTGAACAACCGCCTACTCTCCATCAGCGCCAACGTTTTCCGCCTCCTCCAAGACTTCCGATCCAGTCTCCTGCCTCGCATCGTCTGGATCGACTCCATATGCATCAACCAGCTCTCCAACGAAGAAAAGTCCCACCAGGTGCGGCTAATGGGGAAGATCTACTCCTCGGCATCTCTCGTCACAATCTGGCTCGGTTCCCCCCCTCTCGACACCACTCGGGACTGGATGCTAGATTTCCTTTGTCGAATGCGAGATAACGTAGCACGCGAAGTCCCCCCGAAGCCCCGCGCTGTTATCGAGTCCTGGATAGGGGGGTTTGCAAACCGCTTCCAGCAAGACGACTCCGGCGGTGGAGGATCCCCCAACAAGCAATCGCAAAAGCTCCACTACAGACTAGCAGCCGCCTATTTCGGCCTCGCTGCCTTGAGCCTGGTCGATGAACTCCGCATCGACACCTTGTTCCGTCAAGCCAGTGCCAAAACCTACCGACGCGCCGCGCAATACCGTTACACACCGCAGTGGACGCCCTTCATGCATCTTCTCTCGCACGAGTGGTTCGAACGCGTCTGGGTAGCACAAGAAGTCGTGCTGGCACCCGAAGTCCGCCTCATGTACGGACGGGTCCTCTACAACTGGGAAGATTTCCTCGAAGGACTTTATATCTTTGCGTCGAATGTGATGTTATCTGGGTTGCTAGGGTGGACAAAGGATGAGCAAAAGAGGACGATCTTGCCGACGATGCATGTTACGAATGCGGCGACGATGCAAGCGTGGAGGGCGCGGCGTATGACAAAGAGATCGCCGACGTTTAAAGAGGTGATCTGCAGCACGAGGTTGATGAAGGCGACGGATGCTAGGGATAAGGTGTTTGGGGTTCAGGGGTTGGCGGGAGACGGGCGTAGCGATTGGACGGTGCCAAATTACGATAAGGATGTGAGGGAGGTTTATTCCCTTGCGGCTTTGAGGCTGGTTGCTGAGAATGGGGCGTTTGTGGTTTTGGCTTACGCCGGGACGGGGTATGTCGATGGAGGCCACCCAGGGGTGGTTCCGGGGCTGAGGTCGTGGGTGCCGGATTGGAATGCGTTTCCGATAGCGGCTCCGCTTGGGTATGTCGATGGTGCGCCTAATTACCGGGCTGGAGGTGACGGCGTGGTGAAGGTGCTCGAGGGCTATCAACTTGACGAGGCGACGCTGTCGTTGAGTCTTCGAGGGATGGAGTTGGATGTCATTGCTGAAGTTGCGCCGCCGCTTTTGATGAGCAGTGCCATCGGCGCGGGGGCGGCTGATTATGAGACCAGCGAGCATGCTGCCCTAGGTGGGATCCTGGATACCTCCCGAGAGACGGTCTTGACGTCGAGCTTGACCCGAAATCCGTATCAACACACTCGAGAACCAACGCCACTTGAAGAAGTCTTCTGGAGGATATTGATCGGAGATCGCACAGAAACGGAATAGCCTGCCCCAACCTCCACGCGTGAGCTTTTCGACACGTGGTTAGTAGGGATTCGAATACTCCAAGAGGCTCGCGCTGGAGTTATTAAGGAGGGGACAGACCAACCATTGGGGGGTGATCTGATGACGAGCAGTGGACACATGTTCGCTTCGCTGATTGGGAGAGTTTGGCATGGGAGGAGGGTGGCTGTTACGAACAAAGGCTTTGTCTGCCTTGTACCAAGATTTGCGAATCGGGGCGACGCAATTTGGCTGGTTGACAAAGCGCAGACGCCGTATGTGCTTCGCCGCAGGGGAGGAGAGAGCGGTTATGAGTTTGTCGGGGACTGCTACGTCCATGGCGTTATGGATGGGAGCGCGGTTGCCTCTGGTAGTCCGTGGGAGAGTGTTCGGATTGTTTAGGGGTGGAAGAGAGGTAGATTGGGAATTCCTACCATCACAAGTCGCAAGCTGGAAAATATGTCTGGGTTCTTTGGTGGTTTATGCGCTTCATACCTTCTGGTAGAAGAATCTTCGGGCCTGTCTCAATGTGGAAGATGCCTTATCCACAATCAGCCTGCCTCCGAAGCCTTCACTGAGCGATTGACTGCTTGGTTTTGACAGGGTAGCAGGGTAGCCGGCTTCGGCCCTTATCGATTTGGGGGTCGACGTGCAAAATACGAGAGGTGAACAGAGACAAGGCGCGAACCCCTGTCAAGCTGAGAAGTGTGGTCGTACGATCGTGGTGGTTCAGCTGCCCCCCTGCAGCGCCAACTCCTGGAAAGTTGCATGCCGCAAGAGGGCACCCATTATCACGCCATATCCGGGGTACACACTTCAAATTTTATCCCATTTTAACCAAAATGTGTTCAGAGCATCGAAAGCGACCGCGACAGCGATGATGATCAGTTTCCAGGGCCCGCGGAGGGTCGCAGTCTTCATATTGACGGCCACGGCGGTTTTGGTGTACCTCCTGATCGCCAGGTCAGAACGGATCCAATCATCGCTCGCAAATTACTACCAGCAAATCAACACCGGCGTGGGCCAGAACCAGAGCGATGACCCTCAACGACAAGCTCCAAAGGGAAAGCCAAATGGGGGACTCGTCTCTCGGTGAAGGATTCCCCGACGTCAGCAGGATATTAGTCGTCGTTAAGACAGGGGCATCCGAGGCCTTCGCGCGCATTCCCACTCAGCACATGACAACTCTGTCGTGTCTTCCCACCTCTCAACTTCTCATCTTCAGCGACATGGACCAGAATATCGGCGGATACCAGCTGATCGACAGCCTCCGAAACGTTTTGCCCTCGATCAAGTCAATCAACAAGGATTTCGAGCTCTACCGACGCCGGCAAGAGTGCCTCATCGAGGTCGAAAAGTGCAACGCCATCCTCGGCGACCCCTCCAAGGAAGGATGGAAGCTAGACAAGTACAAATTCACCCACACCGCTAACATGACGTACAACTTACGCCCCGACTCAGACTGGTACTTCTTCCTTGAAGCCGAAACATACATGCTCTTTCAAAACACATTCCAATAGCTCAGCACCATGGATCCCACCCACAAGCTCTAACTAGGCGGCGTCAGCGTCATCCGCCGTCTTCACTTCGTCTACGGCGGCACAGGGTACATCCTCAGCCGCGCCGCCCTCTCCGATTTTCATCAGAAACCACCCCACCGTTACAAACGACTACGATCTTGCCACTTCCGGCGAGTGCTGCGGGGATTACATGCTCGCCAGAGCCCTCGAGGAAAACCACGGGTATTGCCGTCCAGCAAATGTATCCCACCCTGACCGGTGACCGTCCTCACAGCGTGGCTTTTGGCTATTCCCTCTGGTGCCCGCTACTTGTGTCGATGCACCACATGAATGCCGAGGCCGTCTCCACTTTCTACACCACTGAACACCAGTGGTATAAATCCCACCCCGACAGGCCAATGCTCATGAAGGATGTCTACGGCTACTTCGTCGCGCCCAAGATCAAATCTCGTCTCCAAAGCTGGGATAACCAAAAGCTTTGTTCTTTGCGTTCCTGTTATGACGCGCGTTTCAAACTCGTTTGCAACGGACTGGCAATCCGCAAGAATCACAACAATGTCATGAAGTTGTCGGTGGCGTTGGAAAACAAGTCCCCCCAGTCTACAGTGCTGTGTTGTTTCGAGGTTGTTTTGGACCCTTAGAGTTCTAGAATGTCAACATAGCCTCCGAAGATGCGGAGGAGGGCCTTCATGGTCCTAAGAAGGCCTTTTAGAATCACAGCGAGGCCTTGAACAGTGTCGGCAAGGCTTTTCAGAATACCCACAGGGCCTGCTGCATGTAGAACGTTGAGGAAAGGCAGCCATAGGCTGAGCCCCGCCTTCCCTCATCAACTGCTTCCCCGCACCAACTTTTTTCCCACGCAGTCTTACCATCATGGAGCCCACGACAATCAAAATGCCTCGGGAGAGCGACTGGCTCAGCGCTCCCGGAGAATACCAAGACATCATCAACGAACTCTGCGCCTCAGACCCACGACTGCGGTCTCGATGCTGCAGAAATCTCCACCACAACGCGCCATGGCCGAACCTCAATGCAAAGCTCGTCGTGGTTCAGAATGGCGAGAGTCCAACTCATCACACACACCGACATCTCTGAAGCGGTATCTGAACCATGATCCCAACCCGCAACCTGGAACCGGGAGAGTCTTCATCCTGGAAGGCCTGAACCCTGAATACATTGCCGTACTTGGCGGACATTTCAAGATGCATCCATCCATGTTTGTCGATCATGAGCGTACTGTCGTCATTTCACCATTTACGCGCCAGAGCAGCGACTTTTTGACCCTTCCGGGGACAGCAAGAACAGCGCAGCACTTCACCCTGAAATATTTCGAGCTAATCCGTCTCCCGGAAGACGCCCTGGGACTCAGGATGTATTGCGCAGAGACAGGAAGACACATTGCCTTGACGAGGATGAAGGGTGATCTTATGGACGTTGGCGTCGTCCGTCGAAAATGCACAATTTGGAACCGGAGCGCCCGGGACGGCGGATGGGATTGTGAGTTCCCTTGCTCACCGAGCCATTCCTCGCCTTTCTAATCAATTGACTGACACTGGTGGCCAGATCTCGTTCTCACAGACCCGCCTCTCAGAACCATCACCACTTCACAAAATCTTGGCTACAGCGGTGTCACACCGATATACACGCCCAGAAAGACGGTGCCCATCTCACCCCAACCGTTCCAGGGCGGATACCTTGACTTCATGCCGCACTCAATACAAATGGCAACCCGACACGGACCGCCACGCACCTCAATGCTAGATGATTTGTGCTTCTATCTGCAGACACACGCCGCTCAAGTCACCCATGAACACAGCAACCCCTCCCCAACAGTTCCCAACGCCGCCACTATCTTCGCCAAGAAGATCATCGCGGCACACTACCTCCAGCTCTACAACTTCACCCGCTCCGTCACATCCGAGGTCCAATTTCACATGTCCCGCCTGGACCGCCTTGGAATGGACTACTTCGGCACCGCCTTTATCGCCAGCGGCCAGTGGAGCGACGCCCAGGCCCTCGAGAGGCGCATCGGCGAATACTCTGCTGACCTCGAATCCATATGCTCAGCCTGCGGCATCCCGCTCGACGACAAACCTGATGTTGCTGGTTGTGCCGCTGCCGCCGCCTTGTCTCACATGAATAGCCCTCTGGCACCCGTACCGCCGTGGTACGACTGCACGGCTGACTTCCAAGTCCTACGCCTTCGTTTTGCCGAGGTACGACACCGTGCGGAGCTCCTCAATGCGGCCATCACAGGGCTGGCAAGCATCAGCGGGAATCAAAAGGCGCTGAGGGAGGCGAAGAGCACCAAGGCGTTGACCCTGATGGGGCTGGTGTTCATACCGCTTGCTTATACGGCGACGTTGTTTAGTATGACAGAGTCGTTTGGTCCTGGCGGAGACAAGTTTTGGGTCTACTTTGTTGTCTCGGTGCCGCTGATATTTTGTGTTTTGGGAGCATATACGGCGCTGGATCGGTATGGGGACGGGCTTGGGGGTTTGAGAATTATTAGGAACAAAAAGGTACAAGGAGGCGAGGGTAGCTCAAAGATGTGGGGGGAAAGTTTCGGAGTGATATAATCTCCGCGGTTGGGATGCCGGATTCTCCCTAGATTTTCCTCAAGGCCATACTTCTAACCAGGGCCATGCTGCCTGGCGCGGTCGACCTGGGTCGTTCTCTCGTTATTGCCTGAGGTCCATATTAATGGACCCTAAATGGTCTTACTCCTAGCGAAGTAGCTGTACTCGAAAGACCCAGCCCTGGTGGCTCACTCGCCACCTTCGGCACACATTCCGGAACATTTCGACAACCAGCAGCACTCCAACTTTGATTCCCCCGTGACGAAGGGGCCTCTCAAGTTCGTCCTTCGCTTTTTGCCTTTTGATTCATTCCCCATTTCGCACCTTACCTCTGAAGTGGCAGCTGCTTACTCTTTTTCCTGTTTCAATTGACTTCCAGCCGCAACCTTATAATGTCGACATTGACCAGGCATTCGCGGCATGGTAACCTGTACCCACATATCATTAATCACAAATAACCCAACTGCGCCTTCGTCCTCCTCGGCCTCGTCGGATCCACCAGCGCCAAACCAAACCTCACCAACCACCTCCCCGGCCGAAAACACTTCGCACCTGCCCCGAAAATTTCCTAACCCACTACAGTCGGCAGGCGAAGGCGCGATTAGTTTCCTGACAACATGAGCCTGGCGGATCCCTTCTACCCCAGCGCCGTGAAAGCGTTGCCAATGAGAAGGCCGTTCTCGCCGTTTTGGATCTAGGCGTCGATGTCGGAGTCGGCGGCGAGCATGCCTCTGGGGCGGGAGGTGCCGACGGTGGAGATGATGTCGAGGGTGAGGTGTTGGATCTTTTGGAGAGGTCGATGCGGGATGGTGCGGGTGGGGCCGATGCGAGCGATGGGGCCTGGAGTGTGAGATGAAGTTTTGGAGTTCAGGGGTCAGACATACCATATTTGTTGACCGCATCCCCATACCATGCCCAAGCCTCCGCCTTGATGAGCCGTCTACTACGGGGGAACTGAGTGAACCCAGATCCCAACGGCCCCTTGAAATGGCTCAGTCGGCGATAGGCTGCAATCTTCTTCGTCGCATACAGGAAAAATTGGACGGCCGAAATGGGCCATCCCTGGGCTCATACAGTTCCAAGATGGTCATGTTGACGATCCAGCTTGACAGTGGTGACAAACAAAGAGCCTCAACTCGGGCAAGACGATAGGTATTATTAGCGACAGAGTGAATCGAAGTGCTCAATACAACAAAACCTTGGAACAAAGAGAACCCCGACAGGGCATGGCGTGGTAGATGGAAGGAAAAAAGAGAAGCTCCTGCCCCTGATCATACTCCATCACCAAATCCTCTTCATCCTCACCTTCATGTCCACATCTGGCGGCATGCCGCCGGACGCCTCATACCTACTATCATTCTTTGGCGGCCGATCCGAGCGTGTACCATCTTTCTTCACCCACTCCACAAACTCAAACTCAAACTTGCTAACCAGCATCGCAACCGTCAACATGATTTCCTGCTTCGCAAAGTGCCGTCCTGGACACATTGGAATCCCACCACCTACACCAACGGCTGTCAGCAAGCATTCACCCTTTTCCTTCTTGAACCCAATTCAGAGACCCGGTTTGAGGAGAAAGGGAAGTACGCACCATAGGGGGAAAAATCCGCTCCCTTCCCAGCCATCTCAAACACCCTCTCCCCATTAACTGTCTTTAGATGTCTCTCCGCCCAAAACTCACTCGCAGGATGCCCCTCCACACCCCAAACACCCTCCCGCAAATGCGCAAACCCCATCGGCGCCTGGAGTATCGAGCCCTTGGGAAGGACATACCCTTCTACGTCGAAAGGGGCAACGACATCGCGCGTGATCATAACGGAGACGTGGAGGCGGAGGGTTTCGGTGTAAATGGATTGGAGAAGGGGGGTAGATAGGAGGGTGGGGATGTCGAATTTGGGAGTGCCCGTGGCTGGGTCGGAAGTGGTGGCGGGGGTTAGTTCGGAGCGGAGGTGAGGAAGGAGGTGAGGATTGGTGAGGATGTGAATTAGGGCCCAGGTGGCTACGGGAATGGTGTTTGCATTTGTTCTGGGAGGTGGATGTTAGTGGGGACGCGCTAATGATGATGGATGGGGAGAGTGGGAGAAGGGGGAAAGGAGGAAAGGGGGAGGTGAAAGGAAAGAGGAGATCCAGGGCAGTGAACATACGCAATAATGCCCACCGTGCCGACAAGTCCGCCCCTCGTAAAAGAACTGAATCCGCTATCCCTCATCCACCTCGCAAACTCCCGTGAGAACCTTGATCCGAACACCGGCTCCCAATCCGCCTCAGCATCAGCTCCGTCCCAGTCAAAACGCTCCATGGCATCATCCTGGAACCTGGCCACAGCGCCACTAAACCGATCGCGAATGGCATAAGACCCACGAAACAGCCACTTTGGCGGACCAAAGAAGATGTTTTGCGAGATGGCGTCAAACTCCCACGCCAGATCGATAATATCAGGAACCGCTTCAAAGATGCGCTTCCCCTGGAAGGTGAGAATCCCAGCTTTGGTCATCCTCAGTTTCAGCATGGCCAGCATGTTCACCTCGGTCCATTCACCTAGCGGAAAGTGAGCGTCCATCTCCTCGGAGAAAAACTGCTGGTACATATTCCCTGAGAAGTTGGTGTAGTACGTCTGGGACAAGTACTTGTGCAAGAGACTGTGCATCGCAGCCCAGTACCGGTGTCTTCTGTGCCTGGCAGGGGCGTGTTCGATCGGCCTGACTTGTCGTTTGCGAACTTGGCGAGGTCATCGGGGGTGGCTCCCGTCATGTTTTGGAAGGCGTAGAGAAAAGAGCGCTCGAAGCCGATGCTGGGGGAGTTACGGAAAAAGGCTTGGGTGTTTTGGCCGCCTGTGAGGAGAAAAGATTTGTTTCCTCCCAAGTAGAACCCGAGGATGTTTCGGGTTTCGAGGGCTTTGCTGTGAGAGGTTGGCAGTGTACTTGGATGAGAAATGAGGGGGGCTTACTATGTTCGTGCGAGGAAGTTGGTTCTGTTTGCGGCGAACTGGAAGGTGTTGCTGAAGAAGGGGATTATCTCGTCGAGCATCGGGGGGTTTTTGGTCTTTTCTCGCCCGGTTCCAAAGAAGTAGACTGCGAGTAGGACGGTCAAAGCGAGGACAGTTGTAGCGGCGAGGCGGTAAGAGTCGCCGAGCCCCCACAGCGACTCCATAGAGCTCGTGGTAACGTTCATCGTTTCGAACTACCAAGGTTCAGAGTTCGCCTTCGGCTTCTGCTCGACGGTGCTTAACGAGAGAACCAAGATCGCGGACACTGGGAGACACCGACTCAAATGTCCCCAATTGATCAATTTCTGGGACACCCCCTGACCCCAACAATGCTGGGCCTTCACACCAACTCAAGACAGCAACCCGAACGAAAGGACCCCAAAACATCCAATTGTGAACAGGTGATGCAAACGACTGTGTGGGAGACTCGCATCTGTGACGAAGGTGGTGCAGTGTTTTTGGGTGACACGACAATTGGATTGGACCGCCCACGCAAACATTGGCGCTCTGCACACCGTACAGTACGAATAACAACATTTGGGCAATCCGCGACAAATCTGGCCAGCCAACTTTCAAGTTCTTTTTCGGGTTTTCTTCCTGAGCTGGGGCGAGCTGGGTCTTGACCAGCGAGCCTATCTAATGATGCAGCCCAGAGCAAAATACTCAAACATCTACGTTCCCAACAAAAAAAAAGCCCCCTGGAAGGCTAAGGGTCACAAACTGAACCCCTTGCCCTCGTCTTGTTTTCCCAGAAGAGTCAATAGTCCCACCTCTCGTCAACCCAGAAACCTAGAAATAGCCAACAACAGCGCCCTAGACACACTTGCAAATCTCCAAGTTGTTGCAAAACAGCGTCGATGGGTTGTCACAGACGACCTGGCCCAGGAAGTCGCACCTATTGCAATTGTACAGCGGGCCAGTGCAGAGCGACTGCCACGGGCCGCAGCTGACGCGTGTGCCTTGGGCAAGGGCATTGCCAGCGAGGGCAACGAGGGCGAGAGCGATGTAGTTCTGTGTATATGGCTCCGCTGTGAGCACACGTTCCTTTCCTTGGACGCTGTGTGATATATGGGTCACTCTGGACGTACCTTCATCTTCGCTGAGTTGGAAAAAAAAAGGGGGGGGGGGGGGGGGAAGCTGGCGAAACTGGTTCAAGTATGGTGCTTTGTTTTTCTGTTGGTTCTGGCGCTGACGGGGTTGCAGATAGCAAGATGAGATTCTACAAAGGGATAGTCCTCTTACTTATACCCCCGAGCATGGGACTCATCGACTCATCGAGCCTTGCCGTCAATGCGGCGTGCAGAAAACTGCTCGCCTTCCATTCCACCGAACGCCGACCCCCTGACTGAGATGATGGTGTGCGGTTGCGCGGCCTCTTCACCCAAGAAGCAGTTCATGCCTCGATTGAAGCCAGCTGAGCCCATATCCTTGCTCGTTGGAGTCCAGGTTATGCCAATGCCAAGGTGTTGCGATTTGGTACGTTAGGTCATAATTAAATCCTGTCGTCTCAGGTTCATTAGAAGCCACGCATAAGTAAGCCAGAGAGGCACAGCACCGTCATTACAACGCTCGAAACTGAGACTTTTGGACCATCGGCACAATAAATGCCCGGGAACGGCGCAGCTGCTTCAACGCCGCATCCCAAGGACCACCCTACCCATGGAATATTCTCGACGCCTTCCTATTCAGGAAACCCAACCGCTGTCGGAAGTCATTCCTCCTCGGTCTCGTGTTGTCAGAATAGTGAAGGGTGGCAACACCTTTCCTTTCTGTGGGACGTACAACAACAGGTCACATCTCCTATTCGAAGGCTGCGAAGATGCATAGAGCTCCGGACATATATTTGGCGGCCGAGCAGGAGTGAGGCAAGACACTGTGCCACTTGTTGGGCCGTTGAGACAAACTTGATTGGGTCCATCGGGATATCACAAGTCGCTTCAGATCCTACAACTCCTCTGTTACGAACGCTGAGACGGCGCGGTAGCCATTTGTGTCCCCTGCAACTCCTGCTCCTCCCACTCCTCAAACACCGAATCCGGCGTCACCATCAAGCACCCCAACGCAAGTCTGATCCCGCTCCCCTTGAACATTTTGGAGACGGTCCCAACATCATTTGCAACCAACTCGTAAAACGTATCACTGACCGGCTTAACCACCCCCAGCTCGACCCTCTCCAGGCGAGGAAACCTCAACGGGGCTTCAGCCAGTAATCGCTCCATGTCCTCACGAAAGCCACGATAGATAAAGATCAGCCGGAAGACCCGGATAGAAGCGGGCAATATGTCAACCAGGCGCGGCTCGTACTCCCCATCAGTCGGGTACACCAATGCCGCTTGCTCAATGCTGAGCGTGTGAAGTTGTTCAAAGTGCTGGAAAGATGCGATGGGATGGAAAATATCCTGGAGTAAGAGCTCCTCGTAAGACTCGGGTACCAGAGACGGGCGCACACCCCGCGGTTCTCTGAAGCAGGTCTGGGTTCGGAAACCAATATGAAGCGTGCGTAGCGTCTTGGCAACGGGCAATACGGCTTCGACGGGTTGTCTGCAAAAGACCCTTGCTTCGTTCGTGGTGTAGTAGTTGGTCATCTTTGACTTGCGGTAGTCGAGCTCCTCAAGGCGGGGACAAATGGCCAGAGAACGCTTCAGTTCCTCGAGGGTGATGTTTGTGATGGTCAAGATGCGAAGATTGGCGGCCATTGGGAGTTTCCACGGCCGGTTGGGATACACGAAGGTGTCTTCGCCGGGTTCGGCGCGATCGAAACCGCAGTCGAGGGCGCGTAACTCCTCCAGGTTCGGCGAGGCTTCCAGAAGTGATGCGGCGTGAACAATATGCCAGTCGTCGAATCCATCACCGAGCAGGGTTGCCTGCTTGAGAGAGGTGAGGGTTGTGCGCCCCTGAGGCCCGAGGACTATGGCATTCTTGGCGAAACAGAAATACTTGGTCCTGGGCCCGGTTCGTGTGACCAGAAGGCTTGATACCGAGGGGAGGAGCATGAGGGCGAGCTCTTGCAGCCAGTGGCCCATCCGAATGGAAACTTCATCCTGCTGCCTCGAGATGAGAATAGCGGGGACGTGGCTCCAATTCCCACCCGGGAAAAGGACCTTTTGCCACGCGGCTTCGGTAGGCGGGATCATATCTCCATCGCCAAGCCCCAGCCGGCGACTTGCCTCGTTGAGTATGGTAAGGAGTGGCGTGTTCAACCCGCCACCACGAAAGGGTCGTGGCGTCGTCTCGGGCAGTTGCAAGAACCGCACGCATAGCGCCAAATCAGGGCGCTCAATGACGCTGCGAAGGAAGAGTGCGAGCTTGTAGTCCGTGGGTGAATGAAAGTTCGGTGTATTTCCCGCGGAAAAATAGTGGAAGAGAATTGGCTGAACAGCAGCGCGGATGAAAGAGCAGGTTGCTGAGAAGCTGGCGAGTGTCGCTTTTGCCTGGTCCGTCTCGGACCCTGCCGCAAGCAGACAGTCGGAAGGCGATTGGCAGTGAAGGCACAAGCTTGAGCAAATGCGCTCGATGATCTCGACCGGGGCCCGGTCCATCGAAGAGGTTCCAGTGGGCTGTACTGTGAGATGCCAAGTGCTCGTTGCGGGGAGGAAGCGGGGAGGAAGCGGGGAAGAACCCCATCTGCTGGGCGAAGCCGCAGTGAAGATCCTGCTTAGATTGACCAATCAAAGCAAAGTTGCCCAGAAAAGGGTGCGACGGTTCGGGTTGAAAATAGGGGCAAGTCCATATGTATCTCGTGGGTGGAAAGTCCCCACCATATCTTCAATCTCCATCTGGCACACTTCATCCAAATCCTTTTTGGCTTGCTCATGCTCCGCTTCAGCCGTCCCGTTGCCTTCCGCCGCCACCTCGACAGCTTTTCGGGCCCACTTGGTCGCCTGGTCCCCGTCCCTCGGGTTCGTGTAGGCGTCCCGAAGGTCCTGACAGAGATGCTAGTATTCCTTGTCATCGCCGGGTGTGACTATCCTTGCAGCATGGCTCCCTGCTCCCGCGGCTCCCTGCCACTCCTGGAGTTGGAGTTTCATGAAGCACAGGTCGCTGAGAGACTCCCGGAATTTGTTTGCTCGGTGCCCTGTACTGCACCTGTCGTGCCTCGACCCGCTTTTGGCAGAAGTGCAACGCCCGAGATAGGTCGTTAAGCCGGAAATATTCTTTGTATAGGTCATAGTAGAGGTAGGTTCCCGAATCTGCAGCTGGTAGCTCGAGTGCCGCAACTGTGTTTAGCAGTGGGAGGGCCTTCTCAGTCATTTGATCGTCCATATATGCGCCGCCTAGGTCAGACAAAAGTGCTCTAGATGCCTCGCTATACGCCGCAGTTTGTTCTGCGTACGCTCTGTAAGGCTTGAAAAGACGTCGCTGTGCGCTGATGATGTCGATGATGCTCGATGGTCTGGACTTATTCAGCACTCATACTAAGGCCAGAACCCTCTCAACCATCCAAGAGTGATGGAACGCAATCCCGGCTTCCGTTTGCTCGGCAATACATCATCTCAATAGCTCCACGGCTCGAGAAACAGTCGATTGGTCTTCTCCTAGAACATTAGCTAGCAATACATGTCGTTCAATGCTCAGTAACTGGCACCCGGCAGGGGCCTCGACGTCGGAATAACAGGACCTCGAAGCCGCAAAGTCACCTTTCCGGTACAGAATTTGGCCCTTGACCAGCATGAGCGCTGCAGGTGCCAAGCCAATCAACCATCCCCCTTCGGGCTACACACATAGCCCTGAGCTGTTAACCAGGTCAGGGTTAGGATCTAGGTTGTTGTCGACCCGATGCAAAATGGAAAAGGGGCAACTTCTGGGGAGGAATTTCAGAACCGGCGGGGCGTGCCCGCTTGCACTGCATGTAACACTATTGTTCCCTCTAGGTGTGCCCATTATTCACCCACAACTCTATTATAGCCATAAACACTAAACGCACCCCATGAACCCGAGATCAGCAAAAGGGGCATACCCCTTTATCACCAAACACTTCACATTTCTTAATTTTCCCTGTTCCCCATCCGTGTCTTATCATTTCCCCAAGACAAACTGCCAAACCTCCACCATCTAAAAATCCCAAATACCCTATTATACCCAACCCCCCAACCCTCCCACCATAAAACCCATTTACGCACGATACACCCACCAGTGGATCTCCCCTCATCACACTCTCTCGCGATACCCTCAGACGCCACCTTTCCATCCCTCCCAAACTTATGATTCAAAATCCCATCCCTGACCAAATCCCAAATATCATCATCCCCCACATTGCGCCACCAGTACGGACGGAAACTCCTGATACTTTGGATCATAAAGCCGCGCACTAAAGGCGCACGTGCCCCAGGTGAGAAGTCTCCTTTCCTCGAAGAGAGAAGTCTCGTAGTAGCCCTGCGTCTGCTTCTCGACCATGGTCAAGCAGTCGTTGACAAGGGCACCGTTGGCGTGCCATTTGTCGGTGAAGGTGCTGGGGCCGCATTCGTTGCTGTGTTGGTAAGGGTGCTGGCGCTTGAGCGCGGCCGAGGGGTTGGGGGACCCGGTATCTGATTCGGTGGGGATGGTCGTGGGGGCGCTGGGATGGTAGGGTTAGAGAATGGGGTCACGGTTTAAGGGAAATTGAGGGAGTCCTGCTTACGCGTTGGCGGACAAGACTATAGCCAGGGTTGCGATGGTGGTGACGGGCTTCATCTTGAAAGTTATAAGGGGAAGGAATGAGCTTGGAGAGTGTCGGGAGCGTTCGAGTTGTTGAGGCGGGCTAAGCTCAGGATGTGATGCTCTGATGCTGATGGGATGGAGTGAAGTCGAGAGATGAAAAGTCGGGTGGAATCACATACTTATAGACTTCGGATTCAGTACCTGAGACGTGCGAGCTCATCGCGGAGGCCCTCTAAGATGTCTGGATGCTCGAGGTTCAACTCGAGTCCGCTGAACAATAGCTTCTGTCCAGTTGATGTCCGCTTTTGTCCACCGAAGGCAGTGCAAGGGTTGAGAGTCTAGCCGACTACGTCAGTCTAGTGTAACCGAGCGACGAAGGAGCAGAGCGCTGTGACGGGCGACGTGAATTCCGCCTCTTGGCAGGTCCGATGCTTCCCCAACATCCTGTGCTTGGGTTCTTCAAGCTTGGTAGTCGCACAATTTGGTACTGAGGTCACACTGCGAAATGGCTGATAATGGCGGAGAAGGGTTGTGGGAGTTGGTTGCTTCTGTGTCTGCGCCGCAGAATAGTAGCTGCTGTGATGGGGCACGAAAAGGCCAAGGTGCTGCGCCGCGCATGAAATTCTTCGGGGTATTGAAGTGGTTCTCGGATTCGTCGATTGGTCCATTTACAGTTTTTTTGTACCAGATCCTTCGACACCACTGCATCGTCACATCGCCAACCACGGTTCCTTTCCGCCGCCTTGGACATCGGGTTGTCAGGCTGCGCGCTTCCAGCTGAAATCATACCGCCTCGGCCGCCACACACATATTATATTGACCCAAAAGAGACAACGTCTGGCACTGTGTGTCCAAACGCGGCTGAACCCCATGCCTGGTAGCCTCAACAACTTCTCTTAGTTGATGGCCACACAGACAACTCACACGTCTTGTATACTCGGTGGTCCAACATGGCATATCGCGATGGTTAGGGAGTCCATCGGTGACGGGCCAAAGCTCATCGTTGCGCGTTAAGCAAGCACTCCATGGAGTAATCTCAATGGGCGCCCCAGGACACTCGGTCGATGAGACGTTGTTCTAAATCCGGGACGGCGAAAGGTGAGTGCGGCCGCATCCCGGTGAATGCACTGTCCCGTCGTCGGCCATATCTGGCATTGTGGTAATGCCGTTTGATGTCTGTCATCCTCAAGTAGCTGGTATTCTCACATGATGACACACTCCTTCTGCTTGCTGTGAGCGTGGCTTCGAGTGGTTTGGCGGTGTTTCCGTTCTTTTCGCCTTTCTTCGCTTCGTTCCCGCTGGAGCTGTTTCAAGTTCTTCCGCAGCTGCCGCCTGTACGCCTTCTCTTCGTCAAGTCGCTCTTCTAGCCTCAGACGGTCCTCGTTGATCTCTTCGATCCTTTGCTGGTTCTGGGCTGTCTGCCGTCGTGCCTCGTCCAGTTCTCTCTTCAAGTTCCCAAGCTCACGTTCATAGGAGGCGCGCATTTCCTCCATCCTCCTTTCAAGGGCCATACCAACAGCGGTTTGGTCCAAAGTTCGACCCTCTGCCATCTCTCGTTGCACGCGCAAGTTCATACCCCCGCCCCCTGGTTGAGATCCGCGGTCGAGTAGGTAGTGCACTATGGCGCGTGCTGATGTCTCGCCCTGGTCATGCTTGAAAATGCAGGCACCATTCCGCTCCATCCGTCTCCAGAAAGCGTCATCGGATACAAGTTGCTCATGTCGTGATTCTTGCGCGGCTCGCTCGCCGGGAGAATAGCTCCAGTGAGTGGTTGCCAGAACGACCGAGGCCATGGATTCGTCTCCGCAGAGCTCACGGAACAGGCGCATGTTCGTATGCGCCGAACCAGTGACACGCGGGACGTTGACGCCATGGAGGTAGACAACACCCGTCATCTTGATGTTCTGCGCATATGTGACGTTGAGCCAGTTGACGATCTCGCGCAAGACTTCGGTGTCGGTCCGCAATGTGTCGTCGAAGCCGGGGGTGTCGACAAAGATGACTCGCCGGCCACGGATCGGATGAGGTGCCACATGCGCCTCGACTTGGGCAGTGGCTGGTTGGGGCCGCGGAAGTTGTCAGACCTAGCGTAGTGGGAGAAGAAGAGATGGAATGAGGAAAGGGGTAGCTACCGGATCGAAGACCATGATCTCCCCGAGCTGTCCTGCAAAAGTGTGATATGAAGGTGCTCTTTCCCGAGCCAGTCATGCCCATGACCGCAATCACGGCGTCGTCGTTTCGGATGTCTTGCAAACTGAAAGCAAAAAAGTCAGCAAGCAGGTCCCGTGAACAATAAAAGGGCCCGTTCCGACCACCCACCCGGATATTGGCGGTGGCTCCACAACTTCAAGCCCGGCCATCATCCCCTCTAGCGAAGCGCGCGTTGCTCCCGAACTCGCTGGTACGGGCGGAGCTGCTTGGCTGGCACTGATGGATGTCCGAGAGGGCAGTGGTTCGTATGGTGGTGGCGGTAGTTCGTCCCTTTCCTGGTCGACGCGCGCTAGGATGTAGGGATCTCGAGTGTGCCGTGACGGTGTTTCGTGGGGCAGGCGAGGGAGTGCATTTTGCTGGGCGCTGCGCCGGGGACCCCGCGTGGTCTGCAGGGGTAGCGGAGGACGCGCAGCGCTCTGTGAAGTTTGTGATGAAGATGGATACTCCCGAACTTCCCGCGATGATCGTGCCGGGCCTCGTTGGCCAGGACTGGAGGCATGTCTGGCGGTGCGCGACGCGCTCGGGGGGTGTCGCGGGGTGTTGGTGCTCGCTGCGCGGGGTCGCTCCCAATTGTCCGCAGCATCAAAATAATCTTGGATTGACGACATGGTGACTTCTCATTTTTTGGGGGTGATCCAGCTACCCGAAACTAGAGTGACAGACACGCGCATTATGGTGAGAGCCGGAGTGCGGTCCTGGAGGGGCGGGGTCGGAGGTTGAGATGTGGACGGGAACGCGACAACGAAATGGCGGCGCACCCGCCACTGGGCCCAAACCGGAGCCCAGTGAGGCTGCCGATGAGGCCTCTGCCTGGGGCGCATGTGGGAGACGCTAGCGATTTCACCAATGCGGACCACTGCCAGCGGTTGACCTGGGCCTCGGGAGGTGAGTGGCGGATGTTGGCGACGGTTGGATGAATCAGAATCGGCCGCGGGAAGCGGCACCTGCACCGGCCTTTCAGGTGCCGCATTCTAGTGGGTTTCCACACTTCTAAAACGGACATGGGTGTCACGTCGTGCAGCGTGCATATTCCCTCCTCCACCAAACAAATCTCGTGAGGCTCCCTGAAGTGGAGCCAGCTGAGACCACTCGTTCCTTCCCGCGCCCGACGAGTCCAGGACTCGACCATCGCGTGGCGTCTCCACGTTTTTCCCAAGGAACAAACACGAACCCGACCTGAACCTTTCAACCTTCCTTCCAGACCCGAGTGGAATATTGCTTGCGGACACCCTGGCGCAACAACGTTCGCCCCCTCTTTGACAGCCATCACCCGACGATCACAGACCCCGCACTCAAGCTGCCGGGTTGAGCGTGCACAAAGATGGAATCACTTGACGAGTTCCCACTGTAAGTCACACTGTTTGGGCGGTATCGGATACAGAGCCTGATCTATTTTTTTACGCGACAAAGAAAGGACAGCGCCGTTGTTGTCGTTATGGGCCCGACGGGTTCGGGCAAAAGCTCATTTATTTCTTTGCTCGCCGACGAGCCTGTGGGAACATCGCAGAGCCTGCACTCACGTGTGTACCCATTTCCGGGCCGAGTCTCATGTTCGGGCTCATGTTGACACATGCACAGACACTGTAGGCACCCGACCCTACAAGCTCAAGGATCAAATCGGCGGCAAGAATGTGCTTCTGGTCGACACACCCGGTTTCGATGACACAGCACGGTCCGACGCCGAGATTCTCAAGGAGATAGCATTCTTTCTTGTTACGTTACACGACAAGCATGTTCGTCTTGCGGGTCTTATCTACATGCACCGAATATGTGATCCTCGCATGTCTGGGTCTGCCATCAAGAACCTGCGGTTGTTCAAGAGTTTGTGCGGCGAGCAGAATTACAACCATGTGGCGTTGGTTTCGACAATGTGGTCCGAATCGAGTGATGAGAAAACCCTCCAAAAACAACGACTTGAAGAGCTGCGATCGACATTCTGGAAAGACATGATACAGGGGGGGTCTTCTGTCAAGAAACACCGCGGCGACGAAGTGTCGGCTCTCGACATCGTCAGAGGCCTTGTGGCAAAGGGGAGCTCAACTCGGCGGCCAATATCCCTAGCCATCCAACTCGAGCTCGGTGCGGAAGGGAAAACTCTAGGTGACACAGCAGCAGGGAGATTGCTCTTGCAAGAGATTCTCGGTGACAAGGAGAGGACGGCAAGGGAGTTGGCTGAGTTGCAACTGGGCCTGGAACAAGCCGAACAATCGGAAGACCACGATGCTGCAACATCCATCAGAAGGGAACAGGAAGTAATCTCGGCGCGCAGAGCAGCCCGGACTCATGACATCGAAAGCCTCGGCAACCATTTCAGCCAGATTGCTGATGAACAACGACGGCGGTATCACCAGACTGTTGCTGATCTTCAACACGATGAGGAGAGTTCCGATGAGCGGCGCCCAGGGTCCTCTTCATCACGCCACTCCATCCAAAAGAGTCCCAAGACCGGAAAGAGAACGTATATCACGACAGTGAGAAGCCGATCAAAACGGCCGGTTCACAAGAGCCAGCACAGGACGGCTGACTCCGGGCCAACAAGGGCTAATGAAAGCCCACCACAGACGCCAAAACGCGGTAGTGCCGTCAGCAAAGAAGTTGCTCTTTTGACTTGGATTGCAAAGAGCTATCGATGAATGCGTTTAGGGACTGGGCAAACAAACATGGCGTTGGTGGGCGAGACAGTTGGTTGCACTCATGCGGTCCAACAGGTTCCCGTCCCAAGTCGTGTCCCGGCCCGTTGCGATGGAAGGGGACAATGAGACGCGCCAACAACAAGCGAAGAAAAGCAAACCTGCCATTCAAAGCGCTACAAACAACCTCCCGACTCAACCCCTCTTGACAGGCGTCAACCGAGCCCTCAACTCCCCCTTCTCATACAAAATAAACGTCTTTTGCTCCGCCCACCCCTCAAACCCCTCAACCAACTCCATATCAAACCCCCACACCAGCCTCGCCAGTATCATCCTCGCCTCCATCAACGCCAGGCTCCTGCCGATGCAATTCCTCACTCCCATCCCAAACGGCTGAAACGCCTCCCTCTCATCCGCCTCATACTCCTTCCCGCCCAACCACCTCTCAGGCACAAACGCATTCGCATCCTTGAAGTTCCTCGACGACCGATTCGCCGCCCACTGCGAAAGCACCAAGTCCGCTCCTTCAGGCACATACCGCCCATCGACCATGACGCCCCCCTTGGGCACGAGTCGGTGGATGCCCGCGGGGATAGGCGGCTGCCAGCGCAGACTCTCGTTGATGACGGCGCCGAGGTACGGCAGTCTGGCGACGGCAGCAAAGGCGATTTCGTCCTCGGAGGAGAACGCAGGGCGGATTTCGGACTGGAGAGCGGCCATGATGCGCGGGTGTGTGAGCAGGTTGAAGCAGGCTACGGAGAGGAGGGTGGCGGAGGTTTCGGAACCGGCCATGACGAGAACTTGGGCGTCGGCGTAGAGCTCGGGGAGGGTCAGGCCTTCGGTTGGTGACGAGGAATTGGGGGAGGGATTGTTGTGGATGCCGGCGCCGAGGATGTGCACCATGAAGTCCTGACGGGGAGATGACTTTTCACGGCGGCGGTCAACCTTATCGCGGGTGAAGGCGGCGTGGTGGGCGAGCTCGTCGTGGATGCGCTTGGGGACGAGCCGCTTGATGACGTGGCTGAGCGGGCCCATGGCGGTGATGATTTGGCCGTAGAGCATCATGCGCAGTCGGGTGAGGATGAAGCGGATCCAGGGGTGGAAGCGGGACTGCTCGAGGCAGTGGAAGGGCTCGCCAAAGGTTAGGTCGCCGATGATGTCAAAGGTTGCAAAGTGGAACCAGGCGCAGAGGTCGACGGGGGTGCCGGCGTTGTCGCGCATGCGCTGCATCAGGAGGGAGGCGTACTTGGCGAAGATGGGCTCTTGCTCACGGAGGGCGCGGTCGGAAAAGGCGGGCGCCATGATGCGGCGGTGACGCGCGTGCTCGGTTTCGTTTTGTGTCCAGAGCATGCTGAACGCGCCGAAGAGGTCCAGCTCGTGGAGGCCGTAGATAGGGTTCAGGGGCAGGGGATCTTTGCCGTTGCGGCCGGTCGAGATGTCCTTCCAGGACGCCGCTGAGATGTAGGATAGCTCCCAGGGGGCGATGCGGACGACGTCGCCATACTTTTCGTGGAGCTCGTGGGTTTTGATGGTGATGTTGCCGCGGAGTTGCTGATAGATCATGGGGATGCTGGATGCGCCGTAGAGGAGCGGACCCGGGAATTTGGCGAGGGGGTGGAAGAATACATTGTAAATAACCCGCGTCGCTGATATGGTGATGAGCTATGGTGGTGGTATTAGTTTCAATACATGACGGAAGGTTGGGGATCCCTCAAGCTTACCGACAACACCACGATGAGGCCGGTTAGCGGCCAGGAGAGATCATTGATCGCTGCGCAGATGAATGAGCCCATTTTGCAATACTGCGAGAGAGTTGATGCCCGCACAGGACGTGAAAAGGCTGGGGGTCCGGAATAGGTTCTTATCAATTAGACCCTGGAGAGCGGGGGTTCAGCACACTATGCATTCCTTCAACCCTTATTGGCCGACACTACCCCTGACTGTCCGGGTGGGGAACCCGTTCCGAGTCCGGGCCGCATTGCCTTTGCATATGACCCACCGGAAGAACCCCCGGCCTTGTTTACTGCATCTATATTACGAGCTGTATTCCCGAGTAACAGACCATGGAATGCCAACGTAGCCCGCATGCGGCAGCATGAATATGGAACCGTCTTTGCCCAATCGCGTTCACAACAACATCATGATCCCAGGCTGTCGACATGGAGCATTGCAGCGATAGTGCTGCAGTCTTGACCAATGTAGACAGTGACGGCTATCTCGTCGGCCTGATGCGGACTGAATACACCGAGCAAACGCACCTCGATTTCAATCAAGTTAGCTAGTGAGGCCAAGAAGGGCAGTGTCACTTCAAACCGGGAAGGATTATCAAGCATGCAGTCACAAGTCGGGTCTTTCACCCAGAAGAGCATGGAGGAGGACCTTGGATCACATCATAACCAGGTTTGGATCATCCCATGTCGGACCCGAGGACACCTGGCTGGACGACGCACATTTAGACGTCCTGAGAGCCCGCCCCCCTCGTCTTCCATCTTTGTCTTTCCTCAAGTCATCCATCTTTTGCCAGTTCCCATCCTTTTGCAGTCACATTCCCGCTCAGCCATGGCTGCCACTCAACCAATCCTCCAAACATCGGCGACGAACAATGAGATCCACGCCAAGTTGATCACTGAGCTTCAGGGCCAGACGATGCATGTGCCCGACATGCTCTCCCGTTTCTCCCACTGGCCGGCTCGGGGCCGCAACAAGTTCTACAACCGTCTCAAGGCCGAGATAGACGACATTGTGCAACGGTACTAGCTTGTATTCTCTTTGTCAGTTTGTGCCTGTTTATGCTGACGCTGTTACACCGCAGCTGCTATCCCGACGACTTCAGCCGTAAGAAGGCAAACAAGAATAACTTTGCCTTCTTCACATCCATGTAAGTCCACCCCAATGGTTCCATGGGTACCTTTTGACCCCAACGCAGCTGGTATCCGGACATCGACTTTGAGCACCTCTACACTGGCGGCATCTTCTCCTACTGGATCTTCGCCGTCGATGACCTCATGGACGCCAACGGCGAAGCCCTCTCCCTGGATATTGACGCATCCACCCGCTACCGCGAGCAAGCCATCAACTTCTGCCGGTACTGGCTCGGTCTGGAATCCCTCCCTACCCGAGCACCTGCGGCGAGTCCCCCAGCAAAATCCACCATCTCCTCCATCATCTCAAGCCTGTTCGCTCGGCTTCCTCCATTCCACCCCGCACCGACACCCGAGCCCGAGGCACCCAACCTCCCCACCGGCGTCTTCAAGGAATTCGGTCAGCGGGTGTGCCGTAACCACAGCGTGGCCTTCCGTGAGGCTTTTGCTAAGGAGATTGCGCTCTACTTTGACCACTGCGAGATTGAGCAGCGCGAGCGTCTCACGGGCAAGACGTCCCCAGATCTGGAAACTTACCTGAGCATTCGGTACTATACCTCTGCGGTGCGGCTTTATTGCTACATCACGCAGTGAGTATCCCCTGTTATTGGTGAGGTTACTTGCTTGACGCTGACCATTCTAGGATCTGCTACGGCGTCGAGATCCCGCAGTGGATTGTGGATACTCCCGAGATGAAAACCGTGTGGGACGAGACGGATTATATCATCCTCCTGTTAGTTCTCTCTGACCTACATCGAGTTCGCGATTCTAACCCCTCGCTGCACAGCTCCAACGACATCCTCTCGGCCAAGAAGGAACTCGCAGCAGGCTGCGTGCACAACGCCGTTCCCGTCATGTACCACCAAGGCCAGCCCCTCTCGGCCATCGTCCCCCAGATTGTCAAGCGCATGGAGGAAAGCCGCGATCGCTTCGACGACGCCGCTGCCAAGATTCAGGAGATGTGCAAGAAGCAGCCCGACGTCTTGGCGGCTGTGAATCAGTACATGGATGGACTCAAGACCATCTCGACGGGCACTATTGAGTTTTGTACGATCTCGCCGAGGTACGGGCTGGAGCCGTATTTCAACGCAGATGGGAGTATGGATGTTGTGTTGTAATTGGGGGACGACGAGAAGGGATTGGGCCAGGTGAAATTGACAGCTTAGCTGGAGTCTCCAAGGATCAATTTGATGTTTTGCGCTACAGCGTTTCTGTCCATGACACTTTCCCGTAAATGGACTTCTGAAGACCCTGTTTTACCTCTCGCGTGTTGCAAGACAATGGATTGTGTGATTTCCAAGGGCTTTCTTTCACCAAGTGTCTCTCCCTGCTCGTGATCTGGTCGGGTGTGGTCAATGAGCGCGCCATATGCATCGGACCATTGCCAGCCACGCCTGGCCGCCTGCCAAGCCGTCCCCGCACCGTTGGCAAACGGGCCGACACATCTGATGTTGGCGCTGAAAAGGGCGTTCATGCGAAGCGCCTGCATTGGAAACGACGGCTGTGGACAAATTACGTGTCGCCTTCTCTTTCCGTCGAAGGGAACAGGGTTGAATTTTTGCGGCCACTGTGGAGGTTCGAACTTGCCGCGTTCCCAGTGCAGCGGGTCGCCCCACCTGCAAACCCGGGGCCTGCCGCACCCGTCAGCCAGCGCAACCCTTCGTCACACCGCTTCTCTGCAAACCACCTCTCATTGGGGATTGATCTCCCAGACGCCGACGTCCGATACCACCAATCCAAGCAATCGAAACGTATCCCGCCGGCCCATGCCCGTTGCCAGGATCGGCACTTGGTCCACATCCACGCAAAATGGGTGCTGTCTTGCGCGCCCACACCCGACGGGTTCCCGATCGGTATCTGCGCATTTACCCCTCTGCCCGGGTTGCACGACCGTTCTCCATTTCGGCCCCTTGGACCGAGCTAACCTTGACATGATTCATTCCCGGCAGAGGGGCACACAATCGGTCGCCCAGAGACGGGAGATTTACTGGAATCGGTTCCGCCCCCAGTGTTGGCGTGTGGCTTCCGGGTCTCTGCACTGACGTTACTGGTGCCGCTGAGTTGGGAAGGAGCAGAGACTACTCCCAAGTCAGTGACCCGCTTGATCCCAGCAAAGCGAAACGCTTCGTCCCGCGGCAGGCAAAGCTGGTCACCAATCACGTCGCGCATCCAACCCTTGTTTGCCCTTGACACCCACCACGGGAACGGCTGGTCTCGCGCCCCTAGCACCGGGAATAAGTGGGACTCCAGCCATTCCGAGAGTTTGGGTTGTCCTGCGGGTTACCCAAGACATCATCTCGACCCAATGTCCTGGGGCAACTTCCGCAGGGTCAATCCGCGTGTTCGGTGCTGCAACCCCCATACTCGCCTGTCATCATGAGCTCCAGCAACTCACCGTCGTATGCGCAATCGCAGGGCGACGCCGACTCCGACAAGTTTGAGTTCACCTTTGAGTTTTATCTCGACAGTCGGCGGAGGATCGAGTCTGATGTGAGCACGCTCGTCTTTTTGGCTTTGGGCGAAAACCCCCCCTCACCCCCCTCACCCCTCCTCCGACACTGGCCACCTTGACGGCGCAGCACTCACTCACATCTTCACGCCACGCAGGTCAGCCCCGGGCCCGAGTACCGAGAGCAAGTTAACCTCACCTTCCGGATCATCCTGCATCTCTATCTAACATGCGGACAGTGAGACTCAATCTCTCACCGAGAGTATCTTCGAATACCACAAGGAATATGGACGAACATACCATGCATACCGCGCCGGGTGTAAGCTCCCTGTACCCCGCGCCTCCTCTCTTTTCTCTCACGTAACCTCAACCAGCCTACCACGTCCCCAACGACGTGATCGAACACGAGCGTCAAGAGAACCAATACGAATTGGTCAAGATCCTCCTAGACGGCCGCCTCTACCTCGCCCCGCTCTCCAAAGACCCCGCCAAAGCCCCGCGAAAGATCCTCGACCTCGCCACCGGTACCGGCCGTTGGGCCATCGAGATGGCTGACGCCTTTCCTCACGCCCAAGTCATCGGCACCGACCTCTCCCCTGTGCAGCCAGAACTCGTTCCGCCCAACCTGCGCTTCGAAATCGACGACGGCAACGACGAGTGGCAGGAGGGTCCCGACTGGCATGACATCGACTACATCCACTTCCGCTTCACCGTCGTGTCGTGGGCCGACTGGGGGCGCATGCTGCGCGTGGCGTTTGAGCGGTTGCGTCCCGGCGGGTACGTCGAGATGCAGGAGCCTGATTGCGACGTCTTTAGCGATAACGCCGAGATTCCCGCCTCGAATCCACTTAAGGCGTGGTTCTGCGATTTGAGGGCGGCGGCGGCCATGGCGGGCCGCCCGATCGATGCGGTGCCCAATTTGAAGCAGCTGTTTATTGAGGCGGGGTTTGTCGATGTGCAGGAGAAGGTGTATAAGATTCCCGTCGGGGATTGGCCGCGTGGCAGGAGGCTGAAAAAGATGGGCAGGCTTTGGCGGCAGAATATCGCCGATGGGTTGCCGGGGTTTAGCTATGCCTTGTGGGATAAGTGGTTGTATCGGACTAGGGAGCAGATCGAGGTGAGTTTTTCCGAACCTTCTGGTTGTTGCTGGTCGCTTGTGTTCGTCGCCAGTGCCATGGGTGGGGAGTTTTGCTAACCATGGGTTTGATGAACAGGTCCAGCTTGTCGAGGTGAGACAAGCTTTGATGGAGAAGAAAAGCCGTGCCTACGAGAGATTTTATGTGGTTTATGGGAGGAAACCGGAGGTTTATTGACACATAGCTGGGTATTAGACGGCGTTGGCCCGCCAGATGTTGTCTCCACAGACCGCTTGCACTCTTGTCTTGTTATGTTATATAATACATATTGCACGAATCCTAGTCTCATGGGAAGCATCGAGACTCATTGATGCATGTTGGGTACTGAACGTCTTGACTGAAAACTTTCCCTCTTCCAGATAATTGGGCAGTGTCATCATAACTTCCTCACGCCATCATAGACGCAGTACACATACCATTGTTCTCCCCGATTCGGACCTTTTCTGTCTTGGTCGGATACAGCACATCCGGCAGCTTCTTGATATCCGGGAACTGAACCCCTTGCTTTGCTTCCGGGCTCATCAGCACCTCTTTCGAGTAGTAATCCGCCCACAGCTGTCCATCTACGAGGTATGAATTTACCGCGAGGAAGTGCGCGAAGTCGTCCAACGGGCTGGGATTGGGATCTTCCTCCTCGTTTGCGTCTGCTGCTTGAAGCGTGTGGGACTCTAGAAGTCCTTGCATGCCAGCTACACCCAGGTGAACCATCTGCACCCAAAAGTAGGTCATAGTCATGTGGAAGGACTTGCCGTGGACCTTGCCGCTTTTATCGATGTAGTCTTTGAACCCGTCGAAGATTTTGTCTTTGCCTGTGGCTGGTAAGCATGAGCAATACAATATGAAGTAGCAAAGCTTACCGACTCTCCTGCCATACTTGAGCAGCAGAATATATGCCAACCGCAGGTGCGTGTAGTGATCCCAGCTCGGAAGATCAAGGGCCTCAAACTGATTCAAGAGGTGCTCTGCAGTGACGGGGTCCTCTTCTGCTTTGGATAACCAGCTCTCCAACTTGGCTGATAGCGCGGCGGGTGAGCGCATGTCAGACAAAACGTCCTCGACTGGCTTCTTCTTGGCCTCTGTGAGAGTCTCGATCTTCGGTGGAGCGACTGCCTCATTGAGCCAGGTGAATGCTGCTTCGAGACCACTGGCTTCAGGCCAGGGTGTGGCGATGGAGCTTGTCTCGAAGAATGCCCAATGTCGGTTTTTGAGGAGTTTCTCGAACTCTGAACGGATCTTGCCAAGGATTTGCTGGCTCGGGTGGAGATCGACTTTGTTGGCAAGTCTAGTGACGGATGCATCAGTATCACGACCAACATAGTGAAAGACACGGTGAAAACTTACACCATAATGGGTATCGAGGGGGCAAAGCCTTGCCCTCCTTTGTCAAAATCCGCAAAGAGCAGTCTCTCAAGCTCATCCACACTGTACGACAACTGATCCGTATCATTCACATCGACAACCCAGACCAAGGCGACGACAGGAGCTTCCAGCATGGCGTATCGCACGAGCGAGTACATCCTGCCGCATCCGCCGGCATCGGCCACTCGAGCTGTGAAGCGTGTGCAAGGTTGTATGGTCGATGTCTGAATGTGCAATCCGATGGTGGGGAACGTGTCGATGACCTTGCGTGACTTGCTGAGCTTGTAGAGGAGGGTGGTTTTTCCTGCACCTTCCAAGCCCATGATGGAGATGTTGGGGAGGGGGTCATGGTTGAAGAAACGACTGAGGATGCTCTTCATTTTGAAAAGCGTTGGAAAGTTGCAGCGGGAGATCGTGAGATGGGAAGCGAGAAAAAAGTCTTCTCGTCTGTGAGGATGTCCTTCTCACGGAAACGTGGTTGCCGAGAGAAGATATATAGACTAGGTGCCTAACATGAAACGTGGTCCTCAAACCCACGGTCTATCCCGAATGGCTCCATTGCGCGATAGCGCGTCTTGGCCAAAGCTGGTGGTTGCGCCAGTGACGCGGCATTTGAGCCAAAGTCTCGATGATGCTGCTGCCTGCCAATGCAAAAAATGGGCGAAAACGTGCCAACGGTGATGTGGTCTTTTGTTGCGGAGGCATTCGCCGACGTTGCAGACGATTGGCTGTTGTGTTTCGCGGCCTGCGGGTCCTCGCTCGCAGGTGGGCCAGCCGCCAACAAACACTGCAGTGCACTGCATGCATCGCCTCGCGTTGGCACTGTCACGAGGACGACGACTTCACCCAATCCCATCAAGCCAGTGACCGGTTGGGCACTCACCGATTGGAAATGCAGAACTACGAGTGCCTATAAACTGGTGGCGGACGACACAGTTTGGAATGCGCGACGGAGGGATGCTCTTTCCTCACCAAACACTCCCGTCGCTCTGCCAGACCGTAGCTCCAAAAACAGGCAACGGGCACCTTCGTCAACCGAGCCTGGGACCCAGTAATCCCGAAAATGGAAGCCCTAATTGCGATCGGATTGGCAGGCAATGTCGTCCAGCTCTGCAGGACCGCCGCCAAAACTTATTTCGCAAACCGCAGCGGTCAGGGATAGCGGCAATCTCGATGCGCTTCCGGACCTCAGGAAAAATGGCGAGTACGCCATGAGACTTGCTGATACGATTAAGGCTCGCCTCTCGAGCGAAAGTCAACAGCTATTTGACGAAGATTCTGTCCAGCCGGCCGATCACGGCTTGCAACTCGGTGTTCCAGGACTGCCCTCACCTCGAGCCTCAGTACCTTACACTCAAAGACATGGAGCAGTTCGTGAAGGGTAATTTGTCGTCACATCCATCCATGGCGAGCCTCATTCGCATCTTTCCGGATGAGGCCGGACAGCTCGAACAAGAGATTATCCAAAAGGCGTTAGGTGTGTTTCTCTGGGTGAAAATTGTCGTGCAGCTCCTCGTCGACGGACTTGAAGCGGGGGACGACTTGAAAGACTTGCAAATCAAAGTTGACTGCCCTGCCCCCAGACCTCCGAGACCTCTTTGAGCGCATGCTGGCCAAAATGGCGCCTGAGCATAGGGCCCAAGCCGCGGAGATATTCCAAGCGATCCGCGTGTGGAACACGTTGCTACCCGGGTGTCTCAGTCAGAGTTGGTTATGGTTGATGATGTGAAACTTACGGAACGGGCGACGGCCAGGTTGGGCCAGGTGCAGGCGACATCGGTGTCGATGTTGTAGTTGCCCCAGCAGTGACGGGAGGTCGGACTGTTCACGCAGTACGATCTCTTCTCGTCGACTGGGGCGGCACTAACAGGAGTCGGTGCCGGTGCCGGGAGGACGACGGCGAGGACACTGAGCAGCTGCATCTTGGCTAGAACCGGAAGTTGTCGCTGATGATCAACGAGGAAGATCAGCGCTCCCTCCATGTCGTCTTTTATGTCCAGTTTTTGCTTCGTGCTCGTATCCCGCCGCAACCGTGGGAATGTTCACGATGATCTTCAGTTCCAAGTTTCTGGATCGCATTGCGGGTAGTGCGGGTTCGGGTGGATCGTTGTCGAGCTAGACATCCTGCCTGGGCTAATGGGTCATGCCAAGATGTGTTTGCGGATCCTCCCGAATGACACGATTGATAGCGGGCCCATAAGGTTCACACTCAACGAAGCAAGTCCTGTTGCATTCCAAGGCTACAGTGCAGAGTGCTGGGATTCATCGACAGCGGGAACCCTCTCGGCAGGGACCGTCAAACTGCAAATAGGAACGAGTGACGACATGCGTGGGATGTAGCGAGCCTGATCGATGCAACCCTTAACATTGTATTTGCCAAACTCACTTCAACCCACTGGCTGAGCTAAATACAATCCGCTTTCGCAATCTGAGCTGCCCTCGTCACCCAAAGGCCGGGTTGCCTCTTCCTCCTGCTCCACTTCTTTATCCTCCTCTTCCTCGTCCGACTCACCCCATTCCCCTACTTCACTTTCAACATCGTCTTCGAAAGTAAACTGCCGTTCTATCTCCCCGGAAATAGCCCTCATGGCCTGTTCGATTTCTTCTTTCCAGTCTTCGATCAGGTCCGCCAAGTCATCGACTTCATCCCCGTTGTGAAAATTCGCTATGTCAGCCTCCTTCGTCAGTTCCAGAAGCACATCAAAGTTCCAGGCAATTGTCAGTCCCATTCTGCTTCTCACTTCAGCCCTGAAGTACTGGATGAATTCCTTCTGCTTCGTGCCCCCTCTTTGCTTGTCCTTCAGCACAGCAACGAGAGCGGCGCTCGACCACTCTACCTTCTCCTGCGTAACGAAATGTCTGTCCCGGTTGTAGAAGGTCCTGTTGTGCTGCTGGAGCACCTTGAATATCTCAAGGGCGTTGTGAGTGGCGGCCGTTATGAAGTGTTCATCGTTCGGCACCCAATTCTCATCCAGTTCCAAGACTCCCTTGAGTATTTCCGCGGCGTTCTCGGCTCGGTTCTTCAGCGCTTCGATATAAAGCTCCTTGGGAAGCTTTGGGTACCGAAGACTGGAGCTATTGTAAACGCCGAGGACGTCGAAGTTCTGCACAACCAGCTTAATCACGGTCCGAAAATCCTCATTGTCGGCTTCACTATCTCCTCTGTGGGTGTGCAGCAGATATCTCAGCGAGTAAGAGGCTGCCGCAAGCCTGCATTGCTTCTCATCGCTGAACCGTCGGAGCGCTGTAGTTCCTGTCTCAGAGACATCAAGGTATTCTCGCATTTCGATCCACTTGAAATCGATCTGGCCGCTCCCAAAATTTGAGGAAGGTGTTGTGGCGTTGGAATACCTCATCATCGCGCACATGAATCGGCGGTTGCAACATCCAGCCCGAGGATCTCCAACCCTCTCGCCGCTAAGTGCTATAAACAGGTCTTGGTCTAATCCAGGCGTGACATATCGTGAAGGCAGAGGCTCATCTTGAGAGGTGGGCCCACACGTTAGTCAAGGATCCTTCGCACGGCGATGGAGTGGGCTTCATGATCACTTACCAGAATCTCCCGAAGGAAATGATGCGTTAACGAATGCTTCAAGAAAGGTGGAGGAACTGGAGTCTAAAACCGCCCTGACGTTAAACTGCCGTTCCAGTAGCCACTGGGTGACGTCATAAACGTTTGTGTCGGCCCTCGCCACCATACGCTTGTCCCATTTGCGCTCTCGATGCTTCTTTTGCCTTCTCCATGAGGGTTCCCATGACGGTTCCCACCACTTAGAGTGCCAGCCGAGGGGCACTGAAAACCTTGGCTCCAGATCTTTGAAGTGTTCCTCGCAGCCGTTGGGCTCATTGTAACGCCGGCTTGTTGGGTATTGGCCCTGCTCAAAACGACACAGTACTGCAAAACACGTCTGCTGTGTCAATTTTCCCCCCAACTTTGACAGGAGAGCCCCGAGGCCGCATATATGGGTGAGACAGCTGGCTGCCTCTGTGGTGATGAAGATGTTGGACTGGCCAACGAGGTAATGAAGAAACTCCGTTACCTCCTTGTCATAGCTATAGTAGCCATATGTAGGGCGAAAGAGGTGGCGGACTAGTGGAGGTGTGATTCGCAGCTTTGATCGCATGCGTGCCTTGTCCATCTCTTTCATCAGTTTGATTATGGAGGGTAGATCCAGGGGTTCATCTTCCATGCGTATTGAAGATATATCGTGCCATCTGTTGCGTCCAGGGCGAAGGAAAGCTAGTACAGCCTTGTCGATAAAGATCTCTTCTTCAACCTCGGCGGCATATTCTTTCGCCAGGTCCCAAGAGAGCGGTACAACTGCGTAGACGATGCCAGGATCAGGATTAATGTTTAGTTTGCGTATAAGACGACGAACTGTTCCCTCCCTGAAGTAGGAAAAGGAAGGATTCTCGACAGCCGTCGCGATAATCTGACGACTGGGAATCATCGGTGTTGAAACTGTCGGTAACGGCTCAAGTTCGTCGCGTTGGAGTTTCGTTTGCCTTCTCCTATTAACGTGATTAGCGTTTAGAAACACACTCCACTTCAAATTCATCATTGTACGGTACTGACCGGTTGAAGAGGACCATGGCGGCCGAGATGGTTGTGATCAACAACCATCTTGATCGTATCGCGAAGGATGCCGCCAGCGCCGCGAATGCAGCCCAAATCTGTGACCACGATCAGAAAGAGGCAAAAACTGGACACCCGTTGATTCCAGAAACTTAAACTCACCACATAAGCGTATTGGTCTGACTCAACCTCTTTATGATTTTGATCCGGCCGCAGGCTCACGAGCTTTGTAGGACACCGGCGCCAGCGCAGCAGCATCTCCAGCGCGGGTCCGGGATCCTTACTCCTGGCTGCCTCCAGAAGCATTTCGTTTGAGACCGGGAGGGGGGGGGGGAATTTCGCAAAAATGTCCTTCACAAAGAATTTCCCTTTTGCTGGTCCTTTGCTCCGCCTCCCTGCAGCGATAGCCGCAATACTTATTTTGCTCAAGTGGCAACTTCGCCTCGTCCAAGTCTTGGTTCTGCACAAGATCGTCAAATATCTCTTCGAACATCTCAGGCCAATGGTAAGCGACCACAGAAATGGACTCCTCCCTTGCACTCGACCAATAGGTATCGAAGAGCCAGCGACACTTGAGAACGCAGGCAACTTCCAGTGGTGACTTTGGTTCGTGGAGAAGCCCATGCGGCTGTAGCCAGGCCCAGTTTGGTCTCAAGAGAGGGTCGAACTTCCAACATTGCGTGGAAGATTCGAGGAGGAATTGGCGTCTCTCTTTTGGCGTTGGATATTCCTCAGAAATATGTTTGAAGCAGTATAGGCTGGCGTAGTCGAACAAACCCCTTTCCTCTGAGTGCCTATGTAGGAATTCCTCAGACGGCTGCCGCGAATAAAACAGTAAGTGCTGAAGACATGTGAGCGACAGGGGAACAGCCAGGGAGTCACCCAATGTGTCGTTTCTTCTATTACCTTTGAGATTGTCTAGATAGTCCTTGACTGTTGGATGTGCGAAGGCGACGTGCTTCGAGTCCTTGAGAATGATGACGATGCCTTGGCACCAGTTTTGGATATCGTCCTGTCGATGAAGGAAGTTCCGTAGATTGACCATACTTTCCCCATTTAAGGCATCGGCGTCGGGCGAGATCAGCGCATAGCGTAGTTCGTCAATCAGCAATGGCCTTTTGGCACTGTAGATCCAGCCGATGACGCGCCTTGCGTTGTTGCGATGGACCGAGTTCCGGATTCGCTCAAAGGTTCCTCGATAGACTTCCGCATCGGTCACTGGCAATTCGGAATCCGTAAGATATTTTGCGATATCTCCTGGCGTTCTCAGTTCTTCAATGCGGTTCATCCGAAACCGGAGAAGGTTGAAACTTCGAGCGTGTCTGTATGCGTTGCGTTAGCACCGTCTGCGACAATGCTTATGCAGCACATACCGCTCAGCCCCTGCGTTGGGCTCGACAAGTACGCTTCGGATATTTTCTAGCAGCCCGGGGCTTTCGCCCTTTAACGCTTGGAACGTCCCGCCCTTGGCCATCCTCCACTTGATGTACGTCTCCAGGTCACCAACATCAGGAGCGAGCTTGACCTCGCTCCAGGTCAGTCCTCCGGAAACTTGGTCGGATTTGGGGACAGGCTGTAGGCGGTAGTTCCTACACTCTGACCTGATACTTGGGATGTCGCGACCTGTGACGAGGAGTTTCACGGGCAACTTCCAGAGGCCCTCGATGAGCTCGCTTCGACTCAACCCGGGCTCAGAGCTTTCTTGAAACTCGTCCAAGGCGTCGATTATGACGAAACACGTGAGGCCGTATTTCCGTAACACGTCGACCACGGCTTTCAGGAGGTCCAGGCAAGTCGTCTGCGTCTTCTCGAGCTCGTCCAAAAGAATATCGCCCATGAGCTTCTCCCTCCCCAGTCCGAAATGCTTGCCGGTGGTCCGGTCCAGGTGATGCCGGAAAGTTGCCAGGCTAGACTTTCGACCACAGCATCCAATGTTTGCGCCAGCTGGTTGTTTTGGTTTCCATATATCCAAGAAACTCGGTGGTTCTCCGCCTGACTACAATGATCGATGATCGTCGAGCTAGACGAATGTTAGTGTCGTGACCCAGATAGCAGCTATGTTTAAATACCAGTCTTTGACATACCATAAAAACGACTTCCCGGCGCCAGCTGTCTCATTCAGGGTAGTCAGCATGCACTCCATGCACTTAGCTAGGTAAGGTAGGCCGGATCTCCCGCCGTCAGGAACAACGTAGGTAAGGGAACTCACGCTCTCCAAGACACCAAAGTGAGTGGTGCTTTGGTGTACTGGCAAGCCAATCTTTAAACATGTCGCTGTCGGTGACCCATTTCCCTGTGCCCGCCACTCGGCGACCGACAATATCCCTGTGCACGGCGGCGGGGTTCAGCCGGTCCCGGTTGCGAAGGTCGTTGACAGCCTTCTGATAGCGACTGACGTTCTCATCGCGTGTGTGTATCAGTGTTTTCATGGTGTGGGTTGCCGTATTGTAGATCGTGATAGCGTCCTTGAGCCTCTCCTGTGCGGACTTGATTTCCTCCGCCGTCTCGCCAACCAAAGCGTCTGTCGCCTTGCCAAACTTGGTTTTGGTCATGTACTTCAGGCACTCCACCAAGAGTTGAACCATCCTGGCACATAGCCTTATGATTGAGGTGAGCCATTCCGTGTCAGCTTGAGTGTCCTCGGTACTCATCCCATCGAGCATTCTGAAAATCCCCATAAGCTCTCCAACTTGATCGAAAGATTTTTCCACAGCTTCGACAATCATCCCCGCACCTTCTCCCCACTGTATCGTATCTAGTCAGCAAAAGTACACGCGCTCGTCTGGTTGCTTCATAACCTAGGTAGGACCACGCACGTCAAGCCGGATTGTAATACTGCTGAGAGCGAGCTTAGCGGTCCCCATACCGGCGCCCTGGGATAGTGTGTTAACAACGCCAGTCGTGCTGCAGGAGAATCGACACTAGATGAGTCTTTCCTTTGTATCAGCGTACCTCTAGTGCAAGATCACCAACTGCCTTGGCAATTCTCATCAGTGGAATCCCCTTGCCCATCACCCAGCCCCAAACCCGGCTGTCTGCTCCATTATCCCGGACACTTTGCGGAGTCGTGCCGTCGAGGATTTGTTGAAGTTTAGTGCTGTCGAATGCCGTTCTTCGGTGCTTCGGGTCAATGCTTTCTATTTGCACCTCGAGGTCTTTGAAGCTGTCACCTAGCTTCTTTCTTTCAACTTTCACTCGCGTATGTTCGCCTTCCTTGGTCTGGATGAGCGATCTCAATCCGAATAGGCCTGGGGGTTCTTGAGCAGAAACCCCATCAGCTTTACTCTTCTCGTCGCGTAGGCCCGAGGAAGATTGAGTCGGTTGGGAAGAGCCTCCATCAGGTTCTGTCGTCGGGGTAGTCAAGTGCTGTCCGGCATTTGGACTGTCCGCTGCCAGAGATGGTCTGGATGAACCCGCTTCGCCTTCTCGACGGCGCCGCTTCCTTTCCTTCGGATCGAGGGTGGCAAACATAGCATGTCTGCGCGACTTGCGATTGGTCTCCATCGCAGCTGAGGAAAGCAAGAGAGACCCGTGAGTTGGTAAGAATGTTGCAAGATACCTAGGTAGGTAAGGGCTGGGCTGGTCGTGAATGTGCGAAGGAGAGGTGCGGTGCCCCCGACGGATTGTCAGGCTCCCACAGGTTCTCTGCGCATGCGCGTGCGCGGGGTGTGGTCAAGGCTTGCGATTCGCGGGATCACGGGAGGCAGATCGAGTGCAGCCCTCGTCTCCAATGGGAAGCCTCAGATACGGAACTGTCGTTGTTGTTCTGTGAATGACCAATGTGACCTGCACTTCGCATTGAGGGGCATTTCCTGAATGTTGGCGTTGGGCATGCCTTGCATTTTCATTGAGCGAGTTCTTGCTGCTGTGCAACCTTGGTGCCTCCCGAACAGGGATCGAGTTCGAGGCGCCAAGTAGGTCGTGCCAGAAGAAGACTGCAGCATCAAAGAGTGGCAGAAGAATCGATGGCTAGAAGGTTCACTGAGGTTATTTTAAGGTCCCTGAAAGTGTCTTCCACACATCTTTAACAAAGCCCCTTTTTCTCGCAGTTTTCTCTTTTCTCCTCTCGTGCAAGCGAGGTCAGAGTTATCGCTGCATCAGGCTCGGCTCTTCAAAATGCAACCTTCCATTCGGGATTCTCACACAACCTCGCCGCCGTAACCACAAGACCTCCGGAAACAAGAGTCGTGCCTGTCCAGACCGACAGGGCGATGTAGCCGGAATGGCTCAAGATCTGGCCGCTGATGGGGGCACCGATGAGGGCGCTGCATGTTGTTGCAGGTGACTGTCAGCAATGCGATCTCATGTGTCAATGTCGGTTGGGATGACATGAGACAGACCTGACGGACAAGCAAGCCATGAGGAATCCGACAGCTGTGCCTTGGTTCCCGTGCGATGTAATCTTGGCTGCACAGGCGGTCTGGAGACTAATGACGGCCTTGCAAGGAAGAAAAGTTAGCATTCCATGATACTACTGAGGAAGGAGGAGGAGCAGGAGGAGCAGGAGCAGGAGCAGGAGCAGGAGCAGGAGCAGGAGCAGGAGCAGGAGCAGGAGCAGGAGCAGGAGCAGGAGCAGGAGGAATCCAGGAAAGTAGGGAGAGACATGACCTACCCCTGAAGCAAACCCATAAGCCACTGTCCAAACCACCACCGCCGCCAACGTAGTCGCTTTCGTCCAGCAAAAGCCAACTAGTCCCGACAAAATCGTGGACAAGGCAAGAAGATTGTAGTGGCCGTATGTGTCGGCCAGATGGCCAGGAATGACCCTGCCAAAGCAAGAGGCGGCGTTGAGAGCCGAGACGAGATGGAAGGCCACAGACGGGGACTGGCCCAGGGCGATGGAGTAAGCGGAGAGGTAAAAGATGGGGGTGAACCAGCCGAGGAAGGCGATGGCTAGCCCGACACAGAGGAGAATGTAAGTGCGGTTCTTTAAAACGGTAAAATCCACACGGGAGACGGGCTTCGAGGTGACGGCTGGATCTTTCTGTGTCCCTTCCTTCGTGTTGTCCTCGTCCTGGCCATCCGAGAGGGACGCCGAGCGTGGACTCGACGGCTCGACTACGGCAAGGCAGACAACGGCCAGCATCGGGGCCATGGCAAACCCAACAGCGCGCATTGACCACGCAAAGTCTACATTGTGGTTCTCCAGAAGCGCCTGGAGCATGACGGGCCACACGACGCCGCCAATCGATGCGCCGCCAATGACCAACCCCGAGGCCAAGCCACGGTGATGTGGCATATGTCTCATGACGACGCCCAGGGGCGTGCAAAAAAGCAACGACATGGACGCTCCCAAGAGGACACCCTGCGTCAAGACGAGCTGCCAATACATCTGACACAGAGACGCGGCAAACACGGCGACCAACAACCCGATGCTGCCCACGAGGAGAAGCCATCTCGGTCCGAATCGGTCAGCAAGAGGGCCGGCGAACCCCGCGCCAAGGTAGAGGAGAAAGACGGAGATGGATCCGATCCAGGCGATGTCGGAGGGTGATCGGTCGGCGAGGAGGTGCGTCTGGTAGTAGGCCTGGAAAACACCGTAGGCGTTTAGAAAGCCGACGGTGGTGAACAGGGCGAGGAACCCGCCGAAGACGGCTAGCCATGTTTGCAGACTACGGCGGCGTGTTAGTGATGTTCGCTGAAATCCGCCAAAGGGAGGGAGGGGCAGCAATACTCACGGGATGGATGCCAGCGCAGGCCGCCCCTCTTGAGTGTCCGACATCACAGCCTATTAGAGGACCAAGTCTCGGAGGGGTATCTTGGAGCATAGAGCGACGGCGGCAGGAAAAGGGTGGCGCGAGTTTGTCGGCGACGGTGCAAGTGAACTGGCTTCCTCTGAGGCGCCTCTCAGCGTTGATGTTTTGCGCTTGCTCGGCAGAACGGCAGGCATGCTCCCCTTTGGTGCATCCTGGGCTGAGTGGCTTTGACGATGGTGCGAGCCGTGGGGCGGACGGCGCGGTGGGCCCAAGCTCTGTACACAATTCGTGGTATTCAGGGGCTCAGTCTCTGAGCGACATTACGAAGCGACGCTCTCGGCAACGCATCGACTCGACCCCGGCAGTGGGAGGCCAGCCACAGCCGAAACTTCCCGAGGCTTTCTCTTCGACCCCGGTCACCCCCCAAAAGTTCGTGTTTTGGTATTGCCGTGTGGGGGAGGGGAGGAGGCACGCTATCGACAAGGTTCAGTTTCAGCGGACAGAGATCTGCACCCTTCTGCCCTTGTGTTCGGATGTATCTGCTCAGCCGACGCAGCGTTCCTTTGCCGCGGGAACCTTGCAAATGCATGCTTCGAGAAAATTTGGTGGCTGCAACCAAAAAGGGGAGACAAGAGGTGATGCCTTCCCAACCCCCCGGCTCGCAAAGCCGAGGTGAAGAGTTGCAAGCTCGGGTCAGCGCTGAGCCCCTTCCCCCTTTCCGATGTCCTGAGCAACCTGAATCGGGGGCACATTAGATCAACAGTTTCATGTTCGCAATGGATGTAAGTGTAAGAAGCGTTGGGGTGCCTGACGCCACGGATCATTCGATTCCATCTAGTCTAAATTCTCCGTGAGAATGATTCACTATTACCACCCTACTTCTCAGACGGACCATAGGTCGCCGCCCAGGCATCGTACGTGGGCGACTGCATGAGCTGCTGCATGTGTCGTCTCCGAATCCCGACATTACCACCATCGAAAATAGGAAGCACCACCGCGTTGTTCAGCAATTCGGCAAACGGCTGGGTGGAATCATAGGCCGTGCTGCCACGCGCTGTCAGCGAAGTTCACGGGGAAGCGAGGAGGGCACTTACATTCCCACCGCCTTGATCGCGTCGGTACAAGCCTGCACGGCAGCCTCGCTGCAGTAGACCTTGGCCGCGAGAGCCAGCTCACGGCGCGCGTCATAATCACCCGGGCCATGCTCCATCGCGTGGGCAGCCTTCCACGTCAAGGCTCGACACGCCTCGGCCTGCATCTTGATGCCGGAGAGCAAGTCCGCAAACGCTTGGCGCTCCAGGAGAGGGACGGCGCCGCCGCGGGAGTCGCGCCGCGCGAAAGCCAACGCAGCGTCGAAAGCCGCGCGGATAAGACCCACGCCCATGGCGCCGACGAGGACAGCACTCGCGTCGAACGCCCCAAAGGCCACTTGAGCACCCTGTCCTGGGGGGCACAGCACATTCTTCGCTGGCACCCGGACGTTCGTGTATCGCACGTGTGGTCCCGAGACGGAGGTGTGGCCCGGCATCGGGACGTGACGGAGCACTTCGAAGCTGCCCGGGTTGCGGTCGAGGTCCGCACGGGTCACCAAGATAATCATGACCCGGTCTCTCGGATCACTGCCTGGCTTCGGGGACTCGGTGACATCCCGACAGACGACGCAGGCCAAGTCACAGCCCTTGAAGTCCCACCCGGCGCAGTTGGTCGCCCACATCTTCTCCCCGTTGATAACCCACTCGTCGCCCTCGCGGCGAGCCGTCGTCTGGAAGCCGGGCGCGCCCTTCTCCAGCGCGTTCGCAACGCCGCCGGGCTCGCTGAAGACGAGGGAGGCCAGCGGGGCCCCCTTGCCGCTGAGGAACGGCGCGAGGAACTCGGCGTGTTGAGGTCCGCCGGCGATATTGAGCGGCGTCAGGCCCAAGCCCGTGGCGAAGATGGTGAGGGCGGCGGACGGCTCAACGGCATAACACTCCTCCACCATGATGGCTGCCTCGACCAGAGACCCACCAGTGCCGCCGTGCGCTGGGGATACTTGGCCCTTGAGCAGCCCGCCTTGGACGGCGGCCGCGTAGGTCGGCTGCGTCGCTTGGAAGCGCGCAGAGTGTTCGGCGTGTTGGAGATATTCGGCGCGCGCTGGCTTGAGGACGTGTTGGGCGAAGCCCGCGGCCGCGGCGCGCGTAGCAGCCTCGGTTGGGCCGAGATGGAAGTCCACAGGCATGTTGGGCGGTGTAGGTGGGGAAGTCCTGATGGGTTGGTGGTGCGGCGGATTGAGTGGGATTGTGTCGTGTGTGTTGGAGACACAGAATCGAGAGAGAAAAACACGGACTGTGTGGTTCGGGTGTGGTTCCAATGTTGCTGGACCCGATCGGTGACGAAGAAAGCGAGAATGGAAAGTGGCAAGAGTGGAAAAAGCAAACTCGCAATCTGACCTTATGAGGAGTGCATTTCGCATGGCCCGACCGGGCGCATGCAGTTGAGAAGCTGGATGTGAAAAGGGGAAGGCGCTCCTCGCCTCCACTTGCCAGAGAAAAAAAGATTGCCCCCACTCCGGTTGCAATGGGTGCCCAACACCGCATGCAGGTTTACTGATTTGAAAGCCCCCGCCTGGGTGCGCCTCAAATCTCTGTTCGCAACACTGTCGGTGGCTTTTTCGTTTATTTATTTTTTTTAAAAAATAAATAAATTTTTCACCATCGCACATCTTCACGGCTTGGAGAAGATCAACCTTCTTGTAAGGCTCTGAAAAAAGGAAGGCTTGTTCAAGTGTGTATTCCGCCGGCTGCTCTGCGCGTTATGCACCTCTCAGTTTGCCAGTGTGCCCGTCTGCATAAGAAACAGGAAATAAATGGAGACTAGGGCCAGGAAATGCAGGCCACCCCCGCGGACCGTTGCAGCCGGAGAGTTCCTGGAAGTTGGGGGAGTGTTCCGCGAAGCCAATCGGAACGTCCTTTCCTGAGCGTTGCAAAACCCGCCAGGGTAGGGGTAGGACTGGGAAGCTTGGGTTACATCGTCCCCATCCTGGCAATTGATGTGCACAGGAACAAGTATCCCAGGCTTCATCCCGTTCTCGCAGCGCACTCAGGGGGAATGCAACAGCAGCAAACCTCAGGTTCGCTGCGAGCCAGAAATGGCAGAGATGCTGCTTCTCTCAAAAAAAAAAAAAAACCCCTTCCATTCCTTCTGGAGGTCATGGTAAGCCTTCATTAGCAGGGCAGACAGCCACATGCATTTGACCAGTCTTGAAACTCTCCTCCAGACACTTTTTCTTTCTTTCTTTTCTCTCTGACCCTCCTGACAGACAGCATCCCACAATCGTTTCGAACACCACAGGTGGAGATCACCTTGATTTCAAGACTCACCATGGCCAACTCAGTCGACGCCCCCGCAGACGCCCCCGCTCCTGGATACGTGGTCGGTGAATCGCGCAGCGAAAGCCTCATCGCCATCGTCACATGCATGATGTGTCTGTCCACCATCGTGCTTCTTCTGCGCGTGTGGGCCAGAGCGCGAGTCCAAGGCATTGCCAGCACGGCAGACGAGTGGACCATTCTCATCTCGTGGCTCTTTAGCATCGCCTTCACCGTCAACGTCTGCGTGCAGACCAAATACGGACTCGGAAGACACATCATGGATCTCCCACCGACAACCAACTTCTCGGCCGCACTCGAGCTCTTCTACTACGGCGAGGCAACGTATTACATCACCGTCAGCCTGACAAAAATGTCGATCCTCTTTCTCTACCTCAAGCTCATTCCTCAGCGGACTTACCGTATCATCAACTGGAGCATGATGGTCTTTGTGGCGCTGACGGCTTTCACCTGCGTGGTCGCCGGCATCTTTCAGTGCAATCCCATCCACAGGGCCTGGCGCCCCGATGTGCCGGGAACTTGCTTCAACCAGGTGGCGCTGTACCTCAGCAACGCCGGGCTTAATATTCTGCAAGACATCATCATCTACTTTTTGCCTGTCAAAACGCTCTGGAAGGTCCAGCTTCCCAGGAAGCAGCGCATCGCTCTCATTGTTGTGTTTGTTGTTGGCGCGTTTGTTTGTCTGACCGGCATCCTGCGGCTGGAGTCGCTCACCATGGCCTCCGTTTCCAAGGATCCCACTTGTAAGTTTTCTTCCTTATCCCGTTGCAAACATTGCCGCTCTCTCTCTCTCTCTCTCTCTCTCTCTCTCTCTCTCTCTCTCTCTCTCTCTCTCTCTCTCACTGACACTTCTTAACTCGGCAGGGGACAACTACGGCGCTGCCATCTGGTCATCCATCGAATCCAACGTCGGCATCGTCTGCGCCTCCCTCGTCCACCTCAAGCCCCTGATCGCACGCTACGCCCCGTCGCTGCTCAGCATCCAGCGCACCACCCGACTTCCCGACGAGCGGTCAGGGCCCACCGACAACAAGAGCAGCGGTAATCGCAGCATGGGACGGTCAACTGGCACGGGAAGGGGAACACCGTTTGGCATTTTGACCGAGATGGAGCTCGAGGACAACAAGGATGCCTCTGAGTATGAGACGAGGCAAAAGGCTTTCGGTGAGACGTCGGACGAGGAGGCACCGTTGAGCAAGCCGAGTCATGTGTCTGTCAGGCAGAGTGTTGGCATTCACAAGACCACGCAGTTTAGTGTTAGCTACCATGAAGATGCAAATTCAGGAGGACGGTTCTAGGGGGCGCGAGCGTTGGAGGGTTGGTTCCGGGACGGCGAGTGGACTTGACGGAAGGTTGCACCACCAGGATTGGATAATAGTCGAAAATGAAGAAAAAGAAAAATAATTGCCCGTTTTTTTTTAACAGCATCCCAGCAAAAGCGGATGAGGAATCGTGAAGGACTAGCAACTGCCAGGAGGTTGTTTTGCAAATTTCTGTCTATTTTTCTCGTCTTAGTCCTATCCCATCGCGCACTCGGCCTCCCAAACCTCCAAATCACGACAAAAGATTGACCTCAGCAGGTAACACCTGCTGGCAACAATCGAGCTCGCCAACCCTTGCTCGATCTCGCAAAACCAGAGGTCAACGGTCTTCGCCAATCCAGTTCGCTCCCCTCCCCCTCTCGTTCGTTTCTTCTAATTTTTTCCCCTTTACGATCTGGCCCGTGTCTCGGGTGTCCCGTCGTTTTGACAGCAACGGGTCAGTGGCAGTTCAGTCCGGGGTTTGTCTCACTTTGCAAACGATCTGCGAGATTGTCAGCCAAAGAAACTTCCAAAATGCAACGGTCAGAAATTGCTCCAGGAGCACAACGCCGATCATTGCTTCCTCCGCGCTAGCTTGTCTCCCGAAAGCTCAAGACAGCTGGAACATCTGCAAGGCTGGTCTGGTTCAACCTCGCACTCTGTCACAGGGCTTGGCGGGAGAGAGGGAAAGAGATGGCGAGGTTGTCGCGGCAGTGGGGACTGAAGGAACACAAGGTTTCCCGGTTTAGGCGAGCCTACCAGAGGGCGTTGCAAGGACCAGGGCCGAAATCCCAGCAGCCTGGGCCCCGGAAGAAGCCCACAAAGTCCGAGTATTTGGGTGCTATGGGGGCGCCGAAGTGGAATGATTGTGACCTGGGCTGTTCGCATGGGTCACGGCGGAAAACTCGGGATCGGAGATTTTTGAGATCGCAAGCTGCCGGACAGCCAACCGGGATAAACCCACATATGGATGGAGGCACGTGCCATTTGAGCTAGGTAGGCAGATAGCGAGACGCCCAGGCTTGACTTCCGACCTTGACGACAACTTTCAAGCTGGTTCGCCAAGTGCCGAGGATGGGAGGATCAAATTCCTGGGCCCGAAGCCATGGCTTCCATGTCGGAGCCCCCAGCCGTTGGGATCCTCTTTCTATGGGCAGCAGCTTGCTCGGGCCCGATCCGCTCCATTTTGCTTCAGGAGTGAGGCAGCTAAAATGTCTAAATATTCCGGTGCGACCCGGAAGAGATTCGGTGGAGATGGCGGTTGCTGCTGCAAGTTCCTTGGTCCAAAACACTATACCAGCATTCAGTCGACTTTTTGCCTTTACCGTCCCGTTTTTCCTACCATTCTCCCTTCGTTCGCGATGATATCTCCCTCCCCCGAGGGCTCGGACTTTGCCCTGCGTCTCTCTGTGCTCTGGCTGCATAGCAACGTCGATCTTGCCAGTCTTGCCAGGTCGACGTCGATCATCGTCAGTTATACGCCCCATATTCGTACTGCTGCCTCTCAAGCTTGCGCTCTTTGCTACTTTGGGAGGTTGTTAACATGATAGCTGTATTTTGTAGCTCCTTGCTTCTCTCATCTATCTCTTCGTCTATCGTTACTTTTTCCACCCTCTGTCAGGATTCCCCGGGCCTAGGCTCGCACCTTTCAGCAATGTGCGTGCGCAACTCTTTTATTCTGCGTCAACACAATCCCTAACGATGTTGCCTGCTAGGCCTTGTGGTTCTGGACACTGCTCAGGGGCAGAGCTCCATGGGTCAACCATTCTTGGCACAAAAGATACGGTGCGGTCACCCCCACTTGAGCCTGTTCTTCCGCCTTGGATCTGACTCAACTGACCCGCGCATGCAGGCCCGGTGGTGCGAATCGGCGTGAACCATCTCAGCTTTTCCACGCATGCCGCTCAAAAAATCATCTACGGCTTCGGCACCAAGAAAGTCCCGTCGTTTGCAAAGGACCCGGAGTTCTCGACGCCCGAGGTGGACGGAACCGTGAACATCATTGTGGAAATCGACAAGCAGGAACACGCTCGTATGCGCCGCATGCTGAGCCACGGCTTCTCGACAACCAACCTCCTTGAACACGAACGCATCATCCACCGACGCACTGATGAAATGATGGACCGGCTGCATGCTTTGCGAGAGGAAAATGGCAAGCCCGGCATTGACATTGTGAAGTGGTCTTATCATATCACCTACGACATCACTGGTGAGTGGAACACCACGTACATGGCTAAAACCGGCAACAGCTGACCGAGATCCGTTTCAAAGGCGAGATGTGTTTCGGCGATACCTGGGAGATCCAAACAGCAAAGCAGCCTCAAGGAAAGTTCCACTGGGCCGACGTCATCACAGCCACGACCAACGTGAACGATATGCTCCGAGCCGTCTGCGTCGTGCCCGGCCTCTCCAGCTTGGTAACCTGGCTTATGCCCAAGGCCCTCCAAGATACCATTGTCCGCCATGCCGAGTACGCAACCGAGCACACCCAGGCGTAAGTCCGGCCTCTTCCGTTTCATCGCCAAAAATATATATATATAGGAAAGAATTGACATCGTAACAGGCGACTGGCAATGGAAACCAATCGCAAGGACTTTGTCCATCACATGCTCCACGCCAAGGGTTGTCCCCGTCCCACCGACGCCGAAATCGCTTCGCATTTTCAGGCCATCATGCTCGCCGGCAGCATCACCACAGCCACCTTCCTCCCGGCCACCATCTATTACCTCTGCAGGGCGCCCCTGAAGCGTGCGCGTCTGATCAAGGAGATTCGCGAGCGCTTCCCGACGGAACGAGACATCACCGCCCGGGCGCTGATGGACGAGTGTCCGTACCTGAATGCCGTCTGCGAGGAGAGTTTGCGCGTTTATCCACCTGCCGGCGCAGCCCACTTGACGAGGGTAGTTCCCTCGGGCGGATGCGATATTGCTGGGCATTGGGTCCCTGGAGGGGTGAGTTCCATTTTTTCACAACCTGCTTTAGACTCTAGACCTTCACCGACTCACTCTTTGCTTCCTGACCCCTAGACCCGCGTCTCAGTCCACCCCTGGTCCATCCTCCGCGACTCGACCAACTTTCACGCCCCGGACCAGTTCATCCCCGAACGATGGCTCCCCACCGAGCCCGAGAGCCAGCGTGGCGACAAGTTGGAGACCCATCTGCCTTTTTCCTCTGGGCCGAGGGGCTGTTTGGGCAAGAACTTGGCCTACCTTGAAATGCGCATCATCATCGCAAAGTTCTTTTGGCGCTTTGACGTTTCCTGGTTTGACGAGAATGTGGATTGGGACCGTGATAGCATGGGGTACACAGTTTGGAAGAAGCCTGACTTCCGTATTTTGGTGAAGCAGAGGGACGATATTTCAGTGCCGACCTCAGGTAGGTAGTTAGCCCGAAAACACGGCCGCAGGGTAGCTGGTGCCCCGGCTAGGACTCGTCAGTCGCCAAGAGGCACGATGGCCAAGCATTTTGGCTGGCTGGTACTCCCAATAAGGCCGAACCACACACGATGAATGAGAGACGCCGATGGCGTATGCACTGATATGTGAGGTCTACCGGGGAGTCCGCATGTGCAACGAAGGGCAGGTTCAATGATGCAAACTCTTTCTTAGACCGTTACTGTTCTGCCCGTATTTTGTAAAATAATACCCATCCACAGCAGCAATGGACCCCGTTCCCCGAAAGAAAAGAGGAATCCCAGACTCAATCAATGCATCGTATTTCTCCACCTTCCCGAATTCCTCCATAGCGTGCGGACCAACCGCCTCACTCGCCGCCCATGTTCCAAGGCAACTCAAGCCCAAGACTCGTCTCGTCGTCTTACTCGTCTTCTTCGGGACTCTCGGACTAGGAAGGAGTCGGAGTAGGAGGGCAAGTCCCCTCGACGCAATTGCTGCACCAGGGTGGGAGGGTTAGCGCGTCCTGTGCAAACTTTGGGTGCCAGTTTCAGCGGGCAAGATCAGGGCTGCTGTGACATACCCGCACTTTGTATGACCCGACTCGTAGCCCGAGTCGGCCTTCTTGCAGTATTGGCACTCGTCATTGCCCGTCTCGTTGGTGGCGCAATAGCACTGGGAACACTGCCAGTAACCCTCTCTGATGTCCGACGGCTTGTCCATGATGACAACTTGACGGTATTGTGCGAAGAGGTTGATGCAGGTCGGAGGGGGGGGGGGGGGGGGGGGGGGGCGGGAGAGTAGGATGTGTCGATAATGAGGTTGCTTGGAGATGAGATTTGGAAGGTCACCTAATGTGAATGCAGAGCGTTTAAGATTATTATTTGTGTGCGTCTGGGAGCAGAAGATGCTGATGGTGAAGAAGGGAAGGGTGCGGAGTGGAGAAGAAGAGAGGAATACTTATGCTTGAGCGTTTGTCGGCTCATAGGACTCGGTGACTCCCAACCTCGGGCCCGCCAGCTACGTCAGGGTTGACATGCTTGGTGATAGCGTCACTTAAAGTAGGCTAAGATGGGATCTTAAAGGGAACCTCCCTCCTGACCGCCATGTTATCAAAAACGACGCTAAACGTCAGCATAATAAGCGGATACAAGCTGCCGTCTGAAGGTCATGGCATCATGGTCAAGTTCACGAGGCTGCGGCAGGTTTTCCAAAAGCGGCAGCTCTTGAACCCGTGGGCCGCCGTATCCGATTTCGGACGGAGCTCTCATTGTCACTGGGACAAACTTCCAGTCTTGGTCAAAGGAGGTCACAGTATTGATAATACGAGATATCCCTACTCGCAATTACATTCCATCTCAGCTCGACGCCACCAACGACATCGCCCGTTTGCTCACTGTGTGATGAGGGGGCCACTTGACGTAAACATCTCTCCACCCCTCTCTTTCCAAAGTCGCTTCCAAACGCGCTGTCTGGGGTAAGGTAGTGATGTGAGTGGTGGCCGTGCGGACAGCGTCTCACATGCCACCAACGTAAAGGAAGCGGCGCAAAATTCCACTGCTCATACCAGGAACCATCGAGGTGTTTCTCGTCTTTGTAAGTTCAACATCATTTCCATTCGCATCTTCTGCTAGCTGTGCGAACTCCCAATAGAACGTGACAACTGCGATTTGCATGGAAACATGAACTGGCCCTTATTGTCCTCCCATGCGCCATAGGGGATTAAGGTGAGGTGCACAGAAACAGAAACGGAAAACAATCGCTAAAGATCGTGTTATGCCTCTCTGTCCTCATCGCCAACTTAGAAGCAGAAGCCGTCGCCATTGAAGGTATACCCAGCAGTCACATCGCCCCACCCATTAATAACCTGAGCATAGCCCAGACGGTTGAAACCACAGAGCGTCCTCTTGACATAGTCCCACGACCCCCTGATATCCGACTTGTACTTGCCCGTCGTTGTGATTTGGTGACCAGGAGTGTAGGTATTGTACGAGCAAATGTACGAAACGGCGTTTGAGTAAACGCACTGTGACCCGATGTGAGCAAGAAGGCCAGACTTGTGAGTGAGAAATACACATACCGAGTATTTCCTGTAGCCGCCGGCGGTAGTGACGATAGGATCAGCAGTGAAGCTATCAATCAGGCACTTGTTGGCGATATCGGTCACGGAGGAAGGGATATTGACGGAGGCGTGGCATCCCTCACGGCGCTTCATGAGATTTGCGCGCTGTTTGATCTTGGCAGCTGGGGCAATCGAGGTGATGGGGACGAAGGTGGTGTTGCCGAGCTCGTTCCAGGGGACGAAGTCGGTGACTTCGTTGCCGCTCTCGTCGAGGTAGCTCGCGTACATGCCATCGGGGCGTTTGGGCTGCTCGGAAAGGGGTGATGCTGTTACTACCAGGGCTGCACTGGCAAGGAGACACGTGAGAATATCGGTAAACCTCATCGTGGTAGCTGGTTGTTTGGAGGATCTACGCTCTGTTTGGTGATGGACGTTGGTGTTTTGTTGTCCCACGATTGAGGAGGAAGGTCAGCCCTCTTATACATGATGGAGTGGGCAGTTAAGCCCCGCCCTCTTGGCATACAGAGTCCGATGGGTTCAAAGCTTGATTGTCCCCAAAGTTGGCTCTCAACCGAGTCGGAGCCTATGTCCGAGGCGATTTTTTGTTGATCCTTCAATAGACTGCGCCCAATGCAGAATACAACACCCATGCTCGCGTAATTTTTCTCGCATAATATCGGAAAAACTGCCTCGCGCTTAAGACTTATCATTGCTGCCTGTGCCATTCGCCCCTACTAGCGTAGGATCAACTCGGGCTGAGATGTAACGCTTTCATGAGGTTTACGATGCATCCCAGCCAATCGCAGAGCGGGATTCCTTTATTAAGCCCAAACTCCCGTGTACCTTTGTTGCCTGCGCATCTTGCCGCGGACCTTAGGGAATATATCCGAGTCCTAGCTCAACCGTTGTCCGAAGCCAGGACCGAGGTTGCACTCTGCTATTCTTAGCCGCCTCTCGACCACACTCAAACCCAGGGGAGCAAGAATATGGCTAGAGAACTACCTTGGCCACATGTAGCGCTGGGCCCGGAATCCCTGGACACAGCTCTGTACCACTCCTCTCCTTCCTCTCCGCTCTCGACAGCCTTGGGAGCTGGCCGCCAAGATCGATGCGCTGTATGGGCGGCTGGACCCCCTCATCGAAGCCACGCTTGCCCAAACTTGCCAATCGCCTGCAATGGTATAGAAGCTGCACGCGGCGCTCGTGGCGTCCACGGGGATCTACAAGCCTTCTTCCAAGCGAAGCACCACAAGATGTTCCTAGTTGCCAGGGACAAAAAGGAAGCCCCACCTAAGTGGTGGAACCTTTGGACGAGCTGGGAATCGAACCCAGGACCTTTCGCATACAGTCAAAATATGCTAAGCGAACGCTCTACCAACTGAGCCACACGCCCTGTTCTTGATGTCGATGTTGGTGATCGTGGTGTTGATGAATGGTGTGCGGCCGGAACTGACGTTGACATCATCAACTGGGAGGCAGACCCTCGCCGCAGCCAACGTTAAACGAATTCTACGAATACCAATATCCCGATCTAAGAAAACAAAAAAAACCTAGGAAAGTTGTTGTCAGTTCCACTCACGCAAAACCTCATCAGGATCACCGAAACGCCATGTCTCTCACCATTTCCTCCTCTCCCGGCCGATCATCCCTCCACCGCCGAAATCCCCTTCGAATCCAATCCCAACTCCGCATCATTAAACTCCTCATCCTCCGTCGGCAACTCCATATGAAACCTCGAAGCCATTGCCACCCCCACCTCCACCTCCCCCTCCGTCTCAAACCCCAAAACATGCCCGCCCCTCAGCCGATCCTCGCTGATAAAATGCATATGCTCCCCTGCGACATTGATCCCCATGACATACTCCGGACAGCGAAACCCAAAGATCGTGCCCTTCACCGCCTCAAAAGTATACGTCGACTGGCGACTCGCCACCGAAACCATTCCCTCCCTAGGGTATTCCTGCCCTCCGGCGGTGCGTGCATGAATCTTCCTGAAGGTCCCATCAATACGGATGCTTACGAAGTGGTTTCTCGCCGAAGGGAACAACCCCTTCAACAATACCGCGAGGTCGAGTTTCCCTGAGATGGATGCCTTGACTTTTTGGGTGGGTTCAAACTTGGTGATGACGCCAAAGGGGGTGATGACCTTGTCGGGGGTGTTGATGGGGACGATGGACCCGTCGGCTTTCATTTGGTAGACGGCGGAGTCGAGTATGATCATCTCGCCGTCCATGGAGCGGAAGGTGCCGAGGCCATGGTCGCCGTGGGTGAGGAGGGAGGAGATGGGGATGCCGTGGGAGGCCACGCCGTCCATGAGGGCGGAAATGATGGAGAATTGATAGATTTCGTTGGGCGAGGGTTGAGCCATTTTGGCGGGGCGGGGGTTATTAATGCGTCGATGATGGATGTTAGGGTGTCTGTTAGGCGAATATCGTGGGAGGGCTGCTGTAGGACTTTGTAGGAGGGCTGGTTGCGAAATTGGGTGCAGATTCGGCAGTGCGTCCGACGTCACACGGGAAAGCGGTGGTGTTTGTTGGTCGTTCCTGTCGCCCAGAGTCGGATCGGCGGATACCATCGGTTCCACGAGCCACGTTTTCCGCCGGTTCCGGACGGGCCGCTGATTGCGAGCTGACTGAGGATGCAGGCCAACGGGGCAGTCCACTTGTCCCGGCCACCAACCCTACCACGGAATGCGAGCCCTACAAAACGATGCAAAGACCTCATGGAACGTTTTCCATAGTCTCAGTCAATTGAGGCGCGTTAGGAGCGCGGGAAGTCCTTATCAGCGCCTTCTGAACGCAGGTTCGGAGAAAGAGGGAGTCAGCCACTGAGAGCCCGGTCTCGGGGCAACTGCCCCACTACGGGATCTTGAACGGTTCCGTGCCTGAAGATCTTGGATGGAACGGCTGCTTACGGAGGCAGATGCAGAAACGAGAAGAGGGGTGGATTGCCACACCGAGTTCGGGAGAGAGCAAGCTGCGAGGAATCGACTTATCTTGCAATCAATTCTCATTTTCAACGCGCCATTGCATCCCTAGACACCATATGCCGCCGTCGCACCTTCCACAGAACAATGACAACCGAGACAGTGCAAGTCGTCATTGACTCGCTTCTAGCGGCGGGCGTCAAATACGTTTTCGGTGTGCCCGGAGCAAAAATCGACTCCGTCTTCAACGCCCTCATCGACCACCCCGAAATTAAGCTGATTGTCTGTCGTCACGAACAAAATGCAGCATTCATCGCCGCTGCAATCGGCAAGCTCACGGGCCGACCGGGCGTGTGCATTGCAACATCGGGACCGGGAACCAGCAATCTCGTTACCGGATTGATCACGGCAACAGACGAAGGCGCGCCCATGGTGGCCATCGTGGGGAGCGTGAAGCGCGCGCAGACTGCGAAGCGCACGCACCAAAGCCTTCGCGCCACCGATCTCCTCGCGCCTGTCACGAAGAAAGTCGTGCAAGCCATTGTGCCCGACCAGGTCGCTGAGATATTTGTCGATGCCTTCCGCGTTGCTAACGCGCATCCTCGCGGCGCCACGGCCGTCGTTCTTCCGATCGATGTCATCACGGCTGGCATGAAGACGAGCATCCCGGCTTTCCCCGCTCACCGGTTTCTGCCTCCGGAATACGGTCCTTCTCCGACGTCGCTTCTTACCGCGGCTGCGACGGCAATCTCAGCAGCAAAATTTCCAGTTCTCTTCTTGGGGGCCCGAGCCGCCGATGCGCCGGTTGTTTCTGCAGTGCACGCATTCCTGAGAGACCACCCCATCCCTGTTGTGGAGACATTCCAGGCCGCAGGTGCCATCTCGAAGGAATTGGTCCACCTCTTCTTCGGCCGCATCGGGTTGTTCCGTAACCAAGCCGGTGACAAGCTCCTCCAGCATGCCGACCTAATCATATCAGTTGGCTACGACCAAGCCGAGTACGATGCCAACCTTCTCAACCCTACCAACCGCTTCTCGATCATCCATGTCGACACATCACCTGCGGACCTCGTAGCGTCATATTGTCCGTCTATCGAACTCACCGGCTCCATCACTGAGAACATCACCGCCCTCACCACCCTCCTCTCGTCCACCCCTGTCGCCCGCCCACAGGAAACCCCCATCGCGAAGTCTATCCTTGACTCCTTCACTTGCTGGCAGGCCGATCCCAGCGCTCAACCCAACCCAAACGGTGGCCCAGTGCATCCTCTATACTTCATCCGCCTCCTCCAAGAACTCCTCCCTCCTTCCACAACCGTCATATCCGACGTAGGGTCAGTCTACATCTGGCTGTCCCGCTTCTTCTACTCCTACGAACCGCATAGCTTCCTTGTTTCCAACGCTCAGCAAACCCTCGGCGTTGCCCTCCCCTGGGCCATGGGCGCCTGCTTTTCACAAGATCCGCCATCATCGAAGAAAGTCGTCTCCATCAGCGGTGATGGCGGGTTCCTGTTTAGTGGACAGGAGCTGGTGACTGCGGTTCAGCAGGGTTGCGACATCGCGCATTTCGTGTGGAATGATGGCAGTTACAACATGGTGGAATTCCAGGAGGTGAACAAATACGGGAGGAGCTCAGGGGTTGAGCTGGGAGGTGTTGATTTCAAAAAGTATGCTGAGTCGATGGGGGCAAGAGGGATGACGGTGAGCAGTTCTGCGGAGCTGGAGACGGCGATGAAGGAGGCACTGACGTGGAAGGGGGTTGTTGTGGTGGATGTGAGGATCGACTATTCGCAGAATGCGGGGCTGATGGCGAACGTCATTCCGGATGAAGTATCTTAGCTTAAGTTACTCGTCCAAAACACTAGAATCCGGCTTCTTCGTCATGATTGGCGTTGATCTCTGCAACTTACTCATACACCACTCGCCTCTGTCTATTGACGATCTTTCTGCTAAGGCACCGCCGAGCTCTAAGTCTTGAGATTCTCTGTGGGGCCCTGGGGCAAAAAGTGACTCTTTGATCCAATTGGAATCGGGAGCCAGGGATACAGGGTTTCGCCGGGGATTGAACTGGGACCTCTTGCAAATTGACTCAGGGGTTTACCCTAAGCGAGAATCGTACCGCTAGACCACGAAACCAGCTTGTTAAGATGTTCGGGTTGGCCGGAACAGCGGTTTACGATGATTGAGCTAAGCGGTGCCAATCGGCATATAAGATGACCGATGAGGAGGGTTCAAAGAGAACGAATGTGATTCAGTGAAAATAAAGCCTTAACGTTCGAAGCCACAACAGTACTTTTGTATTACCCATACCATCCCATTTTAATTACCGTTCCCATGATTAGTGATTATCGTACCGTACCGACCTGAGTGCCCGCCCATGTCAACCATAACAGCACCCCCTCACTCCGCTGATTCCCCCTCCCAGATCTGATGCATCATCTCGACCCACCCGTGGTTCTGATAGCACGGGTTCTCCTCCACAATCCCAAGCCAGTACCCCAACTCCTTATCACCCCTCCCTTCGGCATCATCGGTCTTGACTGTTCTCCAGAGTCGCGGCCGCGGCCCCAGCACCGCCTCAACCTCCGGTTTTGGCTGCGCCCAACGATCCGCCTTCTTGACCTTGAACATCCCCTCCCGCCACCCTGGCGCCTCAATTCTGGCCCTCCCGTTGGCCAAATCCTCCGTAAAACTCTCCTCCACCTTTTGCGAGCAAATCCCCACCTCCATCTCCAACCTTCCCTTGAAATCCTTGACCAATTGATCACACAGCACCAAAGCCTCGTCATACCACCGCAGCGCGCGGTTCCGTCCCATCGCGTGGGACCCGCGATCCACGTTGCCGGCGAGCCATTGCATGCCAAAGTAGAGCCTTCGGAGATTCGGGAATTGCAGGGGGAGCGAGCGCAGCACCTGGGGAAGGTTCTCGTGGTCTCCGGAAGCCGTGCGATGGAAGACGCAGGTGACCCATTCGAGTGATGTCACATTGGGCAGCATGCGCTCGGGAATGTTCCGGGCGGGTCCGGCGCCGACGAAGCGGGTGCGGATGTGGAGGGTGTTTGTGGCGTAGATTGCTTCGATGGCTTCGATGTAGCTGTGAAAATGAATTGATTAGATTATGATTTGAGGATTGGAATTCGGAGTGAAAGGGGATGAGATCTTACCCAAGGCGACATGAGAGCAGCCAGCCTCTGGCGCCCCTGAGGTAGCTGGGGTCTCGCTTGAGACTTGAGCGCGTAGGGTGGAACACCCAGACGTCGGCATCCCAGTCGTAACCTACACAGTGTCTCAGCGAAGGCGCGGTGCCCTTGACGCGATGACACTGCTTCCACAGGACATGGAATTGATCACAGGGCGGCGGTGCGTCGGGCGCTTCGCTGTCTGGGCCGCATCGTTGAATGTGCAGCGTTCGCCCGCCGAATGCCTCGATGAGAATGCGTCGTCGAATCTCGGGGGGGAGCATCTGGTAGAAGCGGCTGTTTGCCGTGCCGTTTTTTGCGGCGATGGTAATTGTTGGGTCTGACATGTTGGGTACGGCAGTTGGATGCACGGGTGTAATTGATTGTGTGGTCCAAGTTGTCAACAGGACAATGGCCCCAAACAGGCGCGCAAATAAGTAGTCAACGGGCAACCGATGACAAAGGGAGATGGAAGATGTTGGATGAACAATGAAGCGAACAGTTCACGTCAGTCGTGTCATCAAAATCCGGGGAAGACTTGGCTATTTTATCGATTGACAGGAACTCCCGTTGACACATTTCGCCTTGGCCCCCTTTGCTAAAACCGTGCCAACCCGTTCGACCCCATCGGATGCGGGGCACACCGCTCAGCTCTTTTCCTCGGTCGCGTCTCCGCAGCTGGCGCTCGTGGACAAAAGCTCGCGAGCACGTCGTTCGCAAGACGTAAGACCATGGTTCCCGTGACGTCGAAGAGATTTCCGTTGGTCATAACGCTAGCTGCTAGTGGTCGGCAGAGCCCCGGTGTGCCCCACTTCGGTGCACTTCAGTGCTGGAGCCCTGGTTACCCCGGCCGCGGTTCCGGTGCCTGCCCACCAAACACGGGGCTGAAGGTGCAAGGGGCGATTTGTGCACATTTGACGCGACATTTGACAGCTCACTTGAAATCTTGCGTCACCACTCCCGGGTTCGCCAAAGTTCCGCGGAGAAAAAGATGCCAGAGGGTTTCTCGCACTTTTTTCCGACCCCTGAGTTGACGTGACACAGACCGACTGGAGGCAGCCCGAATTAAAATGGCAAATGCACCACCTGACTGTTTTCAGCGCGGTTCCAACGGCGGTTATTTTTGGCGAGGTTTCCACCTGTCATCGCCCAGGCCGCCTCGGGACCAACCTCTGACGCTCGACAAGCCAGGCACACGGGTATTGACGACGATTTTCTGGGCAGACCTTCTGGGCAGAGTGTTTCGGCAAGAGCAGTCTCAATCCTTCCAAAGCTCCTCCAGTTCGATCGCGATTCCTGGTGATTCCACTTTGCAAATGGAGCAGCGGCAATGCTACCCCGTGGGGACCCGCCGACCAGTCTGGCCCTATCAATATGGAGCCCGCCACCACGTGAGACCGTGATTTGGAGACACCTTTTGCCGTTTATTATTTTCCGCCCCTTGGCAACCCCGCTATGGCGTTTGAATGTGCTAATACTTAGCTTTTTTTTTCTCGCCTGCCTTGATGTGTCACCTCTTGGCGTCTAGAAAGATTTTTTTTTTTTCGGTATTGTCGCCTATGAGTGGCTGTCGCTGTCGTGGTGCAGTGTTGGAATTGTCAAAACCAGTCGGACGGGGAGGAGTTAGGTAATAGTGAGATCGTTTGGGAACTCTGCAGCGCCTGCGACATGTCAGCTTCCGACACTCTCCGCCTCTGCTCTGCCTATTGGGGTAACACAGTAACTACCTACTCTGCCGTGTTCTGCCATAGTTGGGCATTACAAGGGGTAACCATGGGAGTGCAGTAAGGATAGTAATGAGGATGAGATGCAGCAGACTGTGGAAGGAGAGGTGTTTAAGATGGAGGGGACTGAGAAAAGTTGGGATGCAAAGGTCGAAGGTGAGGTCTAAATCAGACCGGGAAATGATCTCGGTGAAGTAATTTCTATCCACGCATCTCAAGAGAGTACCTTGCCTATTATCAATGGTAACATTTCCATCTGAATGGCGGGTTGACAGTGCCTGGTCGATGGCATCCAAGCCTGAAGAGAGTATCGCTCGACAGTGACACGATTGGTCAGTTGAATTTGGGCTGGGCACTTGGGCCACAGAGAAAAGGTTGACAGGTGAACATAAGATCATGATGAAAATGCTACCTGGGGAAGTCAGCGCTAGCAGTTAGCAACAGTTTTTAATCGCTCTTCCCAGCCACTTAAGCACAAAACCCTTTCGTCTCCCATCCAACTTCCCATCACATTAGGTCGACGGGTTGGATGGAGCGGGCAGCGCAGCCCGGGCACGCACTGGCCCACGCAGGATTCGGCAGCGTAGTATTGGTCATCTTTTATGTCTTTCCCAGTTGGCGGCATCGGAAGTATCGTACTTTTGAATCCTTGCTTCACGGTACTGAGATGCGAAGGCCTAGCCGGCTTTGGGAGTTGCTCCACATGTCTAACGCTAAGAAGTGGTTTCTAGTGGATGCGAGAGCACTGAGATGCGGTCGGGCCTCTCATCCTTCCCCACGTAACAGATCTCTCGGCGGACCTATCTCGTCGTTTCGGCGGGAGAATGGGACTAACTTCGGAATCAGGATCTTTCTAGCTGGCCTAATCGAACATATAAGACCTCTATGGTTTCTCCAAGCCCTTGAGTGTCCCTCCTATTTCACCAGTCCCCGCAGCCAGTTTTTATTGCCCGCAATTCACCAACTGCATTAGGCTACATTTGAGAACGAATCCGTTTGCTGGGGGGAGAGAGATTCGCGTCGAGGTATTCTTGGTGCTGGCGCTGGATCCGTCGGATCTCTCCCTCTCAGTTAGCTACTTGATTGATTTGTATGAAGGGACACGCGAGAGCACTTCAGATCTTGATGGGCACGTGGAGGGCTCCGAGATTGTGAGGAAGGATCAGACGCTTGAGCTTAAGGTAGATCAGGTTAGAAATGCGGATGAGGGTGGAGATCGGGCGGGTGTGACGTTGACAATTGTGAAGGCTTCGTGACGGGAGTGGAAGGGACAGGATGTTTGATGCGTATGGTGGAAAGGACAAATATTGAGATGCAAAGCTATCTAAAATACAGCGCGAACCCTCGTCAACGTTTAGATTGCTCTCCTCATCACAGCTCGTTAACAGCCTAGACATGAAAAGATGCGGAAGTAAGCAGCCAGGTCTTAGTCCATCAGCTTGAAGATGGACAGTTGGAGTGATAAAAGGCTAGCATCTATTCGAATTGCAGTCTGCATGTGTAAAACTAGCCGACAGCCATCAGGCGAGAGGACGCAACACTTTCTTGACCCAAGGTCTACCTTAGCTGTCAAGCAAAGCGGGAAAAAAAATCAAAAACATTCTGGAAGAGAATAAAAAGTGACCATCTCTTTCTAAAGGTCACGATGGGTTGAGTGTTTAGCCGTGTTCGTAAGCCACCAGCGCCATGACCCCTTTCTTACATGTACTCTCCACTCCCTTAGCTGAGAAATAGACAGCTCCTTAGCTACACCAGAGTAAATCCCGCGGGGCCCGTGTAGATGACACTGCCAGAGCCAGCCCAGTCGCTACCAGGTGTAATCGTTGAGAGACTGACGCTTGCACCAACATTATGGGTGTCGGTTAGAACAAGGCGGTATTGACCATTGGTAGGGAAACGGTTGAAACGGAATAGCAGAGAGGTATCAAGGGCTGAGTTGGTCCAGAATCCGCTGTTGGCTGGGACAGCAGTCCCAGCGGTGGCGTGGGTGAAATCGAGGGCCGGGTGGTCAGGGTTAACCTGAATTGTGGCAAAGTAGCTGAGAAGGCATTGTTAGGGCCTTTGATGTTTCTAGAGAACTGCTGAAGGAGAGATTAGGCAGTGGTTGAATATCTTACTTGACGTGAGTGTCATTGCGGGTCACACTGAAATTGGTAACCGTAGCGCTGGTAGCGCTATGCTGACGAGCTACGAGCGGTTGCCCGGCTGTGACGGGGGAACCCCAGGCGGGCACAAATAGGGCGACAGCGGCCACAAGGGTGTTGGTAAGCTGCATGTTGAAAGGTTATGTTTGTGGATGAAACGTAGTGTCTTCAAAGAGTTGAATGCAGGAAAGCTTCAGATGTGTGTCGATGGTGGCGAAAATACCAAACACATTGGGAGGGCTGCTGCCTTTATAGCTGTTCTCCTGACGGGCCATAAAAGGAGTTCGTCGACAAAATGTAGTGCCGCAAAACACACGTGCAGTAGAGAAGGATGAACAGTTCGCAGAGACAGGCCAGCGTCATAGGGTTAACTGAGCGCATGTCACAGCCTGCAACCACCGGGAAGCTTGGACCCAGTGAGCAGCACTACCATAATTCTTGTTAACCTGGAACCCGTAATCTTTGCACAAAAGAGCTGCCCCTTACAGTCTCGCGCCTCACAAAGGGTCACATTGTGCGGCGTATTAGATCCTTCGCGGGGCATATGTGCAAAAAGACCACACTCGGCCTACCAAACTCCCTGGCCATACGGCGCGGAGCTTACACCTCGACAAGACGGACCGAGAGGGTGGCATTGCGTAATCCGCCGCAGCCATTGAACTCTGAAGCCCGAGCGACTACACCCCTGGACCTCGCATATCTGTTCGGACAGTGTAAAACACAGACTCAATTCTGCCTATCTATTCTTAGAAATACCCTCATGAGGTAAAAGCTTGCGAAAGCAATACACATCCAGACGTCCACAGTGATCACGCAACTCTATCCTGTCAATTGCAAGTATCTTTGCCGCACTCCGTCACAGTCGCGGTGCACATCCAGACGTCCACATTGATCACGCAACCCTATCCTGTCGATTGCGAGTGTCTTTGCCGCACTCCGTCACAGTCGCGGGCGACTTTCCCTCACTTCCTCAACGTAACAAATGTGTGGACCTGGGAATTCCGCAGCAAGCTCAAACAAAGGTTTGAGGATACATCAGTGATGCTGAGTTTTTTTTTATTTTTTTTTTATTTTTATTTTTTTATAAAGAGAGAGTAAGCTCATGATTCTCCGACGGCGATTTTTTGTAAGTATCTCAGGCATCATTTTACATCCGTGCAGTTTGAGTTGCACACATGCTTGCAAGTGATCTAAAATGTCTGCGTTGTTTGTCGAGACTTACAGCGGCTCATTAAAGTTCACCCGTTGCTGTTATGGTATTGATCAATCATGCCATCCTGCGCGCATCCTTCCTGTGGGCTCGCCTCACGGTTACCGTCACTCTCTGTTCGCCACGGTGGTGGGGATTTCCATACTATGTCCTAGGCATTGGCGCCGAGAGTTTCCCTTCTCATTACAGCACAAGCCTTGAGTCGCTTCGTGGTTGACCAAGAGCCGAATAATTAGTATTCCAAAGTTAGCTCTCCACACCCGTCTAGCTCCAGAACCGTTGGGTATTTGTGCAAATACAGCAATTCAAGCTAGCTCAAGCCGGACCGATGTGTCGTCGCACCGATACATTTAACTGCATAGGGCATAACTGACACCAATGAGTGACACAAGTCGGCCGAGGAAAAGAAGAATACTCTCTCCTCATACAGTCCGGCCCGAGCGCGCTCGGATGTCGGATGCTGAGAACGGAGCGACAGAAGCAAGCAAGTCTCAGCGCGTATCCTAGCTCCCAGTGTAGTCACTCGCATCTGCTACTTGTTATCTGCGGCCACAGTGAGGAGAGTGGCTCACGTAACGGCCTCCGATGCATTGTACCCGCTGAGAATTTGAAGGTAGCGTAACGGGCAGGCATCTAAAAAGTGTACAAGACCAGCAAGGGGTAATTAGTGGCGTAGTGTACTCCATACAGCAGGAAAAATCGCTATCATTTGGCTGTTGGGGTGTCCGGGTGGGCGCTGTGCGCTGAAATACGATTGGCAGGACGACGGCGACGTCTTTCCATCGGCGGCTTAGCAAATTTGGGGTGGATGTGGCCGAACGCCACACATTGGCATTGTCTGCTAACTAAAAGTACCAAACTAATCTCTCGTCTGCAAAGGAAGGAACCCGAGTCCTGGCTGACGCCGATCTCATTCTGGAGCTAGGATGAACCGCACGAGCTGGTTGTCCATCAGAAAAGGATGTAGGTGTCGCCACGAGGGTTAGATAAGCGTTCGCAACTCCCACTTAATTCGTAACGGTCATGTATTCAAGTATTTTGTGGGCCTGCTAATGCTAAAATGAGTTTTAAAGGTTATGCTCGGCGCCATTGAGAAGCGTGATAGGTGGAGCCCCATGGTCGGAGAAGTGTGGCTGTGTATCGCGGACCGTAAAGAGGAAACATTTGCGACTCTCCGTTAGTGTAGCCGCTACGACCCTCGCTTCCTCCCTGACAAAGCATAGTGTGCAATGTATGCTAACCCTAACCCTAACCGTGCCTGGCAAAGCGGTTGACAAAATGAACTGCACTGCGTACCTCGCGGTACTTCGGTAATGCCTAGAAGCGCTTGTGTGACATGTATCTCGAAGTACCGTCACGCCACTTCCTTATCTCCTGACGATATCGTCCTAACAGATGCCGAAGGAATTTTCATGAATTCCTGTTAGGCTCTCATCCTCTGCACGGGCCGCCTATCATTTGCGGTGCGTTTTATTTTGTCCACCGCTTGCCTGGGCATCCTTGGGGTTAGCGTAATGTGTGGACACCATTATGCTAACCCTAGAGCTGCCTGGACAATACTTTGCCTGGGACACCCTTGCCAATAGGCCGATTCAAGCGACAGCCACAGCAAAATGTACAGACGCTTTGAGCAGTACTCCTGGACAGGCGCGCTCGTTGAGCAGCTGAGAGGCGATAGACAGAGCCGTCGACTAGGCCGTCAATACGCTGTGGGACTCGTGACAATGACGGCGGTCGAAAATCTGTTACCGTAGAAAGGGCTGGCTAGCATCAGTGAGGCTAGGCGTCTGCAGACCGAGGCGAGGCTTCGGCAAAGGCCGCCCCCTGGGCGTGCACGTTTAAATAACCTAGAAGGGGAAAGAAATGGTAAATTAAAAGTAGTACGGTATATAAAAGAGTCCGGTTGTGGATACGAGGAAACACAAGGAGATCTGACATCGCAACGCAGCCTAAACGCAGCGCAGTCTAGACCTTAGGTGCATCACTAGCCTTCATACTTCAGTCCCGTCCCGGCTTCACCAGTTCCCGCGGACAAGGGTCCCATGACTTCGATGACCTCCGATGTGAACCTTCCAAGATGATCCCTGCCAGGAAAACGAATCGATTCCCAGTTTGGCTGCGCTGCAATCGTCGCTGGCGGTCCAGAGATGGCAGCCACGGACATGTCTGCCTCCGGGGCAGGCTGCTCCCATTGTTGCATCATATGCCCTGCCGCTGTCCGTGGTCCGGCCGAAGCATGTGAACTTGTAGTGTGCGCCCAGACTGGCTGATACGTACTAGCGACTGGCTCTGGGTCAACAGGGGACAAACCCAGAGCCTCGTGAAGCTCACGGAGGGCCCCATGGCACCGCGGCTCTCGGGCGCAGCTCAATAAAGGCTGATGAGTTGACGAGATCTCCTGGTGTGTGTTCGCTGGCACGCTTGGGTTGCCGATGCTCCAACTATCGGCCAGCTCTGGTGATGAAAACCAAAGCTGTCGTCTGTCACCCGCCCCAACCTGGCTGGGGTCAATGGGGTTTGGGGCAGGAGCCGAAGGGGCGCGGCTGCGAGGGGCATTGGGCTGCTCAGCCGTGGACGCAATGGGATCGACCATGTTTGGCAGGCCGTCCGCCTGGCTGTCATGATGGTTACAGGTGGCAGCATGCATCAGCGACTTGGTGGCAGCCAAAGATCGGCCTTCCTCGGTATCCTCCCAGTCCGATGAACTGTCTTCGATAGAGAACTCGCTATCCGACTCGGCCATCTGAAGAGAGTCGTCATCCTGTATGCAGGGTGTTGGCGCGTTGGTCGGTAGTTCCCGCTCTAGATCTCGTACTATCATCACTTACAGTCAGTATCGGCACCAAGGGCACGGGACCACGGACCGAACGGGCGGGACTGACAGTTTGCTCGTCCGTTGATATAGCTCCAAGCTGCCTCCCTGCGACCGGGGAGCTCCCTGTAGTGAGTCTTGGCGACAAGCGAGCCAGATATCTTTTGAGTTTTCGGGTCGTCCAGATTGCAAGGCTTGAGCTCCCCGACACGCACCCATTTGACCGACCCCGGCTTGTTGAAGAACCTCACGGGATACATCCGCTGGCGGACCCGAGGCTGGCCGTCTTCGTATCCGTCTGCCCAGCGAAGCATGTTGTTCAAGAGCGTGGGCTTCCCATCAGGCCCTCTCTCGAAGCAGCGAGGTGGGTCGCGGCTGAGCTCGTCGTCAAAGTGACCCTGCACCCCAAGGTCTGCGAAGGAGCCGCCCAGCGGAAGCACCATAACTGCCCAGGCCCTACCCTCGTCGTGTGTGATGTAGGGTTTCCCCACCTCTGGCAATGACATCTTTTCTTTTGGGTCTCGAAACTGCGGCAACAAAGCGTTGTTTCTCTCGGCTTTGGCAGCATCGCAGTTCAAAACCCGCCATCCAAGCGTCTTGATCACGTTTGCGTGTGTTTTTCGCATGTGTCCGTGATCCGCCCCATTGATGTGTTTCGCGGCTGAGGGGAGGGCCTTTGCGCCGTTCCGGCCGAAGTGGAAGTTGTGTGCTTGACAGCGGAGGATGAACCACCCTGGTTCGATACATGATTGCGACCTGGATGGCGGGGAGTAATAGAAAATTTGGCACTTGTCTTTCGCGTTCCCGCCTTGGTATACATCGTCATATTCGATAGTCGGGAGAGCCCAAGAGTTGTTCTTGGCCCTTTTGCGGGGGCCGAGTGCGCCGTGCTGGTCCGAATCGTTCCCGGCGTCAGTGGGGGTGCCGGTGCGATGACGCTTTTCAGCCTGTCATGATAGTCCTCGTCAGCTAGCCATGTCTGCAGCTAGCCATGTCTGGCAAAGCGCGATTTGGATGCCCCCATGGGTTAGATGATAAGGTCAACGAGCTAACTTACACCTGCGGTGGCTGTATCGGCATCGCCGCGGAAGACGGCACCCTCGTCAAAGTCTTCCGCGGAGGCGGGGTCGCCCTGGCCGAGGCTGAGCTGGGGTCGCGGAACATCGCGACCTGGTCCTCCGCTGTCTGGCGCAGCGTTCTGGTTCGCATTCTCTGCAGGCTCTACCATATCGATTGCGTCATCAGCGCCGTCAGGCCCGGCGTCAGACTCGATAGATAGCTCATCTGGGGCCATCATAACTGGCGTGTTGCCACGGCCGACCAAATAGCTATCGATGATTTCGGCCCCATATCTTATGCATGCCGCATCGCATTCGGCTTTGAACCGCGCAAGGTCTTCATCAACCTCCTGAACTCGCTGCATATAGGGCTCCTTCAGCTCGGCTCTGTCTTTGGTGGCTGTGGCGTCCTGCCTCATGCGGTCGCGGAGTTGTTGAATCTCACGGGTGACTGTATTGTTCCGTCGCTCCAGCTCCTTGGTCTGTTGGGCAATCTGCATTTTCTGTGAGCACAGCTCACTCATCAGCTGAGCGTTGCGTGCTTGATCCCTGGCGGTAGCTTCATCGCTGAGTGCTTGATACTCGGCCAGCAGTCTCTCCTTTTGCCGCCGGGCTTGCCTCTCGCGGTTTTGGATCCATTGAGACGCCTGGTTTTTGCTCGTTACAATTAGTTCTTCGGCACGCTTGGCACGTCTGAAGACATGCTGCACTGCTCCCAGTGCCGCGTCATCGCCTGGTAAGAGCGTCCCGTCCATGGTCCGCCGCGAAACGAGTTTGCCGTTCGTAAAGATTGGAGCGGGCTGTCGAAATCGTATGAAGAGGTTTCTGAGCGTAACTAAGGCTGGGATAGGCAGGTGGGATATTTATGTCAACCGAGCGGTGTGTAGGCGCACGCTGAAGGGAGGGTTGTGGCCTGAGGAGGGAAACAGTGGAGCCACTGGTTGCCAATAACACCTCGAACGGTCCCCTGTAACAGACAACCAGCCCACATGATATCGGAAAATCCCCCAGACCGTTCCTGTCAAATGAAAAAGACACACGGCGCGCATTTGGAAACCGGGGCCATGCTGGTCAGATGTACCGACAACTTTGTTTTCCACAAGCAGGATAAGACTCGGCGGAAGAACGGTCCGTGCCATGACTCAGGTCATAGCAGGCTCCCCTGTTCCAGGAGGTTGAAGACTGATGGTGGTGGAAATTCACGTAACATTGGCCGCAGCGGCAGATAACCCGAATGGTTCACGAGGCTGAAAGGCCTAGCATTTTGGTATGCACCTAGTGGTATTTGTCTCAACTTCGCGTAATGAGTCCCTTCCATCCCATGGCCGGGGCCTGATCTGCTGCTTCTGGCTGACCTGTCATCCGCGGCCGGTGTGGCCGTCGTTTCTGGGTGTCCCGCCTAGCGGATGTATGATTGGTTTCCGGTTGGCTGAGCGTCGTTACACGGCATGATAAGCGGGCAGCCACCAGCCATCATCATTTTGAGGAGAGCGCAGCGCCAACAGTAATTGTACACAGTGCGTCGCTTTTGTACGGTGAGACGCGAAGGACCTTCCAGGGGCTGGTGAACCGGCTGACTGTTTTTCTCTTCCCTCGCTAGCGTGTCGACCTGTCCAGAGAGACATCCAAAACTCGGCGCTCCTCGTAAGTAGCGATAATGCTGTTCAAGAGCTATGAAATAACTGAGAGATTTCTCTTATGTCTGTTGTAAGCTTGCTGAGCTCTGAGAGCCCAGTCGCGTATTCGTGCCACAGCCTCACCTTCGCAGAGGAATGACAAACCACGTCAAGATATGCTTCCCTCGGATGCTTTGGTCAAAAGGGTTTCAACTTCGGCGTTGGCAGCAGTCTCACATTCCCCCACTGAGAAAATTTTTGAGAAAGCCCTGGGAGTAGGGGTGGTCAATGGGCCTCGGGATGCCTGGTCCCTTGGCGATAGCGGGAGAGAGAAAGTGGGTCGGGAGGGCATTATGTTGTCATAATGGGGATACTGCAAAGAAATTTAAGGGGGGCTCCGTAGGGCTCAAATTCACGTTCCTACTTCCCTGGTTTCGAAGCGCTCGGAAATTTCCCTGACAGCAAATCTAATCCGCTGCCCCGGACCTGGGTCAATCCTGCAAGCCCCTAACCGACCCCTGTACGTCGGAAGCTCCGCAACTCGCCCCGGGCAAGTGCTGTCCTTCACCGAGGAGCCCTGCTTTCCAAAAGCCCGTGCGCCCCGTTATGGCCCCGCTCTTTTGCTCGGACCAGTGGCTCCGGACCAGTTCCGAGCCATCTAATGTTACTTCCTCCGCCGGGGTCAGAATCATTAATGTATCTTATAAGCGAGCCGAACAAATAAGCGAGCCGAACAAATAAGCGAGCCGAACACTTTCCACCACCTTACCACAACAATCCTCAATTACACAACCACAACATTAGGAAATAACGATAACTGAATTAGAAACAGATGAATCAGACAATTCTGCAGCCTCCTTACAAGCGCGCGCATTATGGCCAACCTTACCGCACACGCCACAACACTAAATCTTCGTGCGAGACCCCCCTGCACCACCACTACTTTGGCGTGTTTCCTGAGCCAACTGCTCACCCACGGCCTTCTGATCCAGTAAATCCTGTGCCACTCACACAGTAAGGAACCCTCTGAGCCGTACACGTGTTTTTTAGCCCTCCGTCACTTGCTAAGCCCCTTATTAGCCTTTCGTAGTGCGGAGACCTCCGTACGGAGAAGAGCCACCTCGTGCATCACAGCTATTATACCTTTAGCCAGTCGATCCACAGCCGTTAGCATTAAAGTTGGTGAGCTGTCCTAAGGTAATAACTACCATAGTAAGAGTGATAATACCCATCGTAAAGCCAGTCTTGTCGAAATTATACGTGTCTTTATTAAGGATAACGTACTTGATAAGCGAGTGCGCCAGACAAGCGAGTGCGCCACTTTCCACCACCCTACAACAACAATCCTCAATTACACAACCACAACACTAGGAAATAACAATAACTGAATCAGAAACAGATGAATCAGACGATTCTGCAGCCTCCTGGCAAGTGCGCGCATTATGGCCAGGCTTACCGCACACGCCACAACACTGAATCTTCGTACGAGGGCCCCCTGCACCACCACCACTTTGACGTGTTTCCTGAGCCAACTGCTCACCCAAGGCCTTCTGATCCAGTAAATCCTGTGCCTCCTGTACAGTAAGTGACCCTCCAAGCCTTACACGCGTTTTTTTAACCCTCCGTCGCTTACTAAGCCCCTCATTAGCCTTTCGTAATACGGAAACCTCCGTACGGAGAAGAGCCACCTCGTGCATCACAGCCATTATACCTTTGGCTAATCGATCCACAGCCATCAGCAGAGAGGTTAGTAAGCTACCCTGATGGTTGGAAATTCGATTTTTGATAAACACTGATTATGAGGTGGCCTCTCGAGGGTTATGTGGTGTTTGGGAGACCCAGGGTAGTGGCGTGGTTAGGCCTGAGGTTAGGGGTGTTGGGGTTCGAATACGCACATCCAGCTTCGATATTACCCTCTCTGGATCGTATGGTATAAGGCCGGCGCCAGCAAAACCCCCCTTGATGTTTTTTTCTGTGATTGAAGTAAAAAAGGCCGTTTTAAACGCACAGAGAAATTCCAACTTGCTGATATGTGTGATGTTCATCCGTATCAACTGCTCAATTTCATAGCCGTACGCTTTCTTCAGCGGCCTAAAACAACCAACATCTAATGGCTGAAGTAGGTGTGAGGAGTGCGGAGGTATACACAGTGTAATAATATTGTGTACCTGGCAGTAAGCCTTGAATTCTTCGGAGTGGTGGCTCTTGTGGCCGTTAAGGATTAGAAGCCGATATTTGCCCTTTGTACGAGATGATATGTGTAAATCGAAATGCCGAATCCAATCCATGCCTTTCTCATTCGTAGTCCAGCCATTATTGGTTGTTGTAATACACCAGGTAGCTGGAAAGTTGCATTCTTGATACTAATTGGCAAGGTGGTATTGCGCAGCTAAGATGATAAATGGTGGGATGGCCTAGCCTTGAGAATTCACCCCTTGGATAACTGTAGCCCACTTTTGATTGCCAGGCTGGGCTTGTTTAACCTTACCACGGCTATCTGAGGTAGTAACTACTATAGTGGGAGTGATAATACCCATTATAAAGCCAGTCTCGTCGAAATTGTACGTATCTTTATCGAGGATACCGTATTTGGCCTTTATATTATACATAAGGGTAAACCACTCGCCAATAATCTTTGGATCTTCGCATTTAGCCCTCTGGTAGTCGTATTTACGCGATAAACGCGTTTGGAGCTCTGGCTGGCGTTTGACAAAGTTGTGAGCCCAGCGTTTACCGACAGGGGGTGTATCTCGTTTGCGTAACAATCGGTTGGCCATATCTTCCACGTAATAAAGCCGAGGGTGGAATGCGCGTGTGTAGAGCTCAGTTATATATTGAATAATCGTTTGCTCTTTTAAATCCGTAAGTTTACGCGAATAAGGTGTTGCTAATGTTGGTTGTGGAGGAATTTGGTGTTTTGTGCAAAAGCAGGGTGTCGCGTGGAAAGTGGCGCACTCGCTTGTCTGGCGCACTCGCTTATCAAGCACGTTACCGTATTTAGCCTTTGTGATATACATAAGGGTACACTACTCGCTAATAATCTTTAGATCTTCGCATTTAGCCCTCTGGTAGTCGTATTTGCGCGATAAACGCGTTTAAATCTCTAGTTAATGTTTGATAAAGTTATAAGCCCAGAGCTTACCAACAGGGGCCACGTCACGTTCGCGTAACAGTCAGTTAGCAATATCTTCAACGTAACGAAGCTAAGGGTTAAATACGTATGTAATAGCTCAATTATGTACTAAATAATCGTAATCTCTTCCAGATCGGTCAGTTTGCGTGAGTTAGCCGAAATATCGCGTCGTGCATGTCGACCTCTGCGTCGGTCATAAAGGGTAGTAAGTAGTATGTTATAAATCTTAGCTGTAGCTCGAGGCTTGAGTTTTAGGTTATCTTTAGAGCTTGAAGGGCTAGAATAACCCTGGATTTGGCTGGGAGCGAATCCATGGTTAATTGGTTGTGTAGTTGGTAAAAGGAGGTTGGGGGTCGCGTCGCGTTGGAAATCTGTTCGGCTCGCTTATAAGATACGTTACTACTATGTAAACGCAACGTATGTAGTTCTCCACTGATCGTCACACTATTTCCCGCCCTTATGAGCCACTAAATAATTTATAAGAGAGACATTTGGTAACCCTTAGGATGTAACGTGATTGATTACAAATCGCCCGTGCCGACGGTCAAAGGGAGACGAGTAATCCTCCACTGACAGAATAAAAACTGTAGCAAGACAGTTCCCCAATCAGTTAAAAAAACAACAGTTTAGTGTCACGACTAAACTTATACCTGAATACAACTTCTCCGAAATTTGATACCTGCGATTCTGCTCGGCTTCACCGACTGCGAACAGCTTTCCCCATGTTTGCATCACCGCTGCGTGTCTTTGGAGCTGTTTCCTCACACTACGCCACCTGACTGGAATTTGAATGAGAAGGGACACTGCCGATGAAAACAATCTCGACGGCGGCAAACCTAGAAGAAAGTTAGGTGCAACTCATTATTCGAACCGGACTCGAGGAGGAGTGAGACGTACGTCGCGACCGCCGCAAAGATTTCAATCCGTTTGGCATTGGTAGTGAGTGAGAGGACCATGGCGAGCACAGCCGTTACACCAATCATAATGTAGATGCGCTTCAGGACGTCGTTCTCAAAGTATAGGGCCAAAACAACCAGGGCGGGGAGAGTGGAGGCCATGATCGTGGTCAAGGCTTTGCCAATCCGATCCCACCACTTGTTACTGTAGTAGCGAATCGCGCCGGACTCAGGGTCAAAAATGACTCCATCTTTTCCCTTATGACCCCACGCTCGGTGATAAAGGCCCAGAAGAGCCATGGTCAGCCAGGCTGTGAGGTTATCTTGTGGTCGATTGCGCTCTCCAAAGGTCACAAAGTCGGGCTCGTTGTCTGCATGCCAGGTGAATGACTCGGTGCTTTGGAGGAAACAGCGACCTCCTCTTGAGTCCCGAAGCCACTCACGCAGCAGGGACACCGAGTGACTGGATGGTACGTTGAACGTGTCTATTTGTTGAACTATACAATTTACTCGTCAGCTCCTGAGCGTTTGGCTGGTGTCTCGGTAGTAACAGCAACATACCTTGGATGAGTAGTTCGTCTGGGAGTAATGTTAGTAGCCAACATTGGGAAGAATAGCAGCAGGGTTATGCGTACTGTAGTCCTTCACTTTGTCCTTGATCCGGATAAGGATGTCAAGTTGATCCGAATTGGAGCCTTCGCTGCTCGCGATAAGATTTTGGAAGTTTGCGTGGAAGTCGGCGCCCTCTTGAATATCGCCGGCCAGGATCTCGTCATATTCCTTTTCAAGATACAATAGCTCGGCTTGGAGTTTTAGAAGCGATATCATGTTCAGCCTGCTGAATCGGCGGAAGATCGCGAGGTCACCATCCTTGCCCATCAAACTGGCGACGGACGGATAACCCCTCGCCAGAGGCGGGGTCGACATCTCGGTTTCTGTCATTTCCTCGCACAATTTACAAGGCGTTGTGGTTGACTGGATAGAAACAATAGTAGGCTGGCTCGTGCTCGATAAGGGGGAAGCTGTAAACGCTTTTGGAGAGCCCCTGCTCGCTGGCTGGAGATGATGTGATAGTTGGATGCTGAAAGTTTGAATCGAGAGGGCCCCGATAAGGTTGCGGTGAGTTTGATTTGACGTATACCTAGGTACATTTAGCTATCTGGCCAATGAGAAACACCTGTGGTCGCCGTTCTCATCAGGCAGCAGCAAGTGCCTTGCAACATCTTCCACACAGCCTCGACTTGGCCAGTCCTCCGATGCGGGGCAGCTGCCACCGTGATGCTTCGGTGGAGGCCTCAACTGATATGCCCTGGATATCGGGCGCGGATCATGTCACGTGTCTGCACAACTTTGTGCGCATATTTTGAGTAAACTAAAGGCAGCCCCTCCCCCATTTCCCTGCGACCTTGGTGTTCAAATCAGCCTGCACAATTCAGCAACAATTCGGACAAGACCACATCTCTCCGAGTTGAGTATGCTCGGCACTTCACCCCGATTAACGAAAAGATGTGCGACCCACTTGGTCTTGTCGGCTTCCTGACTGGCACGGCTAGCAGCATTGCCCTCGCCGCTCACGTTCGGAAGAATCTCCAACACATCAAGCTTGAACTCGCCGACCAACTCGACGACCTCGAGATCCTTTCCCTTATTGTTTTAGAATCGGAACGAGTCTTGCTCTCACATGGCCGAGCTTCCGAAGCTGTAACGTTGGCACTAGAAGTGTGCGTTCAGAGGAGGGCAAAATTTCTCGCTACTATCGCATGGCTCCAGGAAGTGCAAGCCCTAGTGGATGAAGGTCATAAACTTGGAGTCCGACAGCAGATCAAGCGCTTCAAGGTTGCTTTCTTCGACGCTCACAAGCGAACCCAAGCGTTTCATTCGTTCCGAGACTCGGTGTTCTTTTTCAGGGACTTGAAGGACTCGTATTACCACCTCTTGCCTTCGAAAAGCGACGCTTGGCTAATGCACCAAAGGATGCACACACGTGAGCAGCTGAGCTTTGTTCGGTAATTATATCCGTCTTCTCAAAAACCGTAGGGGCCACGGCTAACACTGTGGCCATCCTAGTGCCGAATTACGGGGCGGTGCAGTGCTGGAGGACGCTATGTCGGAGAAGAAGCCAACCGAAAATTGGGACCCCGGGGCTGATACTTCGGGGATGACGGGTAAGTCATATAGTAATCTTTAACTTAGAGAAGGAGAGGATTCTCGATGTTCGGAACACTCGATGTTCGGAACACTCACCGTTTCGCAGCACAACAATCCCTTGTTCGCCTGCTCAATGACGCCTTCACTTTTGACGGGGCAGTTGTCAATCCTCACGACAAGGAGCTGCAGTATATTCCAGTCCGTGGCTTGATGGACTCCGGGTCAGAGGCGTACCTGATCTCCCAAACTATCATAGCGAGGGCGGGGATCACAGAATCCGAAATGCAGAGCATCAAAGACTTGGAGATACATGGCCTCGAAGGCGCAGTATGCAGACCCCGCTTCCAGATTGACCTCACCTGGCACATGAGACGGCATGCAAACTCCAGAGTTAGCACCTTTTTCGTCGTCGAAGATACTAGTTTCGACATATTGGTCCCCACAAGCCTGCTTCTCCACCACCCCAGATCGGATAGCACTAGCCAAGCGGCGTATATCCTTCAGCTACGCAAGAAGAAGGACGGTAAGAGGCTCAGCTCCACTTCACTCGCATAACCACAAACTAACACCACTCAGAGGAGGTTGAGCAGGAGAGACGGAACCAGGCCGAGCAGTTGAGAAGGGGTGCAGCGCAAGAGGCAGTCGACGCGGAGGAAAGGAGGCTGAAGCGTATGGCGAGGAGGAAGGAGAAGGAAGAGGGGGGAAGGGCCAGGTCAGACAGTTTTCCTGCCGGAAATGGCGGAGCGAGGTCAGAAGCTGAGGTCCTTGAAAACGAGGAAGGAGAAAAAAAAGCCGAGGGCAATATCAGCTAGACGACGGCGGAATGCATGAGAGTACTCTGGGATCTTGTGCAGTTGATAGATAAAATTCAACCATTCACCTTTGTAACCCCGGAATCTATTTTTGAGGGAGTGAAACGAACCCAACCGCCTCCGTCTCTTTCGCGGCACCCCGTGAAGCCCCGTGGCCGGAACCCACACGATATAAAGAACTCCGAGCGAAGCGAGAATCGGGGCCCATACCACACAAATACCGGTAGCAATTTGGGCGCCAGTGCTGAGATCGCTGATTGCCAAGCGCTAAGTTCCGGCACCGACGAAGGCAAGCACCAGGATCGCGCCTAAGGCGAAAGTGGGAAAACTGGATTGGATTCTCAGAACAGTGAGCTTCCGCAGGCCTTTGGATTTCTGACTTGTGATGAGCTGGAGTCCGCGTCGTATCCAGACGAAAAATTACTTCCAGTAGATAACCAAATAGGTTAATGTCATGACGGTGATGGATTTGATGGCCCAAGAAACCCATGTTAACTTGTCTTTGAATTCCTACCAGAGGTTAGATGATCTGTCGATTCTTAGCCGAGCTTCACGTAGCTCGCGTTCCAGCCTAATAAACTGTTTCATCAGACGTTGTTGCTGCTCAAGTACCTGGGGAGTGCTTTTGCGATCTCTTTTGAATATTAGCGAGGCATGTTCGGGTCTGGCGAAGAACCCTCTCCTGGTGGAAGACTGTGTTCCGCCATCTCGCTAGCCGGTCTCTCCACATCTTGACCGAGTTACGAAGCTGATCGTCATTATGAAGGGACAACTTAATCTGATCTAAAGCCCTACTCATCACACCCACGACTTCGGCTACATTATCATGCGCCATTCTCGAGATAAGAGCCTTAATCCAGCACGGTGTGGAATGTTATTTGGTTTTTTCTTGGAGTCCGTATGTCTCTTTGAGTGCTTGAACCGCCTCTCGGAGTCTCTCCATGGGCCTCACGTCATGGACAAAGCATCTTCGATAACTTGCGTCTATCGTATCCTTACTTTTGATCTCGCCGTATCTGATGTCAAAGATGCGATGGTACCGGATTGGGTCCACCAGCAAGCAGCCTGAAGGGGCTAGTAAGCCATTTTGCCCAACACTAAGGCCGTTGTGGGGGGCCTACCCATCCAAGGACTGTCATCTGGCGTGGTGTGGAAGAAAGAAACGTATTCGCGTACAATGTGGAAAACTCCGCTCTGCGACCCGATCTTGCCCTCGAAGATGAAATCATAGCCCCAATTCGGGTAGTTGGGCTAGCGATAGTGTCGCCGGTGATGCTGTACCACATCACTGGGATCTCAATCCCGGTAGGTGTCAAGATTCCGTATCTTGCCCGCACGGATTCGCTGCTCGTCCCTCTACACGTCCGGGTCGTGCCTCACGAGCCTTGGCCGATAGATTGAGAAGACGTCATTGCGTTCCGTGCTCAGCGACAGCGGAAGATTATGATCGTGTCCTCGGAGGTGTTTTCTTAGCAGCTTGGAGGGGAGTAAATTGGCAAGTGCTGGGACGTCAGGATATCCTGTTTTAATAATGAAAATCTCGGCATCCACATCGCCTTCGACTGCCGCAGGTCCTGGGATGTCAAGCAGAAGTGCATGGAGGAGAATAGAACATTTTTCGTTATCGAGATTGATCTTGACGAACCGAATCGGGAAGATCGGGGGCTCGGAGAGAATTTTGTGGATTCTTGGGCGAGGGTTGTTGATGCCTGGAGATGGTGGGGAGCAGCTCATTGTGCTGTGTCTCGATATCCATGTCGTATCGATGTGCGGCCCGCGAGAGGAAGTTCAAGCGATGCGAATGAGGCTTTTGGCTCGGGGCCACAAAAGTTGAGATTTCGGAAGGGGCAGCTATTGCTCAGCTCTTCTCAGAGACGGGGCATTGGCTGATCACAACTAGATGTTGTGCTTGAAGGGTGCATGTGCCACACTGCAACTGATCAGGAGATTGACCAACCGTGGACGACATACCATTCGAGCGAAATTTTCTTGTCGCACAGATGCTCATCGGATCGAGTCCTGGCCAGCTGGTCAATTGGTTGAAGGATGCTGGCTCCCATAGCTGATGGTTCACGGACGGAAACGGCAGACGATGCACGTGGGGCTGACTGGGGTGGGCCAAAACAGCCCCCTCAATCCCGGGGTCCAACCACACAGCCCGCCAAGCATCACACCTTCTCATCTTACCTGGAACACCGAAACCCCCGCAGAAAGGAACGGCTAATTCGATCGCGCTGGTTGGGCTGCAGAAATTGTTGTTCGAGACGCGTCGCTATGTCGAAATCCCTATCTATCATCAGCCTCAGAGCTATCACTATTCGACTGGGCGAAATTCGCTCGTAATCCCCCTTTGCCGCGCGTGCCTTCCCCAGTACCCCTTAAGTCGATTCTCGGAAGCTAATCAGACAATCACGCAACAGACCTCCAATGGCTCAACAAGTTGACCTTCTGAACCGCGGAGTCTTCTATTGGCGATAAAAGTTCGCGCCTATATTTCTCCGCCTGTAATGTGTCTCCTTCCCAGCTGCGGTCCTCTAGTAGGGCGTTCTGCGCCCTTCAGCTAGCACCTAAGTAACCCTTTATATCCTTGAAGGTATACTGCCCTTTCTCCCCTTATATCTACAGCTTAACCCTTCTGTGGCGACCTGCAGGCCGCCATTGTGGCTGGAACGGACCGACGTCCCAGCAGGCTGCACAGTGCGGGTAGGCAGTGTGTGGTCGAAGCCCGCACGAAGTGCTCACTCTAATAACTCCGCTAAGACAGTGAGCACGGTGATCACGGAGATCAGGGTATAAGTTACCTAGTCACTCAGTAGTATAAGATACCATCATCGGGTCTACGATGGAGGGAGAGACTCCTTTGGTTCCTCACGCTAGTAATACATTGTGTCAGAAAGAAAGAGGTTCGGGGCCCCTGGGCTTCCGGTCAGCAAAAGCTGACTGGATGCCTTGCACTGCTTGAACGCCAGTCAGCGTAAGCCATAGTGTTGACGAAGTTGAATCTTACGAATTGGCTCATAAAGAAGGAGGTCCTGGCTTTCAGCCAGAACCTTAGCAAGTAACACAAGCAAGCCGCGGCAACCCACATACACTCCATCAAATCCAGAGTGCAGTGTTTCTGACACGAAGTATCCGTAACTGTAGCCTATCCCACTTGTAAGGAATTGCCCTTTTTTTTTAAAAAAAAAAAAAAGCGGAGGGTGTAAATTTATGTACTTTGCTCCTTAATTACACTTATTAACTAAAGAGTCTAAATAAAATCTTAACTACCTAAAGATGGAGAAAAATCAACACAGCGTGGTTTGTCATAGTTTAAAGATATCTAGCTAACGTGCATGATAAGCGAGTCGTACGGATAAGCGAGTCGTACACTTTCCACCACCCTACCACAACAATCCTCAATTACACAACCACAACACTAGGAAATAACAATAACTGAATCAGAAACAGATGAATCAGACGATTCTGCAGCCTCCTGGTAAGTGCGCGTATTATGGCCAGGCTTACCGCACACGCCATAACACTGAATCTTCGTACAAGGGCCCCCTGCACCACCACCACTTTAACGTGTTTCCTGAGCCAACTGCTCACCCAAGGCCTTCTGATCCAGTAAATCCTGTGCCTCCTATACAGTAAGTGACCCTTTAAGCCTTACACGTGTTTTTTTAGCCCTCCGTCGCTTACTAAGCCCCTTATTGGCCTTTTGTAATACGGAGACCTTTGTATAGAGAAGTGCCACCTTGTGTATCACAGTTATTGTACCTTTGGCTAATCGATTTACAGCTATTAGTATAAAGGTTGGTGAGCTGCCCTAATGGTTAGAAATTCGATTTTTAATAAACACTGATTGTGAGGTGGCTGTGACAACCTGCGGGCCACCCTTGTAGGTCGGAACGGACCGACATGTCCCCGCAGGCGCCACAGTGTGCAAACAGTGCAAGCTGAAACGTGCACACGGACTGATCACCCTAATCACTGGAAGAAAGGAGTGATCACGATAAACACCAAGACTATTAATCACCTTGCTCACTGGATAAGCCCAGTGATTAGAGTGATTAAGGTATAAGTTACATCTTGGTTAGTTAAGTATAAATAGCTATCATCGTACCCATGATGGCGTGAGGAACCTTTTATTCCTCACGTAAGTATTTACTTATTAATTAAACCAACTTTAATTATATCTTACTGTACTAACACTTAGAGTGTTACTCTGTCTTATAGTGACATACGGCCTATTAACCAGTGAACCCCTGTCTGTAAGGACTTGCCTCTGCACTACTCCTCTCTACCCACCCATCTTATCTAGCGACCCTGCCGACCATCTGTCGACAGGCTAGGTCGTAACAGTGGCCTTTTGAGGGTTATGTGGCGTTTAGGAGACTCAGGGTAGTGGTGTGGTTAGGCCTGAGGCTAGGGGTGTTAGGGTTTAAATATATATATCTAGCTTTAATATTACCCTTTTTGGATCGTATGGTATAAGGCCGGCGCCAGTAAAACCCCCTTTAATGTTTTTTTCTGTAATTAAAGTAAAAAAGGCTGTTTTAAACGTATAGAGAAATTCTAACTTATTAATATATGTGATATTTATCTGTATTAACTACTTAATTTTATAGCCGTACGCTTTCTTTAGCGGCCTAAAATAACTAATATCCAATGGCTGAAGTAGGTGTGAGGAGTGCAGAGGTATATATAGTGTAATAATGTTATGTGTATGGTAGTAAGCCTCGAATTTTTCGGAGTGGTGGCTCTTGTGGCTGTTAAGGATTAGAAGCCGATATTTACCCTTTGTATGAGATAATGTGTGTAAATTGAAATGTTAAATCTAATTTATGCTTTTCTTATTTATAGTCCAGTTATTATCGGTTATTATAATACATTAGGTAGCCGGAAGGTTACATTTTCAATACTAATTAGCAAGGTGGTATTACGCAGCTAAGATGATAAATGGTGGGATAGCCTAGCCTTGAGAATTCACCCCCTGGATAACTGTAGCCCACTCTCGATTACCAGGCTGGGCTTATTTAACCTTACCACGGCCATCTGAGGTAGTAATTACTATAGTAGGAGTGATAATACCTATTATAAAGCCAGTCTTGTTGAAATTATACGTATTTTTATTAAGGATACCGTATTTAGCCTTTATGTTATATATAAGGGTAAACCACTTGTTAATAATCTTTAGATCTTCGTATTTAGCCCTCTGGTAATTATATTTACGTGATAAACACGTTTAAAGCTCTGGCTGGCGTTTAATAAAGTTGTAAGCCTAGTGTTTACCGATAGGGGGCGCGTCGCGTTTGTGTAACAGTTGGTTAGCCATATCTTCCACGTAATAAAGCTAAGGGTGGAATACGCGTGAACATAGCTTAATTATGTACTGAATAATCGTATTTTCTTCTAAATCCGTAAGCTTACGTGAGTTAGCTGGAGTATTACGTCGTGCAGGTTTACTAGCGTGTTGATCGGAGAGGGTTGTTGGTGGAATCTTGTAGATTGCCGCTGCGCTTTGAAGGCTGAGTTTTGGATTATTTTCCATAGCCCTGAGGGCTAGGATTATTCGAGATTCTGCTGGAAGCGAATTTATGGCAAGTTGGTGGTAGGGTGGATGAAAGAAGTAGGAAAAGCAGCGGTGCCAAGAAAGTGTACGACTCGCTTATCACGCACGTTAAGTAATCCTTGTTTAAGAAGGCACGATATTCGGTATACGCTCTATCCACAAGCTTCTTTTGAACAAGCCGGAACTGATGATTCTGTCTCCAGAGCAGCAGCAGCCTCGCGGGCTCACACACATCAGTCTAAACAACGGGGACAGGGTTTGTGTTGATATCCCCTGTGGGAGGGGAGGGTCTAAAATCGTTGTGAACCCCATGGTGTCCCTGCGAGAGCAGGGAGAACCATGCTGAACCATGCAGCCGTGCAGCCAATCCAGTATCAGAAATTAGCAGGGGTGGCATTTGTTTTCGGTCCCAATAGTTTCTGCTAGTGGTGAAATGGCAGTGATTGGCAGGTTACCAGAGCCGAAGAACCGAACTTGCCAAGGTTGGTCGTAGTTAGACACAAGCTGATGAGATGCACATCGGGAATACCTCGTAAACCGTAGCAGAAGAAGTGACCGGCGTGTGCATCCACGGAATAAAATATACAAAGTTATTTCACTTGCTTGCAGTAAATGAGCCTGAGGAAGGTACCTAACATCATGACAAATCTGACGTGTCGACACGACCATGTGATATGATGAGTCAACAAAATTGAGACGTTCGATCGAAAAATAGGATACTCCGAGGTTTTGGCAGTAAAGCGGTTCATATAATGTAGTTGGGAGGTTTCCGCGGGCGCGGCGAGACTCCCCCGCTTCAACACACTCGTGTGACCCCACATCAGGGTTTGACAGGACGTTCTCGCCAGAACTCTTTCTATTTGGCCAACAAACAAACCCGACACCTGCAGAAATTCTGGTCAACCGAGAGGCCGCGATGTCAGATATAAGACCTCTCTTTTTCTTCGACATTGACAACCGTGTTAGTTATCGTCTTGTCGAGACAATACCGCAAAGAAAAGCGCTGACCTTTCTGACGAAGCTATACTCAAGAAGTAAGGCTGCAATCTACCCTCTTGTTACATGTGTGTGTGTATGGGAGCCGCCATACTCAAGGAACCTACCGCAGGCAGAAGGGTTCACGAGAAGGCGCTCAGCAGGGTCGTTTGGGAAGAGTGACTCTTCAACTTCAACGCAGGCTCATCAACGTGGCTGTGGCTAATCAAACCGGCGCTGTTCTCCCCCCTGACCCAAGGCGCCACGGTGGATACCTCGACGGGAGCCCTATCGTCGCGGCTGGTGCACCTCTTCCCCTTGGCCGGCCCAGTCGAGGAGATGGAAGTCGACAACGGACGAAACACACACCTCTTCCGCTCCTCGACACGGCACGCCGAAATCTGGTTCGCGTCGACCGTCGGCGGCCTCGATAAGCTGGCAGACGACACGACGGACCACGTTTTCTTTGCCGGATCTGGGACGCCGCTCCTCCTGCGAAAACATGAAGTCAACGGCCACAACGCTGCCGGATACAAGATTGTCGCGCCCCTGCAGACGATATATATCGCATTCGACCTCGGGCGGGATCACAAGCACTCCCAGGTGCTGGGGCTCTGCGCGCTTCTCCGCTCCCGCGCTGTCGAGTCACTAAAAAAATCCCCCCCGCTCTGGACAACCACTGGGGACGTGACGGATCCCTTTTTGGAACGATTCGACCCGTTGGCCAGGCAGAGGCGAGACACACGCACGGCGACGCGGCTCCGTCGGCAGTTCTTCCCGGGCGCCGCATTAGCCCGCGACACGCACCGGACGCTGCAAAAACTGGTCATCTGGGCATTTTTCAACTTCCAGTACGGCGGAAACGATGACCGTCGCAGCGATCTAGACCGGACCTTTGCCGAGACCAACGCAGCTTTCATGCCGCCCGGCAGCATTGGTAGCAGGGTCTTGACTTCGCCTGTGGGGCATGTCGAGTTTCATTTTCCTCCAGCCCATTTTGGGTACGTGACGGAGTGGTATTGCGCCCCGCTGTTTTCCCCCGACGAGGACCCTGATGGTGTCCGACGGCAGGAGGAGGAAAACTTGTTTGAGCAGATGATTCCAGTCTGGCAGTGGAGGGCGAGAGATGGGAGGTGGGTAGACATCCAAGACAGACCGCAGGGGATGGGGGATCTCCAGAATCACATGGACAAGGTCCAGAACACCGGCACGGGGGAAGCCGTCGTGCTCCGGGCCAGAGCATCAAGTGTCTTGGCTTGCCTGGTGCACTTCACGTGGGAAGTCGAGGTAATCAAGAGGCTAAAGGTGTCTTTTCGTTGGGGCTGGTTTCCCGGACCGGGCGAGGCGTTTGCGGATGGGATGGGACGCTTCTTTGGCATATTTTCCTTGACCAAAAGGGGCACGGCGCGGAATCCGGAGATGGGCATGGCCAAGGCATGGAAGGACGGGCATTGGCCGCCCAGGCTGGTTAGGGATCTTGGGGTGGATGGGCGGGTTCAGTCTGTAACGATTTTCTGATGCTGGCAACTCGAAGAGATTGGGATGTGCTGGGATGGAAAAGTCTGAGAATGATGGGTAAACCAGAGTGCACCCTGATATCTCTTACACATTTATATTCGTATCCCAGAAGAGAATCGCCAGGTAGAAATAATTCAATTTGCAAAGCGGTTGATACTAGGTACATGTAGACAACGTTCAAAAAAAAAAAAAAAAAAAAAAAAAAAACTCTTTGTGAGGTACAATGTGTGTGTAAGATGGAAAATAAAAAATAAAAAAATCAATCATTGCCGCGGCACCCACCCGTAAACCCGCCCGCACCAAACTGAACCTTGTTATTGTTGAAGCAGCGCTGTCTGACCCAAATGGGCGTTCTAAAGGTGGCCTTCCACTCCATGCCGTTGGCGTCGGCCTGGTCAAAGTACTCGAATTTCCACTCGGTGACGCCGCCGCCAACGCAGCTCCTGGCCTCCTTTAGCAGCGTCTGCTGGCCCCAGTCGTGGCTCGCCCAGCCGTAGCCGTAAAGGTCGTACTCGCCGTAAAAGACTTTCCACCAGCCCTCGCAGGCGCCGCCGGGTTCGCGGGGGACGGGCCAGCGGCGCTTGTGCTTGCGCGGGGAGACGGTGTAGGTGTAATCGCCGTGGACCCACTCCCCGCCGAACTTCCAGTTCATGGGGTTGTTGGGGTCGTTGCCGTCGCAGCCGTTGATGATGCGCGACATTTTGGCGAGGCACTCGTTGCGGTCGTAGTTTGTGCTGGGCGGGGCGACCGAGATGCGGAAGAGGGTCTCGTCGGGGGTGCCCTCGTGGTAGACCCTGGAAAAGCTCCAGCCGTTGGGGCCCGACGTGCGCCGGACGTGGGTGCAAAAGTCTTGGTAGTCCTCGTTGAGGCGGGCGGCCGAGGCGTAGGCGCGGGAGCCATCGCCTTGCCAGCAGGTGAACTTGTCCTGGATCGCGCAGGACGGCGGGGTGAGGTCTAGCACGGCGGCGCGCGTGTCGACCAGGGTCTGCAGGGCAAAGGAGGCGATGGTGTAGTGGCCGAGCTCGTTGGGGTGGAAGTTCTTGCCGACCCAGTCGGGCAGGCCGATGGACGGGGGCTGGATGTCGACGTTGGGCTTGTCGCCGGGACAGCCCGGCGGGGAGGGGGCGCGGCGGTCGAGCTTGTGTCTGACCTCGGCGCCGGGGTGGGGCGAGTTGAAGAGCACCGAGCTGTAGAGTTCGGTCTCCAAATTGCGGCGCTCGATTTCGGCCCAGGCGGCCCTCCGCGCTGCTGCCACCGGGTCTTTCATTTCCTCCTCCTCGCGGCGCCGGAGATCAATGTCGTGCTCGGTGACGTGGGTGTCGGGCTTGAAGAACTGCAGGTCGGGCTGCTCCGGGTCCGGGTAGTTGCCGGTGCCGTCCGGGTCGCACATCTGGCCCTGCACGCCGTTGTACACCCACGGGTCCCAGTTGGAGAAGCCAATCTTCCAGTTGTAGTTTGTGTTGGCCGCCGTCTCCTCCACCACCTCGCGGATGATGTTGTTGATCTGCACGACAAAGTCGTTGAAGATGTTGCGGCGGGCAATGGTCAGCCCCGAGTTGCCGGGCCACAGCGTCGCGTAGGTCCACGCCTGGTTCGCGCACGACTCGGACTCGGTGTTGAAAAACTGAGCGTAGCCGTTGTAGATGACGACGCCGTCGTCCTTCATCTTGGCGTCGAGGGCGGACATCAGCTGCATCATGTTGCCCTTGAGGATGGTTTCGAGGTTGGCCTGGGCCACGGCGATGACGCTGTCGCACGAATTGTCGCCTGACGGCACCAAAACGCACTTTTCAATCAGCTTGGCCAGGCACAGGTCGTTGCCGCCCGCCGTCAGCATGACGAGGTCGAGGTTGGTCGGCAGCTTCAGAATCTGCTGGTAGATGCCCCCCGTGCGGTCGCCGCTGCAGCCCAGAAAGTGGAACTCGTCGACCGACGGGCCCAGCGCGTCGTTGACGATCATGGGCCATGACGTGTCGTAGCGCGAGCAGTACCAGTTTGTGTTTTCCGGCTCGTCCAAAATCGGATTGCCCAGCGGCTTGCCCGACCCGATGCCCGCCGTGTAGCTGTCGCCCACGGCCGCCCAGCGCTGGACCCAGCTGAAGTCGCTCGGGTTGTTGTTCTGGCGCTTGACCCGCTGTTTTGGAACTTTTGACCGACCCGCGAGGGAGCTGTTGCCCCCGACGGAGTAGGGGACGACGTAGGCTTCGGCCGCCATCCAGCCGAGCGCCTGCACCGTCATGAGCCGCTTGATCCTCATGATTGCCTACCTATCTTGGTGAGAACACCTAGGTGTCATGAATGAAAACGAACAAGAATGCAAAATGAGTGAGGGAAACTCGCAAGGCGAGATCAGATAGAGAAGGGAGGTGGAGAGGGAGGCGGAGAGGGAGGCGGAGAGGGAGGTGGGGGGGGGAGGGAGGTGGAGAGGGAGGGAGGTGGAGAGGGAGGTGGAAGATGGGAGATGGGGCAGTTTCCGAACAAACGTCGCGATATCATGACTGACGAAGAGGGCGAAAGGGGCGAAATGGGAAAGTATCTCGCGAAGCTACAATTAGAACCATCTCGGCCCAATCCAGCATCCCGTAGACCCCAGGATCCAATTGTGCCAAGCATCCTGGCCGATATCTATGGTGATGTTCAAGATTGCCAATATTGCAACATAATCCCAAGTCCCCCAAAAATGCCCTGCAGCGCCAAGGCTGGGACTCAAGGTGATAATGAAAAATAAAAATAAAAGTATACAGTGGAATAGGCCTAGGAGGGATTGGCATTCTCTTGTCACTGCAGTGCTACACAGTTGTAGGTTGGGTAAATAAGGAGAACCACACCACACACCGTGCTGTCCCATGTTGCCCCCGCCACCCTAGCCCGACGCGGTCCTGACAATCGCTAGGGTGCGGCCCCACCGTCGACCCGCGCTAATTGCAAGCCAAGAAAACCTCCAGTAGCTCCCCGTTGGGCAACGATCACCGTTACACAACGAGCCGTTCCTGCAGGGCGGCGGCGGGCGCAAGGCTAGTCCCCCGATGTAACCCCCGCGTCGTGCCGCGCCGTAGCACAAAGGGGGGCGTCCAAGCGGCGCTCGAGGGCAGGGGTCGTCGAGAGGTACCGATACTTTTTGTTTGTTATCTTACCTTGGCTACCTACCTTGGCTACCTACCTTGGGGTAGTCAGTTACCCGGTTCACTCAAAGTTAGCTCACCCAACGGGGTGCGTGCATTTCAACATCGGAGGGGTCATCTCGAGATGACCCCTGGATTCGACACGGGGAGTCAGTCGCCTTTGGGACTTGACCTCGACTCCATGTCATCAGCTCACCCACTTGTCTCCTTGTCCTACGCATGCCACGTCTTCTTACTCTTTCTTGTCTGAAAAAAAAAAAAAAAACACCACCACCGCACATGCTTGTTGGTGTCTGGTCTGCCATGGACTCAGCCCGCTCTCTACGCCGACTGGTGCTGGCATGTCTGGCCTTGTCGCCCGCCTTCGTCGAAGCTGCCATTAACCCTCATCATGCGAAACACGTGGAGGGGATGGCAAGACAAGTCCGCTACCAAAAGACGGGAAAGCTCGCCAGGAGACAAGGAGAGCCGGACGACGCTCCCGACTACTCGTGCTCGGCGAGCAAGCTGTGTAAGATCGGCTGCTGCGGGCCTTTGTGAGTTTTAATCTCTCTCTTTCTCTCTCTCTCTCTCTCTGTCTCTCAATGTGTGTGAAAAGCCTGAAACTGACATGTTTCCAGAGACGCTGAAGGAATCGGAGCCTGCGGTCTCGGCCCTGACTTTTGCGGCACCGCCTGCACCTCAACGTGCCACTACAAGTCCGAATGCGATCCGGGCTGGGGCGCGCAGTGGTCCAACGCGACCGACTGCCCGCTCAACGTCTGCTGCAGCAGCTTTGGCTTTTGCGGGAGCACCCCCGAGTTTTGCGGCAGCGCCGTCGTATCGTCGCCCGAGTGCCCCATCGCCCAGGGCACCTCCAACAAGTTGACCATCGGCTACTGGGAGGGGTGGAATTCCCAGCGCGCCTGCGGCACCATGACACCCGAGCAAATCCCCAAGGGCTACTATACGCATCTGTTTTTTTCGTTTTCGCTCATCAACCCCACCACCTTCCGCCTCGAGCCCATGGACGCAATCACCGGCAGCAAGTACGCCGAGCTGGCCGCCCTCAAGAAAACCCAGCCCGAGCTGCAAGTCTGGCTGGCCATCGGCGGCTGGGCCATGAACGACCCGGGGCCTTGGCGCACCACCTTTTCCGACCTCGCCGCCAGCACCACCGCCCAGGACGCCTTCTTTGAGAGCCTCATCACCTTCATGTCCACCTACGGCTACGACGGTGTCGACATTGACTGGGAATACCCCGTAGCCGAAGACCGCGGCGGCATCCCTGCCGATTTCGACAACTTCACCACCTTTATGGCCCGCCTACGCGCCCGCCTCAACCAGCTCGGCACCCCCAAGGGGCTCTCCCTCACCCTACCCGCATCCTACTGGTACCTCAAAGGCTTCGACATTGTCGGTCTCGAACCCCACATTGACTTCTTCAACGTCATGACCTACGACATCCACGGCGTCTGGGACTCCACCATCGAGGTCCTCGGCCCCTACGCCCACGCGCACACCAACCTCACCGAAATTGACGACGCCCTGAAGCTCCTCTGGCGCAACAACATCAACCCCTCCCGTGTGAACCTCGGTCTCGGCTTCTACGGCCGCTCCTTCACCATGAAAGATCCCAATTGCATGGCCGCCGGATGCGAATTCACCGAGGGCGGCAACGGCGGCGCCTGCACCGGCACCGCCGGCGTGTTATCCGCCACCGAGATCATGGATGTAATTAGCAACGGTGCGACCATGACGCTAGATCCCGTCGCCGCCGTGCAAATCGTCACGTGGGACACGAACCAGTGGGTCTCGTGGGACGACACGGTCACGCTCAAGATGAAGGTGGATTACGCGAACCAGCGCTGTCTGGGGGGCGTCATGGTGTGGGCGGTGGATCTGGACGATGGAACGCTGATCCGGAGTCTGGCTGACACGGGGAGGGACACGACGATTATTATGGATGATTTCGGTGATATTATCCCATGTTTTGGGTCCGGCTGGGAATTTCTCGAGATGTCGCCTGCGTAGAGGGGGTTTTGCTTGGCCTTTGGCTGCTTAGTTATCTTTTTTTTTTTTTTTCAGTTTGTGTACTACATTTTTGAGTCTACTTTTTTGCATCCAACATGATAATTAATCCTTCTCACATGGCTGCTCTGGTGCCCCCCCCCCTCTCCCCCCGCCAAGAGTGAGTTTTTTCTTGGGGGGGCGAAGGAGTGAGTTTGACTTCATGGCTGCAAGGGCATGAACAACCCTGTTGAGAGTGATCATCAAGAGACAGTGCATGCATGTGTGTTAAAATATAACGACTGAATTGATAGCTACCTACTTTGTAGAAATAAGAAAAGACCAGACAGAAGCCTGGTCCCCCGGACGGGCATGAAAACTAGAGGCAACCCGACCCCCCCGAGGGCCCCGAATCGCTCGCCTTGTAAACCTTCTTGAAGCTCGACACGGTGTTCAGCAACGACAGCTTGGTCCCGCCGACGTCGGCGTACATGGTGTTCAGGGCGAGGATGTCGAGGGCGCTCGGGAACAAGTTCTTGGGGATTCTCTCTCCGTTGGGCTGCTGCAGGATGCGGGCACGGCGGTCGGGTTCGCCGGGCTCCTCGTCGGCCCCCATGGGCACCCCTCCGGCGCCCGATGCGTAGATCATGATGGAAGCCCAGTCGACGTCGCTGGCACCCTTGCCGTTGCTGTGGGGGGTGCCCACTCCGGTCATAGGCAGGTAATCCGAGGCCGAAAATTGCGCGCCGGCAGCCAGCCTAAAGTTGCTGCACATCTCCTCGATGGTCGTCCCCCGGGTGTTGCCAAGGTTGTTTTGGCCGGTTTGCACCACGAGCCCCCCGCCGGCCGCTGTCCTGGCGTAGTCAATGAGGTTATCGCAGTTCCATCCACCTGGGTTGCCGGGCCCAAAGACCTCTCCGCCCTCGGCGCCCACGACGTTTGCCCAAAAGTTGGGGTTCTGGTGCTCGTGGAAGAGACCCCACGCGTGGCCGAGCTCGTGGGCAAAGTTGGCCACGACGTCGAGCATGCCCATCTCGCGGTCTGTCAGATGCATGGCGGGCCCTCTGCCGGTAAAACCGACCGAGGACGCCATGCCCGCGTTCGGACCGTTGCCCGTGTACGAGATCATGAGCACGTCGTCGCGGTCGTTCACGCACGTGTCGCCGTGGGCCTCTTCGATGCGAAAGTTGCTGTTGAGGCCCTTGGCGATCCAAATCTTTCGCGCATCCTTGAGATTCTTCTTGAGCATGGCCTTGGCGGCTTGCGTCTCCGTGTTCGTGTTGAAGCAGTACCGAATCAACCGGTTGGGCCAAGGCTGCGTCACTCCGAAGCCGGTCCCCTTTCGAGCGTAAAAGTAGCGCCGGTTGAGCGAGTGACGATTCCGCGGCGCCAGCGCTGGCTGCCAGATGGCGCTGCCGGCGAGGACCTGTTGGCCGTGGAGCAGAAAAGCAAAAAGGAGGGACAAAACGAGCGTGAGGGGCGCCATCGTGTCGTGGTGCTCCGAAGGGATTCCAGTGCGGGTTTGGCTTTGGGGAAAGCAGGTAAAGACTGTGTCGTGTGACTGGGAGAAGGAGACGAAGAGGACGGGTGACTGCGGAAGCAGCAACCTCATTGCTCTTTCCTGGCTTCTGGAGCAGGACCGACGGGTTTCGGGGAGGGTCTTGGCAGCTTTTCCCGCCCGGTCCCGAGACCTCTACCTCGGGCAGGTGCCTTACCTGATTGAGCTGGGCAATTTCGCGCGTGCTTGGTAGAAAGGAAGCTATCCAGACTCAACATGTCGCGGTGCACCATGCTAGCGGTCGGGTAGCCTGATGCGGCGCACCTGCATGCTCGGCGGTTACACCGACAAGACAATTATTGCTGCACAACGGGGGCGATACGCGGCACCCGGCATCTGCCTCGCCTACGCGGGGGTATCCGCAAGGTACGGCGCCTTGGCTTGGTCGGCCCCGCTCCCTTCCTGCTGGGACCCATGTCTTGTACCTCTACAACGCGCTTGTCTCAACTCCAAACCTTTTATTTTTAAATTTACCGGGATCATCATCACACCATCTCGGATCGCAGCCAAGGCTCCATGTCCAATTCAAGAGTCCAAGACGACGCAGCAGCCAGGAGACGGGACATTGCGAATGGGACCTGGAAGCGGACGACTAGTAGCACATCGTGAGCAACATGAAGCTCGTTGACCGGATACCTTTGGACCACCCACTCCCAGACCAGCTTCCATCTCCAAAGCTGTCATTCATTCACTCGTTTTCTCTCGTTGATACCTGCCTATCTTAACTTCTGGTTTTTTTTTTTTTCTTCCGGTACTTTGCGATGGCCTCACGACCATCTAGGCGCGGCCAAAGACCCGCCAGCGGCGTGACCGCGGTGCTCACAGCTGCGGTGCTGAGCCTTTCGATGCGACATGTGCTCGCCGTCGAGACATCGCCGGCGGGGCCCACCATGGCGGGCATCGCCTGGGACTGCAGCGGCTGGCACACGGTGATTTCGGGCGACACTTGCTGGGACATCTGGCAAACCTACACCCTCACGGAGGCCGAGTTCCTCGAGTGGAATCCCGCCGTCTCGGCTGGTTGCGCATCCAACTTCTGGGCCGGCTACAGCTACTGCGTGCGCGTCGGCGCCCCGGATCCTACTTTGACGGGCATCGTCGCCAACTGCGACAAGTGGCACACAGTCGTGTCGGGCGACACTTGTTGGGACCTCTGGCAGACCTACACCATTACCGAGGCCGAGTTTCTTGAGTGGAATCCCGCCGTCACCAGCGGGTGCGCCAGCAACTTTTGGGCCGGCTACAGCTACTGCGTCGGCGTCAATGACAACATTCCCGGCCCGAGCAGTTCGTCCGCCGCGCCGTCTTCGACCCCGGCAAGTGCCAGCAGCAGCATCGTCAGCAGCAGCTCGGTGCAGCTCAGCAGCACGACGCCCTACTCGATCCGTTACCCCGTCACTTCCTACCCGCTCACAACTTCGACCGCCGAAACAGCCCTCCCTCCGCAGCGCACCTTGGGAAGCCACCCCACGTACTGCAACACCTGGCACCTGATCGGCGGCGGCCAGGGCTGTCAAGAGGTTGTCAACTTGTACAGCAACCGCCTGACGGTCGAGCAGTTGTATGTCCCCTTTTTTTCTCTTCTCTTTTTCATTTTCTTTTTACAGGGGCTAACTTGGTTGTCTACCAAGGCTGGAATACAACCCCACCATCGGAGAAGAATGCGACGGTCTCTACGCCGGCTGGTACGCCTGCGTCGGCATCCAAGCGCAGGACTCGAGCTCGATCGGTTGGTACACGGTGCAGACCCCCTTCACCGAACCCGCGTCGACGGCGTACCCGGGCTACGTGGCGACCGAGGTTCCCACCTTCGCGCCCTCTCCGACGCAGGCGGGCATCCCGCCCTCGTGCCAGAATTTCTACCAGGCCAAGGACGGCGACAACTGCAACTCGGTGCTGGCCGTGTACGACTACATCTCCGAGGCCCAGTTTTTCGCCTGGAATCCGGCTCTCAACGACAACTGCCAGGGACTCTGGGTCGACTACCACTACTGCGTCGCTGACGTCCCCAGCCCCGACGATCTGCCCATGCCGCCCACCGTCACCGCCGCCGCATCCCCGACAGTGCCCGGAACCATCAACACGTGCCAAAAGTGGTACAAGACCCGGGTGAGAGACACCTGCGAGACCATCGTTTCCATTTTCGACACCTTCTCGGCTCTGGACTTTATCGCATGGAACCCCAACGTGGGATCGTCATGCGCCAACATCAAGCAGGACACGTACTACTGCGTGGGCGTCCCCGGGACCCCCACCACGCGATCCGCGGCCATCACGCCCACCGTGCCGCCTGCGCTGCAGACGCAGGCCGGAGTCATCTCCAACTGCACCCGATTCTGGCTCGTTTCGCCCTCGGACACTTGCACCTCCATCATCCGGGACAGCGGTGCCCTCCTGGCCGCCGACTTGACCGAGGACGGCTTCTACGACTGGAATCCCGCCGTCGGGAGCAATTGCGCCGGCTTGGAGGTGGACTATCACGTGTGCGTCAGCGTCCTCGAGTGGGACACCATTCCCCCCGTCAGCACTGTCACCCTCACGGACGGCCTGCCGGCGTCGTCGTCTCCGCCGGAGATCAGCAGTACCGCCTCTTCTCTTCCCGCTTCTTCCGTCATCAGTTCCTCGGCGCTCCCGTCCAACACACCCGTGACGACACCAACTCCGTACATGCCCGGAATGGTCGGAAACTGCGTGCGCTTCTACTTCCGCGGCAGCGACCCCAGTGCGCTGTACTGCTATGACATTGCCATGCACGCCGGCATCGACTTGGCCGACTTTTATTTGTGGAACCCCCAGGTTCTGAACGATTGTAGTGGTCTCTGGGCCGACACGTGGTATTGCATTGGCCTGCAGGGGTCGACACCCACCACCATCTCGACAGGTCTTCCCACTCCAGACCCAACTCCTTGAGACTGCAGGGACAAATTAAAGTGCGTAACTGTATCAATGGAGTTTGGAATATAGCAAATCAGAATGTATCTCCCATCCCGGTCCACTTGACTCCCCAGTTTGACGTCAGCCAATAGTCGTGGTACTGCTTCATGTCATCCCAGCCCGCACAAATCCAATACCCCAGGTTTTCGTGTTCCTTCACATCATTGGTCTCGCCCTCGCCATTCGCAAGGGTTCTCGCCGTTGCTGGGCCAAGCGCCTTCCAGAATCGACCGCGCATCACAAGATCCGCTGACTCGGCTTTCAGTCCAGCCTCTAGCAGAGTCCTGTACTTGGCCAGAAGCACCTGCCAAGCGCCACGCTGAATTGCGATATTGATTTCCAGCTCCGGACCGGCCATGCGGTGGAGAACACGTACCATATCTTCCAAGGGGCCGAGGAAGATGGTCTCGACTTCGGAGATGATGTCCTCGTGCACCCCGCCCCTGCCAAATGGCGGGTCGAGGTGGCACTGAAAGGAAATGTAGAGGCGACGAAGGTGCGGAAAGTTCTCGGGGACGCTGGCGCACAGGGTGTGCAATGGGCTGTCTATAGGTCGGGGAGGATCTTCCCATAAATCCTTGGCGTGGTTCTTTGCCGTTCGCCCCTGGTTGATGTCGTTGAACTTCCAGAGTAGCTCCAGAGAAGTGATCCTCGCCAGATGGCCGGGCGGGATCAAATCCGGTAGCCTGAGTTGTAGGTCCAGGCTGGAGATGTGGAACGTGTTGGTGCCATACAGGGCATCGATGCCTTCGACGTAGCTTCCCATTTGTTAGCACTCGGGCTGCGCGAGGGTGGATGAGTACAAACTCACGCTTCCTGGCAAGATAGCAACCAACCCATGACTCCAACGAAGCACGATGCACTGCTCTCGGCGGCGGGGCAGATGCACAGGGACTGGGATGCTTCGAGACAGTCATCATCGCAGGGCTCTACGGTCTGCAAAACTTGCATGGCTGCATATCGCTGCTCTCTCTCCGATTCAGAGTAATCTCCACGGCGATGGCAGACACAGCCGAACCATTGCCACCGCTTGGGGGACGAGTGATCGGGAACTAGTCCAGAGAACAGGTCGCAATGCTGGTGTCCTGCTGCTGCTGGAGTGGACGACGCGCTGGTTTTTCGCACGAGCGGGTGGCGGTAAGTCAAGTCGATGTGAAGAGTCTGGCCACCGAAGGCATCAGTGAGAATCTGGCGACGGAGTTCACGGGGCAGGATCGCGAAGAGGCCGTAATTTGAAGGGTTTGCGTCCGTCCGCGGCAGGTCCGACGGCCTGAAGAAGGGTGTTGGAAGGAACGGCCGAGGAAGCGGCCGCTCTGCGGGCGGATCGGGTAGGGGCTCCTTGCGGAGCTTATTGGCCTTGCTCCGAACCCAATTCTTGATGCCGCTCATTTCGTGCCGTGTTGGGTCTGCTGCACCGTTGTGATGCAGTGGAAGCTGCCAGGTGAAGAGGATGTCGAGGGAAAGCAGGAATTCGCGGCCTGAAAACTCGGTGCAAGTGAGGTGCGGGGTATTATAACCCTAACCCCTTCCAAGTTGGCTCTTCATCCTCCTCCCTCGTGCCGGGAGGAAGTGTGTGAGCCATTACTGCCAGGAATATGTCAGCTTCTAACACTTCGGCCCTTGCTCTGCCCCCAATTAGAAATACACAGAGCCATGCTATGCTTAGGCTTCTTAACGTCGTGCGCTGCACCCCTCAGCTCTCAGAATGAATCATACTCAATTCGGGGTCGTTTAGGGGTTGAGGGGCTCAAGCCGATTGGAGGCTCAACCTTTAAAATTCACTTCAGCGGCAGCCTTCTGTCCCGCCCCCAAATTGGATTCCTTTCTATGCAAAAGAGTATCCAGTGCTCAATAGCGCAACTTTGGCATTGGGATCTCACCAGTGTCATCGAAAGAAATAGACAATCTGTACGACACAAAGACGGTGAAGCAAGGCAGACTAGGAAATGGAGAGAGGAGACGAATTAAAGCAAGATATTTTCATCATGCCGAGAATACCGCAAGTGAGGGTAACTGGAGGGCTGGAGAGCTGGAGGGCCTAGAGACATGCAATTGGTTATTGTCAGACAGGAGGAGAAAAGCGCACAAGAGGTATCTCCATGTTGTGAGAAACGATTTTGCGTTCAAGAACATCAGAGCATCATCGTCATTTCTCGCACCAAACCCACTGTTCAAAACCATCACCACCATCACCCTTCTCCTCGCCACCGCCGTCTCCGCCATCCCCACCGACAGAGTGAATAACGCCGGTGGCATGCTGTCGACACGCCGGCGATGCGGCGTCATCAACGGTTGCGACGACACCAACTGCAACAGTCTGAACAACCCCAACACCGGTCTTGGAGGATGCCGCGGTGGGCCGTGGGACAAGTGCCCTTGCGCCGCCGTCTGCGACAATAAAACTGGGTCTTGTCGGCTGAACAACTGCCAGGGCAAGAACAATGTGTGCCAGAATGGTCCTTTTGTTGGTGTTTCTGTGTGGATTAGGCGGCAGGGATTGCCGGGAGGCTTCATTGGTCCTGTGCAGTGTAAGGGGTGGGGTTGGAGGAATTCTCGGTGAAACCCATCTAACTCCATAATCTGTCCCCGATCGGAGCTTCCTTTTATGCCTCCGGCTATCTCTTTTTGCCTCCAACGGAACCTCTAAGAGACACGGGCGGATTCGGGATGGGTGACAGCTTTCTTGTTGTACACTTTCACTTCTCGAACCCCCCTAAACCCCAACCTCCCCCAAGGGTCTCACCACCTTGGCGTAAAACCCCCCCTGTAACCTAGCCGCAACCTCCCCCTCGTCCTCTGAATCTGCCTCCCTCAACCCAAACGCACCCATCCCCATCAAACAAGCCACCACCGCATCCGTCACTTTACACCCCGCCAAGAACCTCATCCGATCTAAATTCTCCCTGCCTAATAACTTTCCCCTCGCCCCAATCACATCTTTGACACGCACCTTGTTTCTATCTGGAATGCCAAGGACTTCCTCAATGGGTTTCCAATGTGCAACCTCCACGAGGATGACGCCAAGGCTGTAAATATCATGGCGCTTGCGGTAGCCTAAGCGGCGAGACCCCTCTCGGGGACCGCCTTGGACGCCGGGATGGCGATATAGGTCATCTGTGGTGGTGAGCGGGGCGGAGGAGGACATGGAGAGGGCGCCGTCGGGGCGGGAGTAGTCGAATCCGGTTAGGTAGGGGTTGGAGAGTTTTTCTTCGCAAGTTGAGGTGGGGGATTCAGGAACGAAGAAGATGATGTTGGAGGAGCAGAGGCCCTTGTGGAGCCAGTTGACGGAGTGTAGCTTTTCGACGGCTTGGACGATGCTGTGCATGAGGGTGACTCGGGCGGCGAGGCTGGGAATGAAGGTGGTGTCTTGGAGAATATCGCGCAGGGAGGTTGGCGGTGTATGGGGATCGGTGTCGGGAGGGGTTTGGAAGACGAGGCCGTAGCGGATTCCGGAGGGCGATGCAGAGTGGAGGTAGTAACCGAGACAGGGCGGTGCACCGAAGTGTCGGACTTGGTCGTGCTTGCGGAGGAGGCGGACTAGCGTTTGGAAGCGTCGGAGAGTATCGGGGTCTGGGCCGTCGTCGGCGTTGTAGATGTGTCGGGGGTCTATGCGCTTCCACTCAATCCAGACGCGACTGCGGGTTGCTCCTTCGGGGTGGTACCATCCGGGGACGCGCACTTCGGTTGTGTCGTTGTCGTGATCATTATCGTCGATGATGATATCGTCTTCTTTCAGTTCAAGAGGTCGATCGTTATGATTGTCGGAGCCCAAGCGCAGGTTCATCCTCGAGGCCTGCGTCAAGCCTCCCTCGTCTGCCGCCGCGGCAATGGCTTTGAATTGCCCTAGCTCAACCAACTTTGAGACCAAGGACGACTCTGACGTCTTGGGCAAAGGTGAGGTCTGGCCGAATCCTCCTGACATGATCCCATTGCGGCCAAGTCTTTGTCCTCCTTCCGGGGTAATCGGAAGCAGCCCCGCTTGCACAATCTCATACACTTGATCGAGCCGATTGTTGAGCTGCATGATTTGATATACCGTTTGCACTTCAATCTGCCTCAGCGTCTGCAGTTGGTGTGTGTTGAGCAGCTCCTGAAGGAAATTGTTTGACGCAACAAGCCGAGAAAGTAGTTCCTCGACTTTCGCTCGGTCAAAAACAACCCAGCGGAGACGTGATGGGTACTTGGTGCTTTCTTTCGCAAAATCCAGGGCCTTTCGAAGCATCGGGTTGGTGTGAGGAAAGCGGCTCGCCAATGGGTCCCGAGATTTGGGTTGTTTGCAATCAGCGTCAGATTCTGACGGGATGGCCTCGACCAGGGGCTTCGCAAGCGGACGCAGTCGATCATCCAAGTGCCCGAACCGCATGATCATTTTTGATTGCTGATCCAAGACGTCCAGAAGGATTGTCCTGTTAGATGGGTTGATGATGAGTGTTTCATCCTTCTCGGTGAGTTGGGCCACCGACGCAAAGTCCAAAAGCCGGTATTGCTCTGTTTTGAACCTGATGCGGATGAACTGGTAGTCCTTTTCGAAGTCGCTCGCTTCGGATATCAGTTGGTACGCTTTGACGCAGCCGGCGAACACCTGGAATAGGAGGGATGCCGCCCCGAAGGAAACGCCAATGGGATCCATGGTAGCAGCCACGTGATTTTGCGACAAAAGGGCATACCCCTGGCCCGAGTACCTCAAGAGTGTCAGCTGGCTGTAGGTATTTATGAGATGCTCTGTGCCCAGAGCGAGTTCGTGCTCTCCGGTCTGACAAATACATGAGGTGACGTTGCCCTCAAGGCACTCGCGGCACCCGATGATGGCATGCCCAACACATGACGGAGAGTGGTACGTCGAGCCATGTGCACCGCCGCCCAAACGTGGCTGGGACGGATCGAGCGATGCCCGAGCCATTTTCCTGACGCTAATGCAGCCATAGCTGTACCCCACTTGTCTGGCACCTGCTGTCGTGATGTTTCCCCAGTTGTGATTGGTAGCCTTGCATCCTGTTTGGGTAAAGACCTGTCGTCAACGGAATGCCTTGGGAGGCACAGCCCCTCTTCTCGCACTAAAATCGCAATGATCCTCACCACCTCAACACCCTCGGTCTCCCGAGGACTCACGCTGAGCCCGGTGAGTTGGCCAATAGGACGTGGGGTCCAAAAACTGCGCCGAAATGTAACCTCTGATTGTGGCGTCCACCTCACGATGCCTCATAATGACCGCCGATAACGCGTGGTGGTGCGCGACCCCAGCGCCATATTTCAAGTCTCGCGTTGGCAGTTACCCCCTGAAATGGTTCCCCGTTCCCCACATGTCTTCCGTTCACCTGTCTTTCACACCCCGTGGAAGCCCCTGAAACACCACCAAAATGTCATCGTATTACGAACGACCCTACTTCCAAACTTGCGGGGACGGGGATGAAGAGTGCTTGGGGCCACGCCATTCCGCCAAGGCCAAACCACCTGCACCTGGCAAGCTCACCCTGACCCCTCCCAAGCCGGCCGGACCAAAGTGCATCCTCGAGCCCCTCCTCAAACAAGCTCTCGAGAAATGGCTCCCAAAAGCCCAAGACCACGCCGCCAATAAGAAAATATTACGTGACGCCATATTCCCCCGCATCCAAGAGCTGCTGATGCAGTATGGAAAGGCCGAATGGAGTCTCCTCCCTCGAACCTTTGCCATTCTGCAAATGCTTGGCTGCCCAGAACTGCTCGACCAATTCGTGGCTCAGAAACGCTCCGATTCATACCTCCCTTACAACGACAGCAATCTCCCCGGAGCCGTCAGCGGTACCCTTCGGACCAAGTTCCTTAAACTGCAGCGGATGGTGCTCTGCAACCAAAGGGACGTCAAAGCGCTCGAGGACGGCGGAGAACATGTGCACTTGAACGGGACAGGCGATAACTACTTCGAGTTTGTCGAGTTGTTGGGAAAGGGCAAATATGGCATCGTCGATCGCGTGCGCAGCCGCCAGACCCTTAAGCACTATGCGAGGAAGTGCATCCACCGAGGAGTGTCTGCGACCCTCGATTCTCGCATGTATCGACAGTTCGAGGGAGAAATCCAAGCTCTCAAGCGGCTCTCACATCCCCACATCGTCAAGCTGGTCGGATCTTACACCGATAAGGACAATTTGGGCGTCATCATGACGCCGATTGCCGACATGAATCTCGAGGAGTTTCTCACGTCCCAGAAGAGCCCCATTCTCCGCAACCGGTCATTGCCAGAATACTTTGGGTGTCTTGCCACGGCACTGGCATATCTGCACCAGCAAGACGTTCGACACAACGACATCAAGCCGAGGAACGTGCTGGTCAAGGACTCGAAGGTGTACCTTGCCGACTTTGGGACGTCTCGCAGCTGGGGAGCCGAGGAGATCAGCACCACGGTTGGAATGCACGAAGGCTACACTCCGCGGTATGCCGCTCCTGAAACCCACGACACCAATGGTCCGAGGAACCGAGCGAGCGACGTGTGGTCTCTCGGTTGCGTGTACCTCGAGATGGCAACGGTGATGATGGGCCGTACCCTCGCCGAGTTGGACAGGTTTCTTGAGGAGAATGGTAACCTCCAAGTCAGCGCCTTCTGGGCCAATCCTGAGGGTGTCGCACTTTGGATTGAGGAGCTTCGCAAGTGCTGCTCAAGAAATGGCGGTAAAGAGGTCTTGGAGTGGACGGCATCCTTGCTTCAGATCTCGCCAGCTGACCGACCAACCGCTGCCCAGCTGCGAGGACGAATTGCCGAACACCAGTCGCGGGATGCGTTTATCTGTCACTCTTGTGCGTCTCAGCATGGGCTCAACCCGCAGGAGACGGGGATCGTTGAGGCCGGCCTGATCGCGGAGGAGCACCCGGGGTGCAGCTCGGATTCGGACTCCGGCGACTCGGATTCGGATAGCGCGAAAACGGCCGAATCAGATATCTCCGAGCCCAGCACCGTGACAGACGTGGACTTGGAGCGTTCTGGAGAGAGGACTGATGAGGAAATCGGCGATGTCGAGGAGGGCAGCGCTGATGAGAAAGAAGAGCCCAGTGACGCGGCGCCTTACTCTGACTTTACCGATCTCTCGCCAAAGTCCGACGAAGAAGTTGCCGACGCGGTGCCGGACCCTCCTGAAGAGACTCCACACGACGAGCAAGAAGAGAGCCCGCCCCCGTATGAGGCCGTTCCCACACCAGTCAACAACCGACCAACTCCAAACGCCGAGACCCGCTTCATCCTTCTCCCACACGACCGCCGCCCCGAACCAGCACACGAGGACTCCCACGACCAAGACGAACCCAGCAACGAATTCATCCCCCCGGAGCCTGTAAAACCACCTTCTTTCCTCCGCCAGGACCCCATCCCCAGATCAACCCTCGTTCCTTCATACATCCTCGCCGGCAAGAATCGCTTCTCCCAATCTGAGCTGGCTACTCCTCCCGACGGAACAACCACCAACCTCTTCGTGTACGGCCGTCTCATGTTCCCCAGCGTCCTCTCCGCCATTGCCGCCCAGTCCACCAAGGGCGTCTACTCCTTCAAATGGAGGCGTCGTCTCCTCCCCTCGTCCGAAGACTGGTCAAAGATCGATCTCTCCATCCGCAGAGCAAGCGAAGCCATGACCCCGGCCCGTCTCGAGGGATACGACCGGTTCAGGCCGCGCGGCCTCAACTGCGCCGTTATCAAGGATGCGAATTCCACTAGCCGGGTCGTCCGTCACCGCCGAATTGAAGGCTACGATGACTTCCCCGAAACGCTGCCGGGTCATGTCGAAGGTTTCCTGATCCTCGGGCTCCGTAGCGAAGCCATTCGATACTGCGATCTCCTTTTCGGTTCGGACCACCGCACCATCCACACGATGCGTCCTCAGGATGATGTAGACCGTGACGATCCTGACTCCCAAACCGACTTCAGCGATCCAGCGCCTTTGCTCAAGCGATGCACGGTCCCAGTGCAAGTGCAAACTCTCACTGGCGAGATCACCACCGTCGTTGCTGACACGTACGTCTGGGCGGGACGCAGCTCCGAGCTGACGAACCTCTGGGAGGAAGAACGGTTCCTTCGAAGTGCGCCGATGCAAAAGATCCTCGAGGCGCAGCCAACCTGGTCAAAGGAGGAGCAGGCGCTTGCGAAGACGATGAAGACCTGGTTTGCGCTCGTGGGTGACTATCTCGTTACGCCGATCCAAACCGGCAACATCGCGGAGCTGAGGAGGCTTCTGGACGACAAGTTGAACCCCAATGCGGAGTGCCGTGTCTATGGGTCTCCGCTGCAAGCCGCGGCGGCAGCCGGAAGATCCGAGATGGTTCGAATGTTGCTGGACTATGGGGCCGATGTCAACGCAGTGGGTGGGCAGTATGGAACCTCACTGATCGCTTCGGCTTGCACGAGCCGCAAGGCGATCACAAAGTTGCTCTTGAAAAAAGGGGCAGACGTTTTCGCATCGGACAGCGTACACGTCAACGCTCTGTATCAAGCTGTGGCGAACGGTGATTACGCGGTGGTTGAGATTCTGCTGGAGCATGGCGCTTGGCTCGGGCGCGACTGGTACGAGACTCGGGATTTGGCGGAGGAGCGCGGAGATGAAGACTTCCAGGCGCTGTTGGATTCGTACGACGTGAGAAAGATCCATCGTGCGCATGTGGCTGCCGGGTGTCGATATGACAGGCGGGAGATCGAGGACAACGCGGATGGCAGTCTTGGCAGCTGGGAAGGGGTCAGGTACTCGAAGGTGACGCTAGCTGTGGTCCGCAAGGCCGCCGCGGTACAAGGCGACTCCGGAAGTTGGAGGGGAAAGAGGGGTGTTGCTGTGACGGTAGCTGCACTCGACGCCGGTGCGCCCTTGAGACTGATTGGCATGTTGCGGAAGGCTGTGGCACCATTGCAAGCTATCATTGAGATACTACGGAAGGGCGACGAAGAGCAAGAACGGAGGCGCCTAGCCAACCAGAAAGGCTTTACCGTTGAATCGGAGGCATCGAAGCGGGACCCTGAGAAGACAGCAAGGGAGGAGGAAAGTTCGAAACGACTGTCGCGAAAAGGGAACGCCGGATCATTCAACCACAAGAGTCCGGAGGTGGCAGGCGTTGAGTACGGATACGGCGATCTTGAGAGGCCACAACGCTCTTCGCCCGTAGACTCTCCGCATCCGGAGCGAAGTAGGCGAGTCCGTTTCGTGGACCATACATAGCGAGAGTAGGAAGATTCTTGATTGATGAGCCATGGCTCCTGTGTACTGCATGCGAGTGAAGGCGACGGAAAGAAGTCTTCCGGAGCCGGACCATCTTCCTCAAACAAGAACATACTTTTTGAGCTCGGCATCTCCATTCTTCCACTTGTGCACCGCCTTCCCATCCATGTGCCCATGAATGTATACGTCGCCGACGAACCGATACTCTCCCCTTGTCCCGCTCTCACGCAAGAGGATCGGGGTCGAGCACCCCAGCGGAACGACAACGATGTCACCCGGAGCCGTAAACCCTGAGCCCATCCCAATGCGACCTTCTTCCGTGCGGAGAAAGCAACGTCCCATCATGCGGCTCCCAAAGTGTTTATCGAGGAACACCTCGCGTTCCCCTGGCGGAATATCCACATTGACGTCGAGAAACCCGAGCAAGCTGGAGTCAAGTGGTAGATACGGCAGATTCGTCTGCAAGAACGATGCGAAAACGTGATAGCAGACTGCTAACCACTGGTTCGGTCGATCCCACGGCGACGGGACTTGGCCGAGGCTTAGGGCTTTGGCGAAGTGCTGCTCTGCTGCCAATTTTCCCTTTTCGCTCTCCTTCTTGATGCTCTGGAGAAGCAGTGCCCTCCACTGCAGAAAGGCCATAGCGTAATCATCGCAGGTGCAGAGCGTGCCCACTGAGATCCCTCTGATGCTCACAGTGCCGAGGTGCACAGCGGAGATTTCGAGCTTGTTGAGACGTTCGTCGAGAAATCGGCAGACAGCCTTTGTGTCGCCGGCGGCCTTGAAGCCGTAGGCGTGCCAGTGGCTGAGCGATGCTACCTGCGGAATGTGAGACCAGTCAGGGACAAATGAAGGGAGGTTGGCAGAGCTCTTATGCGAAGGGAAGTGTATCGCGTCGCAAATGACATCCAAGTTCTCGGTCGTCTTCAGGATGTAGTCAACGATTTCCGTGTAGATTTCCTTGAGCGAAAGACTGTAGTCGGCGCGAAACTCGTTTCTCACTTTTTCAGGGAGAATGCCAAGAACCCCAAACAGCTTGTCTTTGGGGTCTGATGCAAGCTTGCGTCTGCACGCCCGGAGGACCTCGAGTAATGGCTCATCCTTGTGCTCGATTATCGGCCTCAGATTCGGGAGACTTGCTGGTCCGTTGGAGACCAGGACCTGCGGGTAGGTGAACTGATCAGAGGTGGGCCCGTACTTTTGCCATCGGGCGTGGCGCTCAAGGAGGTCGCGCTCAGCTCTGAACGTCATTGACCCATCTTGGTAAATGCCCCACGAAACCTTCGTCGGTCCGCAATATACCGTGATATCCTTGGCGTTGAAGATCTCCTGGACAACCCAGAGGCGTCTCCAGTAGTCTCTTTCGAAGAGCGGTACAACAGCCAGGAGCGCGCGCCGTGCGGAACCGGAGGACATGGCGTCGGCGAGTTTCGGGGCGGGGCTGCCATGGCTCGCAAGATCGCAAAGCAGGCCTATCGCTTCAGTGCTGTCGTCCTTCTCGGGGCCCAACCACACGGCAACTGAATACGCAGCCGCGAAGATGTTGGACATGAGTTGAACCTGTTGCGTGCGTTCATCGGGGTTTTGCTGGTCGATCGAGAGGGCGTCTGCCCAGACAAGTACCGATTCAGACTTTTGGCGTAATGCACTCAGTGCACCGTGTAGACTGACAGATATCGAAACCAGCGCACCCTCGAGCTCGATCTTTCGCGTATCGCCGGCATCTCCCCATGCGTAAGAAATGGCCACATATCGAGGGGGGTTTCGGAGCGAGACATGGACAACTTCGCACCGGAGCATCGTCTTTCGTTCGGGCAGTATCCGAATGAGCCTGATGAATGAGTCCTCCAATGGCCGGTACTGGTGCTGCCGGTCGCCAACAACGGATGTTCGGTAAGAAGAGGTTGGCTGAGCTGACCAGCTGCCGGATGGCATCTCCGTAGGCATTCCACTCCTCAGCGAGATGTTCCCCGGCGAGCCGGTGAGCAACTGGGCCTCGGCTTTGCTTGGCGAGTTTGTCGGGTAGTCTGCCATGCCGGGACTTCTGGAGAGCGGACTGGAGCGGTATGGCACTTCGCGGACATTGGTGGACCGTCGTCTGATCTCAATCGGCGATGAAGGGGCTGGAGGGAGGCGATTAGTCCGGTCCTGTTGAGGTTGAGCCCGCTCCGGTTCTGGCGGGTCTTCGAGGCGGCTGTGCTCGGGGATGCTGAGAGGAATCAGTGGCGGTGGGCCGCCATCGACGAATCGAAAATCGCGTGCAGGCTCGTGGTCTCCGTCGCTATCATCAAGCTGGAGTTCATCACTGCTCTCCGCCTGCTTCGAGTCCCTCCTGCGACGGGCAGAACGGTCCTTGACGAGGGCTCTCTCCGGATTTTTCTCACGGCCTGACGACCTGCGGTTGCGATCTCTGAGGCGCAAACTTTCACGATCGGCCTCGTCGTCTTCATCCCATCGCGAGTCACGTCGCACCTCACGAATTTCTTCGTGGTGACGGCGCACAGGGCGGGGGGGAGAGAGGGGTCGCTGGTGTCGGAACCTTGCAGGACCAGGATCGTCGGTGGACTCTCCGTCCTCAGATGGACTTCGCGCTCTGGAGCTGCCTTCGAAGCTGTGGTGTGTGCGGGTGACACGAGGGCGCGTTCTTCGAGATTCGTAACGTGACCGGGGTCGCCCGTCGTCATCGGAGCTGGAACCGTGGCCTGTGCGGGACAGCGCCAAGTATTGACGGGGATCCTCGAAGCGAGCGTCGCGGTAATCTGAGCGAGAGCTGGCCATTTGATCTCTTGGACCGGATGGATTAAGTTCGGATCGCTGCGTCTTGACTCTGGCCTTGGGCAGAGACGGGAATGAAGCAATGCGGTCAAGTTTCTGTTCGACTGTGGTCGAAAGAGGGGCATCCACGCGCTACTGCCTCAGGTTGGGCGTTTGCTTCCTGCCCGAACACCAGCTGTTGTCCTATCAGGGAAATGGACCCACTTACACACGTGGTCACCCTCTGATTGGGTACTCGACAATCCAGTGGTGAGAATGTGGGTCTTGCTCACATCTGGCATTCTGGTGCGTGTGAGGACAAAGACCGGAGACTTCCTCCCTAGGTTTTGCTTGGCGATCAACCCTGTGGGCAGCTTGAGCTTCAACACTCAAGATCATCCTGCGAACTACATCCACACTCAAAAGGGCCGAAAATTTTTATGGCCGCAACATCTCACCAAGACTGGAGGGAGCTAAGTTGCCACGACGATACCATATTCCTTTTGTTCGGGAAAGGGGCGAAAAGAGGCAATACACAGAAAGCAGACGACAGCATTTTGAGCAATTACGGACATGACATAGGACCGATTCAACTCTCCAACTTCTCATCTTCCCAACTTCCAATTCCTTCTCCCTTCCTAAACCCGCCACTTTAGCCCTCTGGGGGTGCTCAGTCGAAGCTCACTAACTGAGCTGGAGACCATGCGGCGCAGCGCCACAATGCGAACCCCTGAGCAGAAGCCCCGCATGTGCCTGCCAGAGGCACAAAACCTTGGTTCCGGCTCAACCACCTGCCATCTTCACTAAACAACTGGCTATTTCGTCTCCAGCTTCTCAAATCGAAACTAAGCCCCCTCCTGGTAAACCCATCCTCAATCACCCAGGTCCCAGTTCCATGACAAAATGGTCCCCGAATTGCAACCCGATCAAACCCGCGCGCCTGCCCCCGCAGCGACCGAGAAATCTCCACTCCTGCCAAGGCCCGAATCCGACCACGCGCCGCCCCCGCGGCCCATTCCGCGGTGGGTCATATCAGCCATTAGATCACCGCGGTTGGCGGACTCATCATGATCACGATGTGCTTGGCGATCAGTATCATGGATGAATTCTTCAGTCCCCGAATGTATTTCTTGCCTTGGGCTTTTAAACAGGGAGAGGTTCGCAACATTTTGGTGGTTAGTCGCTCGTTCCTTCCCCTCACCCAACCTGTCAATTTGAGCTGACGCACCTTTCCGTAGGGAATGGTCTCGACGGCCCGGGCAACCGCCAGTCCAGTGCGCGTCCGCCAGTTGGGCGTGCCAATGTCGGCGCTGGTCGCCGTTTTCATGCATGTCGTTCAGAGCGGATGGCTGCTTCTCTGGTTCACGAGTGCCGCGGTGGGACTTCTTCGGGACCGAACCCGGTGTATCTCGTGGACACGTGTTGGCCCCATTGAGGAGCACGAATGCCATGAGTGGGCCACCAAGTTTGGGATATTTCTGTGGGTTTTCGTGGGGGTAGTGTTTGTTCTCGGGCATGCGACATTGTTCTCTTGCGATGGTGGTCGGCTAACACCGCCTCAGTCTTGTCCATGCTGCACTCTTCGTTTTCACTTGTGCAGGACCTTTCCGTGGTGTATCATGGCGGGATAGCCTAAGAAGCTGGAAGTTCCCGACTGGCCAGTTTACCGTTGAGTTCACGGTTAAGTTTCTCAGACATTATCGGGACTTGCCACCAGTCGCTGGCCAGACAGTTGCATCAGGGGCTGAGGCACCATGAGGAATGCGCATGGGGAAGTCTATGTGGCAGCTTCATGTCCAGCCTTGCCCGGGAAATTGCAGTTCTGAACACAGCTCCAGGGGTGCAGCGCCCGCAGTTCGGCCCGGAAAGTCGCGGCAGAGGAGAGACAGCCTTCCATGTTACGCCCAACACTCACTGTCCCCGGTAAGCGGTGATCCCTTTGCCATCAGTGACTCCCGAGGGGGGCGGGCTATCATGTTGCAACAACGTCGCTACCCGTTTCCACAGACTTTGTGAGCCCTTGGGTTTTCCAACCCTCGCAGCAATATTAAACCCACGCCATGTTTTTATTTGGTTTCCGCAGAACGAGAATTTCACACCCGGCACGTGGATCATATGTTCACTACCAACACGCCCGAAGCGCTCTGCTGATATTGTGGGGTAGCATTCACCCGGCTTAGGGCTTCCAAGTGATTTCGGAGAAAAGGGGCTTGGCAACCCGGCATTTCTTCACCAACGAATCCACTAGCCTGGGGTAAAATGGATCTGTCAAAACCGTTTAATCGGGTATTTCAGCGGGCCTAGATTTGTACCCTTTCGTATTTCTCCGAACTGCAGCGCTGCCATGCAAGTGAGAGCGACTTATCCACACAACCGGGGTACACCCCAGGGGGATTGTGAAGCTTGTTTGATAGGTGTGTTGATAAGGCAGAGGCCCGAAGATGAGGAGAAACCGGGGCCGCGGATCACATATAGATAGATTCCGCAATCCCCGCACTGGCAGTGGGAGGGCTCCCAGCACCGAACAAAGCAAACCAACATCTTGGCTATTCACTATGGTTTCCTTCACATTCCTGTTCACGGCCCTGGCGGCCACCGTCGTTTCAGCCAACCCCATCCAAACTCTGACAGAGCGTGGTATTTCTCCCGGCACCGGAACTCATAACGGCTTTTACTACTCCTATTGGACCGAAGGTGTCGGCTCCGTCGACTACAACAATGGACCCCGTGGCTCCTACAAGGTCAAGTGGACCAATGTGGGCAATTGGGTCGGTGGCAAGGGGTGGAATCCCGGCCGTCCTAGGAAGGTGGCATACAATGGAACATGGAATAATTATGAGGTCAACAGCTGTATGTTTGGCCGTCACTGATTTCCATCCCATTGTTTGCAATAACAAGATGGCTGGCAAATCCTGACACAAGACAGACCTTGCTCTCTACGGCTGGACCACAAATCCCCTCGTCGAGTACTACATCGTGGAAGCCTGTACGCACTCCAGTGACTCTCACCCGTGTATGGAAACGCTAACCTGGACATCTGATAGACGGAAATTACAACCCGTCAGCCGGTACGGAGAAGCTAGGCACCATCGAGGACGACGGCGGCATCTACGATATCTACAAGACAAGGCGCGTCAACAAGCCATCCATCCAGGGCACTTCAACCTTTGACCAGTATTGGTCGGTGCGGCAGGTGAAGCGCGTCGGTGGAACCATTGACACGCAGAAGCACTTTGACGAGTGGAAAAAGCAAGGCAATCTGCGATTGGGCTCATGGAACTACATGATTATGGCGTCCGAGGGTTACAAGAGTACTGGCTCGTCGGAGATTGAGGTCTGGGCTGCCTGAGCGTAGCATCCTTGCCATAGCCCCTCCTGTAAGGGGCTAAGTGATCAAATTGGCTCTCCAAGGACGTTAGTTTAACCAATGCTTTCAACAGCTACTCTGGCTTCTGTGCTGTCCAGAAAAGGTACTCGATGTAAGAGTGAAAGTTTGTGTTCTTCAGGTCCTTCCTCACCTCCACAAGAAACACCTCAGTCTCAACCTGATCTATGCCAATGGCAAGCAGGGGCCTCGCACCGATGGCGGCAAACAATGCTTCCAAAGCAGCCTGAAAATAGAGGCCGATGAGACGTAGACGTATATCCTATGGAAGCAGGTGGGTTAGCCTCGCACGCACCGTCTTGTCAGGGTTATCGTCTTACCTTGGGCCACGTCCCAATCGGTACTTTGAACTTTTTCACGCTGATGTTTTTGAACCCGGCCGCTTTCAGCTGTCCCTCAAGGTGATTTCCAATCCGAAAATCGTTGCCGAGCTTCTTCAGGGCCTCGGTGGCGGTCCATCATTCTTTGCACCTTGTAATCTTCGGGTGTTGATCCGTCGTCAGAGTAGGTGGTTCCACCGAACTCTTGAATCCCAATCCAGCCACCCGGCTTCAAATGTCTGTATTGCGTGGTCAGAACGGGAAAGTGAGAGAGTGATGAATCCTTCAACCTATTGGAATGCGTGCTCTAGGACCTTGTCTGGCTGCTTTAGAAGAGGGAACACTTGACGTAGGTGCGCACAATCGAAGTTCGACCTGTTCAGCCATTCATCCTCAATGTTGTCGACAATGAACTTGAGGGCTCGGAGGAACCCAGTCGGGCTGGATCGGGGCGAAATCGATGCCCAGGACTTCTGCCGTGGGGAATTGATCGGCAACTGGAGGGAGTCAAGTGTCAGCGATACCTTCGGTATTGTCCAAGTTTTTGGCAAAGGTGCTGATGCACAATCGATTGCCCAGATGCCCGTCCCTGTGCCTAGGTTGATAACCTTTTGTGGATGTTCACCGATTGGAGCGAAGAAGAGCTTTCCGCTGCACGATCGGACTTCAGTCAGCGGGCGTTACTTCCTCCTTGTCAGAACCCGGTTGACTCACTCGGTCAACTCTAGCATCAGGGCATGCTTCAGATCCTCTCGGTTTTGTTCGGGATTGGGTATCGGGCATTTTTGTAGGCGTGGTACTGCCCAAGACGCTGTCAGCAAAGTGTGACGACGTGGGGCAGGGATGCGCACTCTTCGTCCATTCTCGTAGGCATGTTCAAAAACGCTCGATGCAACACTGGTCGAGGCAGCAAACGAAGAGCTGTCGTAGTTTTTGGGATCGAACTCGTCGTCCTCCAGGTCTTCGGGGAGACCGACCTCGATGGCCTCCGTGGCTCGTGGTTCACGCTGCGAAGTACTCATGGCGTTTGGCGATCTAGCGGCTGCTGCCATAGCTCCACAGACAAGAAACCGGGGCGCCGCCAAGTGCGACCACTGCGGTCTTTAAAAAACTTTAGCTGCTCGGCTTTTCATCCCCGTTCGTAGCGCGCGCCTTCCCGCTCTCCCGCTCTCCCGCTGCCGCGCTCGCCGCCACAAGGATGGATTTTCTCCGCCGGGGAAGCGGTGGTAGCATCCCGCAGACTGGCCCTCGGTCCGCCATTGGCACCTCGTGGCGCCCGATACGCCGCCTGACGAGATAACGGGCTGTTGGTGATGTTCGTTTGCATGTATCTCGATCCCGTGCAGCGGCGCGGTCCAATCCGTGGGCAGCAAAGACATCCATATGCATGAACGTTGGAAATGGCGCATCTCCCACGATTGCGTGGGGGCGATTGTTCACCTCGTACCCCTACAGGTATATTCGCGTCGTCGCGCCCGGCAGGGTGCTGGGCTGTTCGACCCTCCCGGTTTGACCTGATCTCGTCTATCTCTTGGCACCGATGCTTGATCCAATCTTGTTAAGGGTCTGGTACCCGATTTCCACTTGACACTCACGTCCAAAGCTGTATAATTTGAACACCCCGGCGCTCAAGCGCTGGTTGGGTTGCGCAAGGCTGGGAAGGAGCGCTGGAAGAGAATGTCGAAATTGGCCCCGCAACGCTCCCGTCCCGTCCTGCTGGTCGGCCGTTCCTTTCTTCCTGCCATTTCAGCTGGCGCCGCGAATTATTTCCGCCGCTCGATCAAAGCACATTGCCCATCTTCAAACCTTCACTGACCGCAGAGGACACTGTGCTGGGCTCTTTCACGTGGTGGAATCCGAGTCCCCAGCTCTTCGTTCTTTGGGTAGCACCAAGATCGCCCACCCGCTTGCATGGCCGCAATATATGCGGGCCAATTGCGGCTCCGACATCACAGCCGCACAGAAGCGACCATGGCAACAGCGGACCTGATACGCCGAGAATTAAGATTGGTGTGTTTCATGCTCGGGCCGTTCCTCCACAAACTGTGGGAGGCGAATTTCCAACTTTTTCCATGTTACCCTTGGGACATGCGCGGGCTGATTTTGCTCCGCGCTGATATTGGCCGCTGCAATAACCCCAAGCATTTTCCCCAGGGACTAGATCGGATTTCTTCTCCGACCGTTGAGTCCCGATCTTTCCGTTCTCCACACCAATCGACTGACCCTACCCGGTGGTAGCTTCACTTCAGCGTGGCGCGCAATGAGTGTCTCCGACCATCATCTCTCTCCCGCAAGCGATGGCACGACCATCGTCAGCCAGACTCACAGCACCCTCGAGGTAGCTCCCGGTCGCGATTACGACAAGGAAGCGGTACCTGTTCCGTACATCGCGGGACAGGGTCTGGGCGGGACAGTATGGGCCGGCGCGACAAATCCGGAGGAGGCACGAATCCTTGGGCTCAAGCGACGGACGTTCTTCATCCTCGCCTGGATCGGATCGATCGTTGTCGCCGTTGCTGCCAGTGTTGGCGGCAGTCTGGGCGCGACCATGGGAAATCGCACGTGTGGCGTTGCAACAAACGAGAATGGCGTCACAGCACAGATTTCCACTGCTGTTTCGGCAACCGCTCGATCGCCCACGCCAGGAGTGTCAAGCAGCACGTTGAATTCGGGTGCTTCGCTGGAAAGGACGTCCCAGACTCCAACGGGGGCCCTCACGATCTCCACTACACCCCCAACCTCGACAAGTTCTACTCTGACCACAAACACCGCATCCGTCAAAATAGGCGGCATCGGCGGTCGTTGCTCAAATAACTGGGGTGGAGACTGCATCTGTCTTGACAAGGACGTATGTCGGACAAAATGGAAGGGCACACCTTACACTGGGACGCCGGACAACTGGCCATGTCCCAAGGATCCTGACAACATTATGGCGTGCGTCGTGAAGCCATGCTTGGGGAAGTCAGATCCGTCGCAGTGTCTTTGGAAGGAGACTTGTCGTGAGCCGAACCCAGGTGAGATTTATTTCTTTGATGAAAGTTGCCAGATAGCGAGACTTCGTTGCTGACGCTCTTCCTTCAGCTGTCGATTCGGCCCCAATATGTCCCGGCGAAGGGGACTTCATCTGCTGCGCACATTCTTGGTGACAACACCTCAAGAGAGACTTCCGCAAATGGCAGAAGAACAATTTTGACTAGACCTTACTGCCTCGAAGAAACAACCTATGCCGGTTCATTCAATCTACATCCGTCACAATCTTACAGCAACGCCTGGTTTCACTCTCATCCCTGCCTAATCCCCTCCATCATTCCCCTCACCATCTTCGCAGATTCCTCCACCTTCCTCCTCTCCTCCTCGCTCAATGGTACTTCAATCGTCTTTGCGATTCCCTCTCGTCCCAAAACAGCGGGCATGCTCAAACAACATCCATACTCCGGCTGGAAATGGGTCACTGCTCTCACATTCCGACGATCCCCTAATACGGACGCGCAGATGCTCGAGACGACGGCGCCGATGCCGAACGGTGTTGCGCCCTTTGCACGGACGATGACTTCGGAGAGATGTGCGGTGTCGCGCTCGAGCACGGGTTGCATCCCTACCAGGGTAGAGGAGGGAATGGATTGGGAGAGGGGCACGCCGGCGACGGTGGCAGTGGACCACGCTGTTAGTTGGGTGGAGGGTGTGTGAACTCCCAGGGCGTAAATGTCGATGGAGTTCGGGGCAATCTGTTGAACATACAAGGTTAGATTGGTGTTTCGGAGGAACAGACAGGAAACCTTCTGGAGACTTACCCCTATCTGCTCGGCCATCAACCCGCGCAGGCGTGCCGACTCCAGGAACGTTCCAGAACCGAGGACCTGTGATAGTGGAAGTTGCGAGACTTCGAGTGCTAGCGTCGTGAGCAGGTCGACTGGGTTCGAGACAACCAGGAGCACGGCGTCAGAGCGGAAAGGCGCCATGGCGTCCACGACGTTGCGGACGATGGAAATGTTGCGGGATGCCGAGTCAAGGTTGGACTGGCCTGTCAAAGTTTAAACTGTCAGCGATCTGCTATCTGCGAGGAACATGAAATGTAATACTCACCAAGGGTTTGTCTGGATCCAGCGGTGACGACAATGAGGTCGCACTGCCCGGCCTCTCGGTATGTTGCGGCTCGTACTCGTGTTCCTCGGTTGATGATGAAGGCAACATCAGCAAGATCGCGTACTTGGGCGTCGCGCAATGCAATGTTATTGTCGACGAGGAGTAGTTCGAGTTCGCCAGCGGCAGCAACGGTGGTAGATCCCAGAATCAGGGCGTATGCCGCGGCGCCGCCGACTTGGCCTACGCCTACGATGGCAATGCGGCGGGTGGTGGTGTTGGTGGTCGCCATCTTCGTTCTTTTGATGCTAGAGCTTCTGCTCTCCGTGGATGTTTCTTGTTGTCTCTGCTAACTGTAGTGTTTGCTGGGTGAGATGTGTTCTTGGGCCAATTGGTTCTGCTGGTGAAGACGGGCATCAGGTTTTATCAGACACATTTTCGGCATAATTCCACCCGCTCCCAACCGTCACGCTCTTTTAATTATTTGCCATCATGACCATACTCCGGGTGTTGCAACACAGGCGGTTCCCAGTCTGTTGAAGTGAGCTGATGTCCAACGTGCTAATCGAACGACCTTCCATTCCCGGAGCTGGCCAGACCAACCGCTATGTAATGGCGTGACAGGGGCTTTCCATGTTTCTTTTCCTCCGAATTCGTGTTATGAGCCGGGAATTGCCGCCACAAGGTTGCGGGGACCTCGGCATAGGGGTCTAGGGCCCACACTGTAGGTTAGGGCTTGGCCAGCTGCCTGCATGTTGACAGCTGCAGGGGACGAACGCTGGGTTCTTCGCTCCACACCTGCGGCAGTTCAATTTCCACTATGAACACTCCCATGTCTCCACGAGATCAATTGACCACCTAGCGCTTCCTAGCACTTCCACAAATTCACGCTGTCCCGACATAATGGAAGGTTGCCCGCCGACGCCTCCAGCAGGATGCGCAAGGGTAGACCCCGCTACCCCACGGGGAAGCAATTCGCAACCCCGCTGAGGCGGGAGCCCTCCCGGGGCCCTCCAGATCGCCAGGGTCCTCGATTGCTGACCTAATGAGCGGCTCGGATGCTGATCCGTGGTCCAACAACGCAGTTCGACACCTCCGGTGCACCAAATAGCCACATAAAGTATATCACGCTCGAAGCAGAGCTTGTTCCTAGTCATGCCAAGAGGTATGTGATCAATTAGTCGTTCTGTTCTAGCCCAATTACTCAGACGTCTTTGGCCTAGACAGCTCCTGCGATCAGACCCAAGCATGCCACTATGAGATCACCATGGTTTAGAATTGCTATGACCAATCACTACATCAAATTTCTGTTGTTGATGCGGGGTGGTGAGACCAAAGTGCTGTGGCAGGGGCGGCTAAAAGCGGGCCCTGAAGTCCACTGAACAACGCTCACCGAGGCATCACACCACTGGGACGGCAATGGGCGGCATGCACCACAGCACGCCAGTGGTGGTGGTCGAACTAGTTCGCATTTGGGCCCTTCTTTATATGAGAAAGCACTCGGTCTTTTCATGGTCATTATTTTCAGCAAGTCATGAAGATGCAACACATGTCATCGACATTCGAAGAATCAGCAAGAAGAAAAGACAACACGAGAACGACAAAATACAGCAAACATGGGAGACTCTTCATCTCCCCGAGACCTGGTTCGCAAGTTTGAGGACCTCGTACGCGGCGATGTAGGGCTGGTCGGGGGCAAGAACTCATCTCTAGGTGAGATGATCGGGTCGTTGACATCGAAGGGCATCGCCGTTCCAGGAGGATTCGCAACAACTTCGCATGCGTATTGGCACTATGTCGACAGCAATGGCATCAGGGACAAGATAGCGACCTTGGTCGAGGAGTGGCAGGAGGGGAAGCTGGCACTCGCCGAGACGGGCCAGCTGATCCGGAGACTGTTCCTCCGTGGCAACTGGCCCGAGGATGTTGTCGCCGCCATCAAGACGAGCTATCGCGAACTCTCGACTGCATCGGGCGTCGAAAATCTCAGCGTTGCCGTGCGATCCAGTGCCACAGCCGAGGATCTCCCCGATGCGAGCTTCGCCGGGCAACAAGAGACGTTCCTCAACATTTCAGGGGAGAGCGCTCTATTGGATGCCTGTCGACGCTGCTACGCATCGCTGTTCACCGACCGAGCCATCAGCTACCGCCAAACCAAGGGATTCGACCACATGAGCGTCGCCCTCTCCATCGGCATCCAGCGCATGGTGCGCTCGGATCTCAGCGGGTCCGGCGTCATGTTCTCCATCGACACTGAGAGCGGCTTCGACAAGGTCGTGCTCATCAACGCCGCATGGGGCCTCGGCGAAAACGTCGTGCAAGGCACCGTCAATCCAGACGAGTACCAGATCTTCAAGACTCTTCTCGACAACCCCGACGTGGTCCCCATCCTGCAGAAGAAACGTGGCGAAAAAGCCATCAAGATGATCTACGGAGACAGCAACATGCCGACCCGAAATGTCCCCACGTCCAAGGCCGAGCGTTCCACCTTTGTGCTCAACGATCGAGAAATCCTGCAGCTCGCACGCTGGGGATGCACCATCGAGAAGCACTACGGCTGCTCGATGGATATGGAGTGGGCCAAGGACGGCATCACCAACGAACTCTTCATCGTCCAAGCCCGGCCCGAAACAGTGCACTCGCAACGCGACCTGGAGGCTGGCCTCAAGACGTACAAGGTCGTCGACAAGGGCCGCACGCTGGCCACAGGCCTTTCCATCGGCGACGCCGCCGTAACAGGCCGCGTGTGCATGATCGAAAGCGCCAAGGATATCGACAAGTTCATCGACGGCTCCATCCTCGTCACCGAGTCCACCGACCCCGACTGGGTGCCTGTCATGAAGCGCGCAGCCGCCATCGTCACCGACCAGGGAGGCCGCACCTCTCACGCCGCCATTGTCAGCCGAGAGCTCGGTCTGCCCGCCGTCGTCGGCACCAATAACGCGACCTTCCTTCTGCACACAGGCCAGGACGTCACCGTATCCTGCGCCGAGGGCGACACCGGCTTCGTCTACGATGGCATCAGCACCATCACTAGCCAAACTATCGACCTCTCCATAGATCTCCCCCCAACCCGCACCAACATCATGCTGAACCTCGCCGACCCGGCCTCCGCCTACCGCTGGTGGCGCCTCCCCTCGTCCGGAATCGGCCTCGCCCGCATGGAATTCGTCGTCACCAATGCCATCCGCATCCACCCCATGGCCCTCCTCCGTTACCCTAACCTCCGCTCCGAGTCCGCCAAAGCCGAAATTGCCCAAATCACCAAAGCCTACCCCGAGGACCAAAAACCTCAATTCTTCATCGACACCCTCGCCCACTCCTTCGCCTCCCTCTGCGCCGCCGTCTACCCGCACCCGGCCATCATCCGCATGTCCGACTTCAAGACTAACGAGTACGCCGGCCTCATCGGCGGTTCCGAGTTCGAGCCTGACAACGAGCAAAACCCCATGCTCGGCTTTCGCGGCGCATCCCGCTATTACTCCCCGCGCTACCGCGACGGCTTTGCATTGGAATGCCGCGCCATCAAGAAGCTCCGCGAGGAGATTGGCCTGACCAACGCGGTGGTCATGATTCCATTCTGTCGCACCATCGACGAAGCCAAAAAAGTGCTGGGCGTCATGGCTGAGGAGGGACTAGTCAGGGGAGAAAACGGCCTGGAGGTCTACGTCATGTGCGAAATCCCTGCCAATGTGATCCTCGCGGAGCGGTTCGTCGAGTACTTTGATGGTTTCTCGATTGGTAGCAATGATCTCACGCAGCTCACGCTGGGTGTGGATCGGGATGCGGGGGATTTGGCGGAGCTGTTTGATGAGCAGGATGAAGCGGTTAAGTGGATGATTGCGAGGGTGGTAAGCGTGGCGAGGAGGAAGGGCAAGAAGATTGGGATTTGTGGGCAGGCGCCTAGTGACCATCCGGCGTTTGCGAGGTTTTTGGTCGAGTGTGGGATTGATTCGATTTCGGTCAGTCCGGATAGTTTTATGCCGGTCAAGAGGCATGTTGTTGCTGCTGAGAGGGGGTGTTAAGGGGGTGGGTGTGGGAATAGGGAGGTGGGGGAAAAGGCACAGTGGTTATTGTGTTGGTAGTTAGATCTTGGGTTGTAATTATAGTGGAATGTGTCGAAGCTGAAAGAAAGACAAATTGACGAGACAAAACTAAGTCCTCCCTTTTGAGAATCGGCGTCATGAGTAGACGAACTATCTCGCAGTCCCAATGGAGGACGTGTGGCGACGCCCCTACTGATGTCTAGACTTTGCGGATGTCTAGGAACAATCGGGGAATGCCTATAGGGAATGATTCCTACGGGAAGCCTGAATTCGCTCACTTGAGGGTCCCCCGGAGACTGCAGGGATCTGATTGCACCCGACTTCAGTTCTCATTGCAAATTTCGGATGGCAAGAACCAAGACAACGGGCCGGCGCACTAGCTGACAGTCGTTCCTACCACGGTTTTTTCCCCGCTCAGCAATTTCCCAGTCTTCCACGTCACTCCAGGTATTCCCGCATCGAAGAAACGTAAAAGAATCTCAACTTTCGCTCGGGGCTTCGCAAGCGTTTGGTGCTCTACTTTTAGCTCGCAACATAACGTATCCCCCCGCGGCAGACACGATGCCACCGCAACTCTTCACCGCCGGTGAGACCAGTTTCTTGGAGCCCCCGCAGCCTCTGGTAAGTTACAGTGCCTTGCTTTTTTTTTTTTTTTTTGCTTTGGTCAAGGCCTCTCCGAGTATAAACTGACACATCTCGCGACACCAAATTGGCATCATTATTTGATCCTGGCCACCCAGAGGGAGTCAAACCGTTCATGGTCTTATCAACAGAAGCCCTCTTCGATATCGCCAAAACTGTGTCGCAGTTCTCTCGAGCCGATAATGTCTTTTGCTCGACCTTTCTGACCGATACTGATGGGGTTGGTCGCCCTAGGGAACGTTGAAGCAGGGGAGCTTCAGGGCTTAGAGACCGAGATTGGTACTTGGACAGTCAAGTCTCTTTACGCCGTAACCGGCCTCCAGGGAGGCAAAGCATCAATCCCGCCAGGTCCCTACTTCCTTCGCGGCAACGCTATTCAGCAGGCCTGGAAGCTCTACCCGGATACGCTCGATGTCTTTTCCGTTGCTACGTATGCTGGGGACGTGGGTTCACAAGGGAATGTTGCGTATGCATTCCTGAGGCACCTAGAGAAATACCGCTGAGCTTTGATACATAGATTCTCTTCTCTGCCGTCGCTAGATATAGAGGGTATTTGGAAGGCTGTTGCTGTTCCTAGTCGACTCTACTCTGTCCTAAATCCAGAGAAGCCCCTTGCCGGCCAGTGAATCGCTATCAAGGATATCTATCGTCTCTCGGGCGACAATTCGACCTTCTCAAGCAGGCTATATGAGGCGACCTAAGGGCCTAACAAGTGCACAGCAGTCCTCGTCCAAGAGCTGATCAAGCTCGGAGCTATCATATTTGGCAAATCCAAAATGTCGGCATTTGCGTCGGCTGAAGAACCTACCGACCAGTGGGTAGACTTCCACGCTCCGTTCAACCCCAGAGGAGACGGTTACCAGACGCCCGCGGGAAGAGTGAACGGTGCGGCGGTAGCGTTGCCGGGCTATAACTGGCTGGGCTTCTACTTTGGAACTGATAGCGGGTGTCCCAGAATCTGAAAGTGGAAGTAACTCTCCGATAACACCACCTAGCATCGGGCATCATCCGATACCCGGCTGCCATTTGCGGCCTCTTCGGGCTTCGGTATAAGTCACAAACGGTCTTGATGGAGGGCATTGCGCCCTGTTGCTAGTAAGCGGTTTTTATCCATGGTCCTTGAGTTTGGCGTCTGATTAGCGATTTGCAGCGAGTTTGACTCCATGGGGCTCCTCGGTCGTGACCTCGAGACCTTTCATGAGCTAGTTGCGCTGACTGTTGAAGGAGGGGCCGAGGATGTGATGAAGGTATGTTGTCCCACCCTCAAAGAGTAGCCCATGTATCCCTCGTCGCTCGTGCTTGACGTTTGACTCATTGCTCCAGTATCCCGGACGGATCTTCCACCCGACTGACTATCTTCCTTACACCGAGGAACCGGTTCAAGCCATTCTTGAGGAGTTCACAGTGCAGCTGGAGCAATATCTTAGAGTATCACGGGAAGTCATTAACATCGCAGAGGTATGGGACCAGAATCCTCCGCTAGAAGGCGAAGGCAAAACTGTGAAAGAATTATTAGACAAATTACGAAGTTCTGTCCGGTTGCCGTCATCTGCATGATCCCAACAAGTGCTAGACGGGTTTCTATCCCTTCTAGTATGATGAATATAGCGTGAACAAGCAGTTTCTCGAGGATAACAGAAAGAAGTTCGGCAAAGATGTTTACTTTGGACCGTACATGCGCTGGAAAACTTGGGTGTGCCCATCGCATCCCTTTGCCCGGACTTATTCGCTAACGTCACCAGGGAAACGGGATCCAAGGTCATTTGGAGAAGAAGGGGCAAGGCCTGCGAGAGGGCACCATTTACCGCGGTTGGTTCGCAGAGCATGTTCTTCGACAGGACAAAGACACCGCGTCGGATGCCGTCCTCATCATGCCCCTGAGCTGTTACGCGCCCGGCTACCGTGATAACATTCCACAAGACCCTCATATCCCAATCCCAGATTCTATCATAGATTAACGCCCGTTTCCTACGTGCAGACAATCCGGTTCCCTCCCAGCACACAGCGAAAACAACCTCGCATCCATCTTGCGGATGCCGTAGCTTGTCCTCCCAGTGGGTCAAGTTCCCTACGAATCTACCGCCTCCAGTCGTCGGGAATACCATCCCATAACAGCGTCTCTCGTTGGTACTGAAGGTGAGTGACCTACAGGTTTTCATAGCAGCTGTCTAACACTCCTAGCAGAGCGATCTGATGCTGATCAACTTGGCAATAGAAGTGTATGCGCGTGTCGGGTGGGGAGACAAGCTGCTAACGGGACGCTTCACCTGGAAGCTTGGCGATGGCGTCAGGAATGTAGATGATGCGGGCACGAAATTAAACAAAGGGGCACGATGAGCTGCGACGTATGCTTTGGTATCATGGCAAAATCTCTCAGTTTTAGTTGCTGTTCAATGCGCTTTTACCGAACAGGGGGTTTCTATCGACAAAACGGACCGTCGTATAGCCAGAACATTTCAGATTGTCAGTCTACTCAGTTCTCAGCTCGCACGATGGTGCCCGTCGCGGTTACAATCGCATTGTAGCCATGCACTACAAAGAAATTCTAGACGAGATTGATCGTCTGGTTCTGTGTGTATCCTTTCGGCCATCTTTCCTGCTGAGGCGCCGTCGAAATGTCACCGTCTCGCATCAAAAGCATCACACGTTCGATAAGTGTGTATGCTCCATCAGTGACGCCAGCGGCTGACCGAACAAGGTAGGTCCCCCCATGCTGGGAGAAAGTCACCATTTTGTCTCCCGACCTCCCCAAATGGGAGTGCCCTACTTTCCCGTCCTTTGTGACAACGACTCTGAGATTTGCAAAGGGGAAGCTATTATGCGGGCTCGCTTCGACCCCGTTGATGTCGCTGAGAATAGTCTCGCCTTCCGGACCCATTGTCGAGACGAACGTAAAGCGACCGGTTCTTGCCGATGAGGAGTAATACGGGAGTTTGTCATACCACTCGACGTCACCAACTGTCCGGTAGAGCCAAGTCTTGAGGGAACAAGAAGTAGCGGAGTTTTGGGTGCTTGAAGCTGGCTGCTGGAAACTGTAGCGGAATTCCCCCAAGAGATGTTCCAGTTGCTCATGTATGAACATTGTTCCGTACCGCATTCCAAACCGTACTCGGGATTGGTTGAGCCATGTAAGGATGGAGCCCCGAAGGTCCTTGGAAGTGCTCAGGTCAGCGGTGCAGTCCTCAAGGGTGCCGAAATACCGAGAGCCGAGGATTGTGAGAATGCGCCGGTGGTCGCTGAAGCGATATTCGATATTGTGAGCGAATTTTGCGCCGGCGCCTAGCCACCTGTTTGTCGGTGAGACGATACTAACCGTAGATAGTCGATGTTTAATGGTGCTCCAGTCCGGCACCCAGGACGGGACCTCTAGAGTTCCGCCGGGGACTGTAGCGAGCGAAAGAATATCCTCAAGAGTGTGTCGATTGATGAGAAACGTAGTCGCCTCGGTATACAAAGATGAGAGATCCCGCGAGTAGTCTACGGATACCTGCGGAACGGCGCGTGGATAGACTGATCGAAATGCGTAGACGAGATCCCGAGGCTCACTTGCTTCCTTTGTGCACAAGGCCTGGATGAAGTTGACAGTGTCCTTGACAAGAGTCAGGCCAACGCCCAGGTGATGGGTTACAATGAAATCTCGCAGATTCGCCAGGTGTAAGCGTAGATAAGAATGTGCGCGGATCCCATCGCTCTCTGGCAACTTCTCCAGTGCTTGCCTGAGGTACTTGAGTTCCAGGGGCTCGATTCCTCCAGCGAACAAGACACAATCTTTAGCACGAGAAACTTCTTGCACTGTCCACGCCCTGGTCCAGTATGGATGCCGTACAAGTGGAGACAGTGAAGTGTATAGCAGCTCTCCAACCACATCGTTCGGTGCCCAGTACTCGATTTTCCTACTGCTGCTGAATGTCCGAGTCGCCTTTATAAGGTCGACTACGGATTCAAGTCGACGTCTTTCAGAAGGAGGGAAATTGAGCCAGATCACCACCCTGGTAGCCCGAGCATATATCTCGCCCATCATGGCCACCTGATCGTTCTTCTCTTTTGTGGACTCTTGGTTAATGCAGATGGCGTCAATCCAGAGATTTGTTGTTCGCAACCGTCTTCGAAGGCAACGCATTGCGTCCTCAGCGTTCCTTGTGACGAACAAAACGTGGCCATCACAGGAGACTGCATGGTTGCGTGGCTGGCCCCCCCACGTGTATGACAAAGCTTTGTATCGGGAGGTGAATAGAGATCGAATCCCGCGAGCTCGATGCAAATTTCGGAATCGGACGTCAGGGACGGAAGAATGCGGATGTATCGAACATAGCCACTCCGGAGTATGTTGTATTGGTACCAAGTCGCGGGCATGTTTGGGGGTTCTGTTAAGCGATTGAAGGGTTAGTATCTGGTAGCTTACGTTGATGATAAAGGCTGTGCAGGAGACTGGACGGCGGTCAGTCACACGCTAAACACCGAAAACTCTAAGCGATGTCCGCAGATGGTGGGCATCGTGAAAGTTACACGATGGATGTTTTTTCCTCATCATCCCTAAGGCGTCGGTCTGCGCGATTTTCGCGATTTCAATGTTTTGTGGCGCACTGGCTGAAACCTGCCTCTCCTTTTTTGTTGGCCGGGGTGATAAATTAGGAAATCCGAGCAATTTTACAGCAGTGTGATTCAGCCGTTCCCAGTTTCGGGCTTAACACTGTCTCAGCGAGCTCAGTCCTTCTTTACTGTGTGCCTGCCAGCCACAAACTCCTTCAATTCGAAGCAAATATTTGGAGCAACTTGTTACATTGACTAGGCTTTGTTGTCGACAAGAACCAATGCAGCTTGTATTGAACTCCCGGTCTAATCGATAGTGGTTGATCTAATGTCCAAAACAGCCGCATATATCATCCAATAACAACGTGCTCGAATTTGCACGTCCCGTCCAGTCTTACGTGGGGTGCAATTATCCAGTCCCCGCAACTTAGGAATAAGCCCAGATAGGCTGTACTGGACGGCCGCAGCAATGCTACCTTAAAATCCACCTCCTAGTCGTAACGCGGGTATAAGACCCGACGTTCTTGTCATCTCCGGTCCCCTTTCTGTAGAACCGGGGCTTGGCGAAAAAGACAACTGCGCCATCGTTACAATGCGGTTTTCTAGCTTGGGTCTGCTCATTCCCCTCGCCTCATGCATTGACCATGCATTGGCAGCGGGGGCTCCAGTATTCTTTTTCACGCAGTTCCCGACATCGACTACAGCCCTCCGAGATGAGCTGATCAGCCGCATGCACAACATCTCCCACTTTTCGTGCACAGACGAACCTGGTGTGAGCAAATACGCACTTGTCATTCCCCGTGGCGGCGGTGACAATCTCACGGCATATTCCATCGAACAGTAAGACCCCAATTCCTCACTTCATGGGAATCGGAAGTTGATGATCCTCTCCAGGTACGACGACGATGCAACCTTCTACAAGCACCTCGGCGCCGAAATCGTCTCAACATCCTTGTTCGGCTGGACCACCAGCATTCCAAACATCTGGACAAAAGACCCCGCTGTCCAAAACTTCACGGTAATCGACAGCATGAACTTCGTCAAGCCCGAGTTCGCCAAGGCCGCAGACCCGTACATTGTCGTCGAAGGCCTCACCTATATGTCGGGCGGCGTCCACCACGTTATTGAGCACTTGGAGGAGGCGGTGGTTGCGTCGCGAAATGAGAGCGGAACGCTGGCTTTTGGGCTGTATACGGACCCAGTGAACAAAGACAAGTTGTGGACACTTGCGGCATACGAGAGCGAGGATTACCTGACAAACGTGCACAATAAGAGTCCGACTGCGAGAGAGGTTGACGAGCATACGAGGGGGATGAGGTCTTCCAGGCAGACGATTCTGTTGCAGAAGCGGGGAGGGTTTCTGTATAAGGGTGCTGCTGGCTGCGGGTAGCTACGTGCATGTATTGAAAGTGTCCTCGGCGCGAAGCAATAGAAGTCCAGGGCCGAAATTCCCGTGAATCATTGGTGGAAAGCTGCAGATGAAGTTCATCGATTGTCACTCCCATCCCTTTTATGGGTAGCCCGTCGCAGACCGTGTAACGCTATGCCGCTCCTTTGATGAAGACTCGTGGGGTGTGAGTTTGTGGTGGCGGTGGAAAGGGCTGCTGTGGAGGGGGTGGTGGGGGATGAGAGAATGGGCAGGTTCTTTGAGTTTAGGGGGTATGAGGTTGGAGGGGTGTAGGTGGCGGTGTTGGGAGGATGTTTTTGGGGGGGGAGGGACAATGGGATTGTGGCCATGGATGGGAAAGAATGGAAGAAGAGGGGTTTTCGAACTTACGGATTTACTGCTAGCTGGAGCCGTGGGCGAGAAAATACCGGAATTAGTAAAATGGGAATGGCTTGTTGCCTTTCCAGTTCTGGGAATCCGTAAAGGTGGTGCGCCACAACGTCGTGAAACCCCGAAAGCGTAGGGGAAGAGCGCAAGGCTCCAACGCTCGTCCAACCCCATGGCGTTTTCAGATATGATCAAGCACAGCCGGCGCCGAGGCATTTTTGTCAAGTCCAACTAGCTCATGCAAGTGAGTTAGGTCACATCAATTGCGATTTGTCCAGCTAGGACTCAGTCTTCACCGCAGGACGCGAAGTCAAAAGGGCAGTCACTCACAACACAAGAATCGGTCGCCGCCCCGCCAACACCCACCGATTGCCACCACTTGTGCCCACGCAGACAGTGGCATCAATAATAGCAAAATTTCCTTCGGTTTTTCACCTTCGGATATAATCAATATTGTCAAATACTGCCGGGACCTCGTTGAGAAGAGCAAGAATGCACCTTCCGAGTTTAGCGAAATCTCGCGCAATGTCGAAGGGCTCCACTCCCTGCTCCTCACCCTCCAATCCGAGGCCGACAACCCCGAGTCGCTTCTTCACCGTGACGAGATCACCGCAGTGAGGTTGTCCAACTCGGTAGGAGCGGTCAGGGACCATGTCTTGCCGAAACTCGAGGCCGTCCTAAAGAAATGTCCGAGCCTCGGCACGGAAAAGCCAAGGTCCTTGATCGGATCCGCACTTTGCTGGCCCTCAACAACCAGATTATTTCGACTCATCTCGAGGCCCTCCAGACCGGAGCACTGGGCATAATTCAGCAACTCCGAGAAGAAGGTCTCCTCAACTCGGATGCACCGTCCGAAAGCGAACCGGAGCCTCAGCCCCGGCCAACTTCTCGATATCTGGCGCCCTACTACGAAACGGAATCTGAGAGCGACGCAAGCTCTATTCTGGGTCCCCGAGTCAGCAGACCCTACACATACTCCACCCATCAGACACAGCCAAGAAGGGGAAAAATAGCCAGGAAAAAGTGGTCCCCGGGTCTATCGTCCTCGAAGGAAGTGGACAGCGATTTGACCAGCGATGTCGACTCGGAAGGAACCATCACACCAACCTCCACACCTACAAGCTCTCGCACTAGGCGGTCATCAACCGGTGCCGGAAATCCGAAGCCCAAGGATGGATGGCAAGATGAACCACCACGCCCCGATCTTGAAAGAAAGTCGTCGTCGTACACAAGATCTGGGAGCAATCTCGTCTCATCCCTTCTAAACCCCGAAGCCGGGGCATCGTCTCCAAACGCCACACGGAATGTTTCAAGGAGGCCGAAGTTGGAGAGGCGCGAGCCCTTCACCGTTCATCGAGACCTCAGTCCCTCCGAGTCCAGCCGGTCCAGCGCTGGTTCGGGGTTGGGCAGCCAGGGGGCAGCTAGGGAGAGCACTCGTCGTCGGCGCCCGAGATGGATGTACCGAACTAAAGGGATCATCATCCCAAGGTACCGATCCGGGAATTTATCGAGCAAGATGCTACCTCTTGCAGCAGATAACGGCCTCTTGGCTCACGTGCAGATGTGCCTAACCATGGGATCTCATATCGAGTCATGTGGTCCACTACGATCCTCGAAGAAGGATCCGTCTTTGGTCGAGGGCGACCCGGAAGACCCAGGGAAGGCGAAGACGGCACTTTGTATTACGGTCGAAAAAGGCCATTTTGAGATTGCCAAATTCCTGTTGGAATGCGGTGCAAACGTCGACTCCGCAAGCCTCTACCATCCTGTGCTGCACAATCAGATCGAAATGGTACGGCTGCTCCTCGAATATGGCGCCGAGATCGCCGACCACAGCGGCGGATGGATGCACATTGCATCCCACATGGGCTACACTGGGCTGTGCGACCTCTTTCTCGACTACGGCGCAGATGTTGACGCACCGGATGACGATGGCTACACCCCTCTCCTGTTGGCCGCCTGGCAAGGAAAGGAGCCGGTAGTGAATCTCTTCCTGGATAAAGGCGCCTCTGTTCATACCGAATGCAACGACGGCCAGACTGCGATGTACAAGGCGAGCGGCCAAAGACATGAAGCCGTAGTGGGGCGTCTTCTTGAGTATGGAGCTCGCCCAAATGATGGCCGAGGCGCTGCGGGTGAGACCACTCTCTTCAAAGCGACTTCAAAAGGGGATGTTGAAATTGTCCGCCAGTTGTTGGCGGCCAAGGCCGACCCCAATATTCCGAACTCAGCAGTCATGTCGAAAGGGGGCAGACCAGCGCGGTCGGGGGCAACGTATCACCTTCTGCGGACAGCCCACGGACAGGTGCCTGACCCCAAAATCTTGGTCGGGAAGTTCATCGGAAAGTGAAACCGACAAATACCTGGCCAGTATCCTCTCCATGAGGCCGCGACAAATCGAGTGACCGGAGCCCATATTGCCAGGATGCTCTTGGATGCGGGCGCCAGAGTTGATGTGAAAGATGGCGAAGGGACGCGACCGATCGAGTACGCCATTGAGGCGGGGTTAGAGTCCATGGCGGATTTGTTAGAATCTCACGGATCACGACGGCCCAAGACGGAGCGGGATGACGGTGGCCCTGCCAAGCCGAGGGATGGGGTAGAGGCCTTGATCACAGAAGCTGCTGGATACTTCATGGGGAGACTCGGCCGCTCTTGAGGCTACTGCTTGACTGAAGAGAGAAACCCGGCCTGCTCATGAACGCCAGTCAGATGTTTACGCTCTTGCCCTCACGTGCTTCTGGATGCGAAGCCACCCTTGTCTCAAATAGGGGGGGGGTTGGCAGTTCAGGGGGATTCGCTCGGATCGATTTGTTTGCCCCACCAAACACGAGCGATTGGGAAATGAGAGCCAACCACCATCTGCCAACCAGCAATCCCTGCGGATCCAGATGCATGGTTGCCTGTTGGGTAGGATTTTCAAGAGCGACTAACGCACTCTGGCGGCATACTGCAGGCAGACCAGATACATGGTGCGCGGACACGGCTTAAGTAGACACGTTCTCCCGTAGACGGATGCCAAGGTTTCTTTCGCGTCCTTCAACATCATCAATCCATCAAGCCCAACAAAACACCGAACAAAAATGCCAGTAACACGGAGATCATGGCCGAATCCCGAGGCGCCATCCGGCAGGGATATCGGGCTGGTCAACCCGATTAACGCGCCCGACACAGATGACAGCACCTGGACGCAAGAGACTCCAATGCCATTGGACATGTTCACAAGATTCATCGAGTTTCTTCATACCCACAAGCTGCCCAACGGCCAAACAACCACCCTCCCGACCCTTTCCCCATCGGATCTCAAAAAGTTCTTAGCCCCTTACAACGAGTGGGCGCCGGCGCCTTACAACACCAACACCATCCGCACCGACAGCGCAGCAGGCCGCTTCAGCTTCTGTTTCTCCGGCCTCCCCACCATGCAAGAATTGCAATCAGGACTTGGCGCTATTGTCGCCCTCGCTGCCGACGCCGAAAGCAAAATCGACCCCGAGCTCAACCTCTGCAAGCAACGCATCTGGGCCGGCATGCCGCCCATCAGCCCCCGCCGCTGGTCCGAAAAGAAACTCGACGCCCCGGAAAACCTCGACCTCGCCGTCGAATTCATCCTCCGTACCTGCGACATGGTCCACTTCAGCATGCCGACCCCCTCCCGCAAGCTCCGCACCGCCTACAACAAGGCCCACGACGTCCTCTCCCACCTCGACACCGTCCTCTCCGCCCACCACGCCGCCAACGGAACCCCGTCTCCTCCCCGCGTCGCAGACCTCTGGTCCGACTACTTCTTCACCCACGTCAAAACCATCACCACCCACCTGCACACCTGGTCCCTCTCCCACCTCCAATCACTCACCACCTCCCTCCTCTCCCGCATCCAATCCACACCTACCCTCCCCGGCGCCGCGCGCATGTCCACACAGCAAGACACCCTCATGTCCCAATTCGAGCGCCTCACCCGCATCACGCAGCGCATCGACATGGCCCTCCTCTTTCCCCTAATCGGTCTCAAAAACAACTTGCCTCAGTGGCGAAGCATGACTTCCCCGCCAATTGTCAACTGGGGGGAATATATCCGCTCGCATGGCGCCACACCGCTGAAGGGGAATTACCCCGTAGATATCACCCAACGAGACCAGGTGTTCTTTCAAAGGCAGTCGAGGTTAGTCCGGGAGGAGCTAGAGCCGTATCTGGCCAGAAATGGGGGCGTGGCAGGGGATGGGGCGTTTTCTGCGAGGGAAGTGGTTTTATCTGCGGAGAGGGTCAGGACGGCGCACGCGAAGGGGAGGAGGGACTTGAGAGGGGAGGCGGTGGAGGAGATGGAGGAGGTGGAGGGAGAGATGTGGGTTGGGGGGTTGAGGCGGGTTCTGGACAGGGAGGAAGGGATGTATACCAAGTGGGGATTCGTGGCGTATCGGGTGTGCTATGGGCATTCAGAGGAGGAATGGAAGTTATTTTTGGGGAGGTTTCAAAAGGATGTGAAGAATTGGGGCGAGGGCGTTGCTAACGTGGAGGAGGTTAGGGAGAAGATGGAGATTAGGTGGGTTGATGGGAGGGAGTATGGGATTGCGGAGGGGGATGTTGAAGGTGCGAGGAAGCACTTTGCAATGAACGAAGACCGGGAAAGAGGCGAACCCCAGGGACTACTCGCACCAGGGTTCTTGGCTGCTGATCGGAGTTCGATTGACTCGTATATCCATGAGTTGAGGATGCCTGGGCAGACGCTTGTCGACGAAGCTGACCTGGGGCCTTTTATTCTGGTTGGAGAGAAGAGATTTGATGGCCGAAGCCGTCGAGCATTGGCGGGGTTTGACGGCACGGTTAGAGTTCTGGGGTCGACATTGATTGATGATGTGTGGCCAACACTATGGTGGACCGGTATCACGGTGGATACGCTCTGGGACTTGGCTGTTCTGCACCCTTCCCGCGTTTACGTTGGGCTTTTGGTGCAGAGTCAGATTGAGGGATGGACTCGGTTTCGGAACATCAGGGATGCCGTACTGAAGAAGGCTCACGAGTGGCAGCGTAATGGAAAACTGAGCTCGAGGCCAAGCGGCGTGTAATTGAAGACCTTTCGCTAAATTTCTTCAGATGAAGGGTAGGTATGATGATATCTTACATTACTTGCCTCTCCGCATGAAATGTATTGTTTGCGTCGTGGGCCACGAAGCCACTGTTTCTCTTGCGAGTGTGTAAGTTGCGGTGGGTAGACTCGGATAGTGCTATCTGTTTATCTCCATCGATTCTCCTCCAAGAGGCGGAACGGGGGAGGGAAAACAAAATTGGCAGGGTGCGACGCGCTGGCTGCCAGCTGGTGGATACCGCAGGATGCAGTGCGTTGTGATTGGGTGTCTGGGCCGCATTGCGCCGAATATCTTGGTGTACCCCGCAACTCCCCCTCTCCATCTTTGCCCAAGGCCATCTACGCGGCGTCTGTCAACCAACTCAAATAACTCACCCTTGTATGCTACCGACAACACGTGAAGCACATCTCCATCTTCATCAACCCCGTCTTCCTGGTCCTGGTCACCGCCCTCCTCAACGACGACGACGCCCACCGCCCTTCGCAGCGCCTATACTTTCTACTGTGCATTCGCTGCTGCGCGGATCTGGCCAACAAAGTTTCGGATAGACCGGGCGCACGCGCTCTTGGGCAACTCTTAGTGGACCTTAGCGTGTTTGAGGAGTGTACAACGGGCGATGACTATCTTAATCCTTAATCCCGAAGGTGGGTTGGCGGCTTCGGAGCCGTAGTGGAATGGAAGCATCTATGATAGCAACGAAGACATGGTGGGGGGGGGAGGGTCGCCGATTACACCGCTGATCAATGGTGAGAGTTGGGGGATGGAACTACTAAAGAATTTTGACACAGTTGTGCAGACTCGACGTAGGGAAATACTCGTAAACAGCACGAGCCCTTGGCAGCAGAATCAGACCTCTGGACGTGCAGAATTGCGGACTTGCGCGAGGCTTGTCTGTAGCAGTCGGCGATGTATCCTGAGTCAGACCCCGAGGGCTTCTTTGCTGTTGAATAGCGCCATTCCCAGAGTCTGATTTGTGCGGTTCGAGTTGACGTTGATGGGCCCGCGTCCCGGGGTCGGAATCCGGGTGTTAGCCACTGGGCATGGTGCGAAGGATAAAATGGCGACTGCTATTACCTACGGTAGGGAGCTATTGGTCCGATTTTTCCTGGCTGCCAAGGGCATATTTCTGCCTTTCTCCCAGCTGCTGTTCGCTTTGAAACCAAACCGCGACCGACCCTGCGGTGCCTGCGGTGCCTGCGGTGCCTGCGGGCATCGCCAATTACATCCAGTGTATAGGTTCCCGTGGCGCGGGGGCTCTTATGTTAAACTAATCCCGCTGCTTTGGCTACTCGGATACGTTGATGGAACCCGGTGTTACGTACCTAGCCACTTGGAGGATCTTTGACGATGGGAGACAGTCCAGACGACCTTGGCAGTCTGTTCCTTTTCCCTTGGTGGCTCAAAGTGGTTCTGAATGAGTCCTGGATTGACTAGTGTTTGCGCAACCGTATCGTGGTCGTGTATCAGCCGACATAAAGAACTCACCAATATGAAGGTACTTCATTGGCGTCTTACGCGGACACGAGGTCCCGAGTGAGAGTCTTGCACATTCCCGCTGACCTCTTACGCGGAAACGAGGTCCCGAGTCGGAGTATTGCAGGTTCCGTTCGACCTCTCACAAGGCGAGGTAGTTGTTCTCACCGGACGCGGGGCGCCCGAATACGCTACCCCTCTTTCGGCCCGGCGTCATGCTGGCGGCTGAAAACCTACCTAGTCGGTGGACGGAGAGGAACTAAGCGGAGGGTGCCGCAGCAACGGGCTAGATTGGCTTCTAGACCCCCAGCTTGAGAAAGACACTCTGCAATGCTGGCAAAGTTAGAGCTGAGAGATGACCCCGGCGCGACTCTTGCATGCAACGGTCTGCCGATGTGGACCGCCTCAGCTCGCTCAAGGCCGCCCCAGCGGGAAACTATTGGTCAGTTCGCGGATGCCGTTGTAACGCTTGCTGCAGGGCACTGGCACTGCCTCAATTTTTGCACAGCCAACCCCTCCTTCCATTTTCAACCTGTGATACTTGGCATTGTCGAGCTATTGATGGCTACCGTAGATAGGGGAGTAGAAGTGGTGTATAAAGGGAGCCGCTGGGGCATTCAGTGCTCTCGGTGATTACATGGCCAGTCAATCGCACTTGCCTTCAATTTTTTGAGTGCTTAAATCGTGATCCACAGCAACCGGGCCCACAATGTCTTCCATCACAGCAGAGCTTCCTGCCCCACCTCCATACGTCGAGGCGGCACCCACACCCAGTGCGATTCTCGAGCAGCCCAGCATCGACGAGAAAAAGGCCAAGCTCGAGCGCGACATTGCCGACGAACCATTTGTCGACATCGACCCCGGCGTATTTGACAATGAGCTCCTCCGGCAAAAGCTGTACACTACAGCTGGAGATTCAGACGAAATGGAGGGCGACATCAAAGTCGGCACCTATGCTGGCACCCAGGCCGCCATCACCCATCTCTACCACCGGATCGAGCGCACTTACGAGTCGCTGTACGATGTCATGCAGATCGAACCCACTCTGCCGCGCCTCATTGCGCGCGAGGAAAAGAAGGCAATCTACCGCTGGTCGGCCTATCCCAAAAACCCCGATGGCTCCACCGCACAATACCCGCCCCATCTCGAGACCATCCCCGAAGGCGACAAGGTGTCCGACAACGACATCTTCGGCTTCCTCCGCATCAAGGAGACCCAGCTGCTCGTCGCCAAGGTCGTGCCCGACAAGATTGTGGGGAAGACGTTCAACTGGTTCCAGAGTGTCGTGGCCCAGCTCATTGAGGGCAATCCCATGAACGGCACCCTCCGCCAACTCGAGGACTACAACCGCAACAATCGCAAGTCGGGCATCGATATTGAGGGTGGCCGCAATATTGGTTTGCTTCCGGATTGGTATTCCGATCGCCGTTACGCCGACCAGTCCTTCACGGGTACCAATCCCACCACAATCAAGTCTGTGCCGAAAGATCTCCTCGCCGAGTTCATCGCGGCTGCCGAGAAGGGAGACTACACCTACTGGGCCAAGACGTTGCCGACGATTGACACAAAGAGCCTCTTTGTGCAGGACGCCCGCGACCTCCGCTCTCTCATCGGCGCCGATGCCGACGAGACCCTCTTCAACAAGGAGCCCCTATCCGACGACAACTGGGCTTGTGCGTCTGTCACCCTATTTCAGCTGCACAACGATGGCCGACTCCACCCTATTGCCATTGTGGTCGACTACAAGGATTCCATGGATAAGTCGGTGACCATCTTCAACAAGCGCACCAAGCCGTCGGACCCAACTACCTCGGAGGAGACCGATTGGCCGTGGCGCTACGCCAAAACTTGCGCTCAAGTCACCGACTGGATCCGTCACGAGGTCATCGTCCACCTTACGCGCGCCCATCTCATCGAAGAAGCTCTCATCGTCGCCACCCACCGCTGTTTCGACATGGATCATATCGTCTTCAAGCTGTTGCAGCCGCACTGGTTCAAGACCCTCTCCCTCAACGCCGCTGCGCGCGCGACCCTCGTTCCTCAGATCATCAAAGACCTCACCGGCGTCAAGCCCGACTACCTCTTCCAGTACATCCGTTCCGAATTCGAGCAGTTCGACTACGTCGCCAACTACGTCCCCAACGATCTCGCCCGCCGCGGCTTCCCCAACACCGTCGAAGGCCTCTCAGCCGAGAAATACCGCGACTACGCCTACGCCCGCAACATGCTGCCCATGTGGCACTGCATCCGCCGCTACGTATCCACCGTCCTCGCCACAAAGTACCACCCCCCGGCCCTGGCCGACGAGCTCGTTCAAAAAGATCCCGCGATCCTCCGCTGGAGCCAAGAGGTCCAAACCGCCGGCCACATCAAATCCTTCCCCACCATCACCACCCTCGACAGCCTCATCGACGCCGTCACCATGAGCATCCACATCGCCGCTCCCTTCCACTCCGCCGTCAACTACCTCCAAAACTTCTACCACGCCTTCGTCATCGCCAAACCCCCCTCTCTCTGCTCCCCGCTCCCAAACACCCTCTCCGAGCTCAAAAAGTACAAGGAAGCCGACCTCGTACGCGCCCTCCCCATCGGCCGTCAACGTCAGTGGCTCCTGACGGTGCAAGTACCATGGCTTCTGAGCTCCAAGGTGGCGAGCGAGAGAAATCTAATCACTTTTGCGCAGTCGCAGTGGCGGACGCTGAGGGATGCGAAGGGCGCGGGGGATAGGAAGGTGGCGGAGGCGAGCAAGACGTTTTATGACGAGTTGAGAAGGTTGGATGTGGAGTTTGCGATGCATAGTAACGAGATGAATGAGGGGAGTATCCCGTACTCGGTTATGGATCCAGATAATACGGCGGTTTCGATTTTGATTTAGGGGGTGAGGGATGGTTTAGATAATTAGGTAGGTATTAGTGATGGAGATGGAGATGATGTTTGAGATTGCGCGGCTGCACCGACGCGTCTTGGGAATGGGCCGACTTGGATCAGATTGTGGTAGCAGATCGCGATAGATATTTACGTTAGGGATTGCCGTTTCCAGGCACGATAATAATGCAGCTTGGATCTTTTGATTTTCCCGGTCAGATTTTTCGTATTGATTCCCGAGACAAGCGCCGCTTCAGCTTTTTCAACCTCATTTCATCCACCCGCTTAGTATGGTAGCTAAGGCGTAGCTAAGAGCCTTTCCGGGATAGAGACTAGGTCCTTAGCGCCGGGTACTGCTGTGTGGTAAATTTTGCACCAACGCAGAGGTGTGCATGCTGTTACTCAAGATGTTGATGCATAGTGCTATCTATGACTGCGCTCGTGTATGTGTTGGAGCGGTGTGCTACCTCAAACTCGGGTCTGTCCGCATTCGAATGCTACAATAAATGGTACGATAAACAGGAAGCTTTAGCCGATGATGGATGGGCTTGCGTTGCTGGCTGATGTTGTTGCAAACCGGTCTGGTGGTCTGAGGTGAGCCTCGGGCCACAAAATCTGCTTCGCGTCTATCTCTTCGTCCTGCGGCTGCATGTGGGAAAGCTGCGGCCGGTTCGTTCTCTGAATTCCAAGGGGATAGTGGTGCCACTGGAATCGTCTGATTCATTAGCATTGTTCGGTTAAAGATTTTTCAGGTGTTGCGGTTGTGTGAACGGACGGACCGATAGGGCGAAGTTAAGGAGCTACCGGCCACAAAAGAACGGTTGAGAATCTATGCGGAGAGAACCCCCTTATCCTTGACCAAGTTCCAATCGTCTATTCGAATTTCAGCAATACAGGTGCTACCTCTGGGCTGTGGGGTTTTTGGGACCAGTACCTAAGCCTTGCCTGTCCAACTGGACTACCGTTGTTACAGCTGCGTGGTTCTTCGCTGGTGACACGGTACACATCAGAACGAGACATGGCCTGCTCACTCGAAAGGTTTGGGATATTCTAGGTTACACCTGTGCGCGAGAGTTTAAGCTCCAGCATTTGCTCTCGAGTTCAGAATGCGGTATTGGCTGGAGGGTTTTGGTAGCTTAGAGAACACGACAGGTGGGACACGGAACGTGACGCGTGGGAGGAATACCGGCCTCATTTGGCTCAAACCCGTCCAACTGGAGCAACTGTGTAGAGCAGATGCTGCAAACGGGAGGCGTTCTGTCGAATCCAGACCCGAAAGTGGTATAAGAGAGGAACAGAGGAACAGAGGCACCAAGGTATCTCACAAGACCAGCAAGCCTTTCTCTAGCAAACCAGGTGACACCTCACCGCCAGCAATCAAGCCGCGAACCAATCTTGTCTACCCGACACTCGCAATGCACTCATACAAGACCATCCTCTCCACGCTCGCGGTGCTTCTCGGCACCAGCCATGCTGTCTTGTAAGCCTTCTTTATCCCACCCGGCCTGATAGGGGTGAATTCTAACCGCATTTTTATCGGCGTGTGCACCGACTACGACACCAACACAGGGGACTGCATGGGCATGTGCACCGAGGTCTACATCGCCATGGGCGAGAAGAAGGAGGTGCCCAACACCGAGTGTATCTACAACCCTGACTCGGACACGGGGTTCGACCTTCTTGTTTGCACCCAGCAAGGCTCTTACCAAGATATGCGCCCGCTTTCCGAGTCCATACCTGACATCCGGGGCTGCTTCAATTGGTAGGTTCCGAACAACTGGATCATCATCCGGGCAACTGAGAGACTGGGGCTAGGTGGAAGTTTTTGCATTTGGCCACTATGCGGGAGGACAGACAACCTGGAACAAGGCAGAGCAACCTTCATTGATTAATACGAACAATTACAGTCCTTTAGTATTGTTATCTAGCATACAGCAATGTCTATTTGCATCTGAAACACATCTTCCTCGCTCTCATCTCCAATGATAGCACCCCAACCCCAACCATATTCTTCACCTAGTTGCTACCCCTCTCCCAACGAAGCCCACATCACCCTCTCAGCGACCTCCTCATGAGGTAAATGAGCACAAATGAACCAGAGTCGCGAATGCTTTAGGTCCCAAAACACAAAGGGCACAGCCATCACTCACAGGAGGAAGCCAAGCCCCTACCCAGGCCAAAGTCTCACTTGTATATCTACTGCTGCTGGGAATTCCGGGAGATGAGGTCAGGATGGTGTTTTTGGGGATATCGTTGCCGTTGTTGGTTGGACTCGGAGATGCATCGATCGACCTGAATGCTGGAGACCTTTCGAGTGTTGATTGAAATGCCCCGGAGCCAGGAGAAGATGATGCAGACGGCAGGGCAGTAGGGACTTGCAGAGAAGAAGCTGCGAGAGAAACCTCAGGAACAGAAAGACTCGGGGGGTTCGAAGACGTGCCGGCTTATGACGCGCTAACTGGTAAGGGCTGAGACACGGGCTGTGACTCTGAGGCGGAAAGAGCAGCCGGTCTGGCTGTTAGCAAGAGGCCAATCTGAACCAACTATTGCGGCAGCTCAGGAAGGGGAATTTCGAGAAGCTCAGCAGCCGGGGAGAGGACAGAAATGTCTTCAAGCGCGAAGACGTTATTCTGTGTGGCGCGAAAGAATTTGGCTGCTTGTACCAACGTCTCCATTTTCTCAAAGGGGTATTTCCTGCGGTTTACCATGCTCTTGCAGGTGACGGTTGCAGCTGCAAATAGAGCTGACAGTGAGTAATGGCAGGAGAGTGGGGCCAGGGTCGGGGTTGCTTTCCTTGCTTGAAAGGAGGGCGCCTCTGGACTGGCACTGTTAGGAAACCTTGCCAGTTCGATCCGGAGTCACGAGACGCCATGGCTAGAGCACATCGAAGCAGCTACTAGAGTGTGGACGCGGTCGATTCGTATGTCTCCCGAGGGCATTTTACCATATGATTGCATGCTCACTGTTTGCATTTCAGGTGGCCATACTACGATGGCAATCCGTGGAATACAAGAAATTCCTTTCGGGGCTACTTTGCTTTTCCTGATCGATGGGATCGATCAGCCAATCGGCCTCATCCACGTGGATGTTTTCGGGGCTGTGCCTTGGCCGGAAGGTTGGACAATCGACATGCCGAAGCGCCTCATAAGGTTGCACGGCGCACCTGACTTCGAAGCGCGCACACGCGCTGTTGAGGAAGCCATTTTGAAGAGCCACGCCGCCAACGCGTCCCGAGCCTTCGTATCTGGCACGATGAACGCTTTTCCATCTATTCTGCCGACGGAAAACATGTCCTGGATGTCGACGGAAGTGGAGTCGATGTTGCTAGCCGATTGTGGCGGTGGGTGGTTGTACCGCATGTTCAGATATCAGGGGTATTGCACTCTTGGTTGAGGCCTTGGAGTTGGCTCCCTCTTAAAGTCAAAACTCTATGGACGTAGCAAATAAGGGTTATATGCGCACTGAATACTGCAATTATCGGGAGCTCAGGTCGAAATTTACAAGGTGGATCACCCCCTTGTGTATTTATGCACATCCCCAGAACCAATCCCAGAACTGAAGTTCATCACCTTAGTAAGGGGTGCTCCGGCTCTGGCTCGACGACCATAACCCGCCCTTTTCGATGCTTCTGATGCCAATGTAGTAAATCGACAAAAGGACCAAGAACATGCCAACTCGATCCAAAAACGGGTCAGCGATGTAAAACCATGCCAACGCGTTAGTGGTTTGGTGCCTTGGTGCAAACAGCAAAGAGAGCTCTGAGATGCTCCAGAGTCTCACAATTAGGAAAGTTACTGCCGCAGTCGTCAATAGGTTTACAGACTGTACGTGACTCTGTCAGAATACGAAACCAAATGTCGGAAAGGACCCGGGACTTACCACTCTCAACTCCTCCATCTTGACAGAAGCCTTCGCAGCCTTATAGGCCGTCAACACCACCGGAATCGAAGCTAACATCAGGGCAAGAACTGCGCCACCACCGAGAGCCATTCCCACCCTGCTGCCATTGAACTGGTCATCGAGGCTCGGGCTGTAATACTGACCCGCCTGATAATTTGCGCTGACGAAAAGAATAGCGAGAGTGGCCTCGGCCAGGGCAAGGCAAACGGCAGTTGTCGATAACGCATAGACAGCGGATCGCGTCAAAGGCAGCTCATCGTGCGCAGCGCATAACGAGTTCACACTGGTGGCGACTTTTGTGATTGTGATAGCGGCCATGGCGACGCCGATGCGGCGTAGGAGGCGCCCTATGGGCTCGAGCCGGTGAGCGTCACCGGGGAGGTCTTCAGAGGAGTTAAAGATGGTGAAGCTCAACGGGCCGTGGAGGAACGTGTAGATGGCGCACGCTGTCATGGACAGGGTGTACGCGCTGGTGGAACTGTGTCAGTTTGGCCCGAGGGGATTGATTCAGGGGTAAAAGTAAGACTTACACGATGCAAACTCCCATGGTGGCAAAGAGCCAAATAAAGCATTTCCTCGCCGCATCGCCCTTGATTTTGATGCGGACGAGGGCGCAGATGCCGGTTATGCCAATGGCGAGGGCGGCAAGACCCTCAATCGAGGCGCTGGCGCCAAAGGCATCTTCAGGTCTCCAGGAAAACCTGCCACCCTTGCCCATGAAAGCGCTGTTGAGTGAGGCTGGACGGTAACGGCGCAACAGTGGGGTGAAAGGTGATAGTTTGAACGACGTTGGGCATGGCCGCGTCGCGAAAAAGTTATATTAGGCGCGCACGCTGAGGCCTCTTGAAAACAAGCACCTACCCCTGTCTCCGGTACCGATATCCCTCCGCCGCCATGGGGGTCGAAATGCCTCGATGCAACCTCGACGCTCAGCCCGTCTTGGCTGGCCAATCCCATCAACCCAAATCTTGTGCAACGGGTTGGTCTCGCTGGACAAGGCAAATTAAAAGTTGATTGTGGTCAAGGGGAGTTCATTGTCTTCATGCGTGCAACGGCCTCAGAAAGACGCCTTTGGAGCTAGTGCTAAATGCCCCCGCCAAGAACTTCGGCCAGAACGCGATTGTGGCCACGAGTTGTATAAAGAACAAAGTGATCGCGAGATTGCTGAGCTGAAAACTCAAAGTACTGCCAAGTCCGTATCGAACTCAGTCGAGCCATCTCGCTTGATGCGAGTGGTGGTATCGACGACCGTTCGCTCAAGAACTGCTAAATCGGCATCAAATTCGGTTGAACCATCTCTCTTGGCAGCCACGGGGTCATGGCGCTTGAGGACGGCGAGGTCCGCGTCGAGCTCGGTGGAGCCATCCCGCTTGACGGCACCTACACGGTCTTGTGAGTGTGGTTCTGTGGAACTTGTGGCGGAGCGCTTCATTGAGCTTGCGAGCAGTGGAAGTGCAGTTGCAAAGTGCCTTGTCTTTTTGGAAGTGAGGTCAGGAGCTAAGCTCCAATAAGTACAAAAGAAACGGCCCTGCTGGGCCCAGAGCGCCGGAACATTGGTCCCTGCGCTCCGCTGGAGCGCAGGGCCGATGGACCCCCTGCTCGCGGTGGCTCGGCTTGGCGCCAAGCCACCCCCCAGATTTCGACAGGTTCCGTTTCTGAAAGAGAAAGAGAATTCGGGAATACTGATGGGAGTGCTTGGGGCAGCTAGGGCGGAGAAGGCCGAAGCCGAGAGCATAAGGATGGTGGTGATGAACTTCATGATGTTGTGTTTGGATAGGACTTGGAGATGTGGGACTAAAGGCACATAGATGCCCGTGAATTCGAAGTGCTTACGGCGAAGACCGGTACTTATGTTGCCTGGCGTGAGTTTGGTAGGATAATGGGCAGGCGAGTTGGGTGACTATCGGGACTGCCTTGAACGAGACCAGCCCTTCAACGGCTTCTTCGCTCCCCCTCACTTGCCAAGCCCAAGAAGCCGTGAAGGATGCTGACAACCTGACGAAACCATCACACTTGATAGCATCAGCATATAACCTTGACGCTTCTTAGGGTTAGCTGCACTCACGGCAGTACCGTGCTCATGGGCTCTCAACTGGTTCACCAATAGCAATATCAGCATAGCCAACCATGGGGTGATTCTGATACCTGACAGACATGAAGGATCCCGTTAAGCGCATATTTGCTTGGAGTCCCTCACTCATCACGTCCTATCCCTCATTATGCCTGTGTTGCGAGTGGTGGAATGCAGCCACTCACTGTCAGGGCTCCATCCAGCTGGTTTGTAATGGATGAACTCGCGGGCGTTATATGTGAGCCAGCAACCAGCAACAGCCCATTATTTGTCAGAAACACTGCACCTTGGAATGGGTGGAAATGAAGCGTGTTGCAGCAGGTTGATTGTATTGCTTGTGTTTGAGGTTCTGGCTTTCAGCCAGAACCTCCTTCTTTATAAGCCAATTCGTAAGATTCAGCTTCGTCAACATTATAGCTGAGGCTGACTGGCGTTCAGGCAGTGCCAAGCATCCAGTCAGCTTTGGTGACTGGAAGCCCAGGACCCCTGAACCCCTTTCTTTCTGACAATAATTGTCTATGACCTCGAAGGTTCTTGCCCTTCGAAATACAATCTAGGTCTGATGAGCTATCTAAATACTCGTAGTCCTCCTAGGACAGAAAGTCCATGACTCCTGCCTGACCACTAGTGGCTTGTGCGCTAGGCTCGCCTTGTGGTACCAGGCTGCGAGATGTGGCCTGTCAGGGTCGGGGGCGTTCCGCGTGTGACAATCTTCCACCTCCAGCTGGAACTTCACCCCACCAAGCGATTCCAAACTTGTCTCCCCCGTCAAGCCCACTCTCCGGTCGCAGCACACGATTCCTCCTCTGCATCCAAGCTCCCGCATCCACAAACATCACCATCCATCCCAGCCGGACTTTTTAAGCTCATCCCCTCACCTCCCTCTCCTCAGCAGCAACTTGCAGTTGGGTGTTTGTGCGCGTGTCGGGGTGGAAGAAGAAGGCGAGTTTGGCGTTGTGAGATGATTAGTCAGATGTGATGGCGGACCGGAGGTCTGGCAGGGATTTGGTGTACCAATCATATTGGGTGCAGATACTTCAATGACGCAGCAAACACTTGCCCATGTGGGATACCTTCGCAGTAACGTCCCCGTCCTTTTGACCTGGGCGAGTCTTTGTGCTGTCTCGTGGATTTTCAGGGCCTGGGTACGATTACCTCCCCGTTCTGAGGCGGTGTTTTGTTCGGGCCCAGTGCCAAACAAAGCAGTGACACTGTGCACGACGCAGCGCACAGGTCAGGTGGGTGAGATTTCCTGGGAGGTCAAAACCATCATGATTCTAATCTGCTACCCCATAAGTTACAAACGGTGCAGGGTCGTGGCACGGCAAGTGGAGCGCTCCAGCAACGCAAGGAAGATAGATGTAGGATGCATAACCTAACCTATATATTTTTCCCCGCCTTCTCATCCTAGCAAATCGCAAAATGGATAGCACAAACAATCGCCGCCTCGCCTTCAAGCTGCGCCAAGATGCAAACCAGATCCCGAGGGATGAGACTCTGCAAATGGTGCCGGACTCTGAATCTCGATGCGATATTCCAACGAAAGCACTGCACCAATTTGGGCGGCCCAGTTCGCCAGCGGAAACGAGCGGGAAGAGAGTTTAGTGTCGACTCATGCCCCCTCTGCCGCCTCATCGCCCACACGTTTGGAAACCCAGCAGGCGAGCTGCGCGGCAATCACTACCAGCTGTACTCCTACTCCAGCAGCCGCATCAATAGCGGCGGATGGGCAGCCATCGACACTGTCATGTTATCTCTACAGGAAAAGACTCGGTTCCACCAAAGAGATTTTTCCACACAGATGCGCTTTCTTGTGCCGCAGGTCCAGGTGGACAAGCCTATCCGTATCATCCCGCCTCTCGTATCCGCGTCGCTTCTCCGAGAGTGGGTAACCCGCTGCCGCGAGGGACACGACAAGCTTTGCGGACTCGCGGCCGATGCTATGGCACCGCTGTCCGAGATGTCGTCCTTCAGGACGATCGACTGTCGGACGGGAAAGCTCGTCCCTTGGATGGGCCAGCCGTACGCGACGCTGAGCTACGTCTGGGGAGGAGAACCCGCCCCTCTCTTCACCGCCGCTCTCGACATCCCCCAACTCCCTCCAACAATCCAAGACACCATCGACCTTAGCCTCGCGCTCGGCATCGGCCATCTCTGGATTGACAGGTACTGCATCAGCCAGCAGAGCGACGACGAAAAAGCCGAGCAACTCCCCAAGATGGATCTCATATACAACCTGTCCGAAGTCACCATTATCAACGCCGATGGCGAAGGCACCCAACTTGGCCTCGCGGGAATGAGGGGACAGCCGCGCAAGACTCGACAGCTCCAGACGCGAATTGGCACCCGGCTGCTCGCTTCCACCCCCCCACATCCCTCGCTCGACATCCGAGCGTCGATTTGGTGGTCGCGCGGATGGACCTACCAAGAAGGCGTGCTCGCGCGCCGCCGCGTCGTCTTCACTCAGGGCCAGGTGTACTACGAGTGCAGCGGCATGTACTGCTGCGAGGCTCTCAACTTTGACCTCGACGCGCTGCACACCCTCGATGGCCAGCGTTTCAAGGCGCAGTATTACCGACGAAACAAAAACGACAACCAGAAGGATACGGACAAGGTGGCGTTGTTCAAGTCGGTTGGGCAGGGCGGCACGGCGTGGGATGTTACACGGCGGATTCAGGAGTATTCAGAGAGGGCGCTTCGGGAGGAAGACGTCCTCGATGGTATCAGGGGCGTGCTGGGCGCCATGGAGAGGGGCCGGTGGCGGCTGTGGCATCTCTGGGGTGTTCCTGTGCTGCCGCGTGGGCCAAGACCAACGGGGAGGAGGTCGGAGGAGATGGACGAGTATAGGGAGGCGTATGATTCGATTACGTGGACGCCGACCATTGGGCTCTGCGCAGGGCTCTGCTGGCGGGGTGAGAGTCACCTTGAGAGAAGAGCGGGTTTTCCGAGCTGGTCCTGGACGGGTTGGAAACTATCAGCTAAGAGGCGGGTGGCGGAGCTCGAAGCCGCCTTGGAAACGAGTGCCGGCGCGCGGCAGTGGGTCGTGCCGGTCAAGTGGCTTCTGGAGGAAAGGAAATGGCGGCTGTTTCAGGGAAGCCAGAGTCTAGAGGTGCAGGTGGAAGTGGAACAGGGGAGGTTGGATCTGGATGACACAGAGTTTCAGAGGCATTACGAGCGTCTGGGTGGCCGGTTGCCTGTTGTTCTGCATATGTCGGCATGGGTCACGCCAATGTCCATTATCAGCTGGGAAGGGTTTCGAGGTGTCACTGCCGAGGTAGAAGGAGCCGAGGGAGGTCGCCGTCTCAGATGGGAGTTTTTTTCTGCCACCACCGCAACAAGACCTCTAGCAGGAGCATTGACCTACATTGCGATTGAGCTGGGTAGAGATGTTGGTTCTTCTCCAATGCCCAGCGTCTATGTCCTAGTGGTAGTGGAGGTGGGAGAAGGAGTATATGAGCGGGCGGGGATAGGAAAGTGGGACCAGATTACCCTTCGGGATCCTTTGAAGCCAGAAACTGTGGTTATTGACGGCGAGGAATTGTCGTGTCTCTTGAAGTTTGGGTTGGGGCCGCCCGCCGTAGCAAAGGTTTGGAAAGAATTCCAGCTCAGATAGCACCATCATAGGTGGACCTCACTAGGTTGGCCAGAGCGCCACTGCCCTAGTAAGGAAATCTCCCTCGTTTTTCTTTTTTCTTGGTAGCTACAAAGAAGTTTCTTGCTCCCCGCCACAGCAACACAATAACTGACAAACGTTCACCCATATTGGCCATTTCCATATAATTACCGTAGCTCCCGGCGCTCAGGCTACAGTGCCTCAGAAAGTTATTCCTCTATCGGTGGCAGCGTAGACGAATCGACCGAGGAGCCTTGATCCTGAGCGAGGAGCCATTGTTCACCATCCGGGAGCCGCATGCCGAGATCACAAACGAAGCTCTGATGCGAGCCCTTCAAAAGCTGCCGGCGAGCCGAAAGCGGTCGTTTCTCCTACTCCGCGACAACGCATCCGGGGCATTTCGAAGCTTGGGGCACGCCTTCGCCGAGAACTCGTTCAACATGGCAAGCGAAGACGACACAGGGCGGCAGCTTGACTGCCTTCACGGCTTATTTCTCCTTCACTCGCGCTTCAACCATTCATGCTCACCCAGCTCCAACGTTCCAGCCACCGGCGGAGAAATCACCCATCTACAAAGTTTTGCCACCAGGGACATCGTACCCGGCGAGGAGATCACATTCTCATACGCGGCCGATTTCGGATGCAGGACCAGGGAGGAGCGTCACCGAGAATTGCGATTCGTGTGCAACTGCGAGACGTGCCAATCCGGAAACCCCTTCCAGGAGCTCAGTGACATGCGCCGGAGACTTGTACGCGGCCTGCAGTACCTACAGGTTCGCGCAGACTTGGATGGGCGGAGACAGGACGCGACCGGCCGACCGCTGATTACCGATCCGCAACTGAAACCCGCGGCTGACACTCTCCGCATTCCTCTTTGGTCTCGCTTCATATACGGCCTCTTGACGATGTCCTTGCTGGAACAGGAGGGGTTACTTGACGACTTCATGGCGGAAAGGCTGAGCCGAAACGTATTGGTACCGTTTGCCATGTTCAAAACCGAAAGCAACGTCCAGGTCGCCAAACTCGCCATGGCACAACAAGATTGGCTTGGGAGGCTGTGTGTAGCTTTTCAACTTTATGGGCGCGCTGACGCAGCTGACGAGGCCATGGCTACTCTATTTCGAGCGCTGTCTGGTAGATGAAATTTTGACGCCTGCCACTTACAGGTAGCTAAGCCAGCTTCAACGCTTGTTGATAGCGGTAAGCTTGAATCAGGGGACCGCCATGATTGTGATTCCATGCCCTTGGGTTGAGATTGCTAGACAACTGTTGAAACGACCAAGGCCCATTTACATCCAACTAGCCTTCCAAAATCCAATCATCACCTTGGCAATTAACTGACAGCAATCCACCAGTTCATCGACTCCTGTTGTATCGCGTGAACGCTACAGTAATGGCGATTCCTAGATAGGGCATTCGTCAATAAGAACCGCACTCGGTGTTCAAGACAGATAAGCACTTACCCAATCCAAATGTGATGAGCGGGTACCATCTCGTGACGTCCTGAAGCGAAATATCCCATCGACCACTCGTCGCAGTTGGCATTCTAGGCTGGGACTGTGGCAATACAGGTTCAGATTGCTCGACCATATTTTCCGGCATTAGGTCGACGGCGTGAGTGTCTGCTCGTGAGTTGGTTTCAGTAGGACTTGGGTTCGGTTCCATTGCCGGCACAGATCCAGTGAGAGACTTGAGATCGCCCACCTCAGGGCCGCGCACTCCATCTGACCCAAACTCGCCATCGCCATCGCAACCGCCATCTGATGTTGAGCCAGTGGCACCTCCGTTCTCCTGGTTGAGGTTTCTACGAATATACCGCTTGAGCGTCTCTGCGTTATTTAGCGGCAGCCGATCGACGAGTTCGGCAAGTCAGTACTCTTGTCCGCGCTTAAACAAATGTCGAGGGAACTTCAAGGGAGGTTCCGGACTCCAAGCCCACTTCTGGCGTTTACTTTCTATGATAAAAAGGTAGTTCCGATCATCTCGGCGGACCTTATAATCAGAGTTCAATCCAGCCTCGAGCATAATCTCAAACATCTCGCCCAAAATAGCTGCCTGAACCTTGGACATGCCATGCATTCGCGATGCGAAGAGGATGAACTCCTCCCAGACTGTGGTGTCGCCAACGGTGTAGGATGTCGTCCTGTCATCAAGGAGGCGTCCTTGCTTTAGGTATCGGAGCACCATACGAAAAGCCTCGATGTTGTCATGGGTTGTGATTTGGACACTCGTCTTCAAGATGACACTTAGAGTCTTCTGGAACCTCATCGTGTCGTTTGATACGGTGAAGTCTTTGTCGAGGACCCAACTGACGTAGTCCAGGAGCCCAACGCTTGCGGCGATGTAAAATGATGAAATCATATTCATGCCGTTGTTCCATCCTTCACTCGTAGCATCCTCGTCGCTGGAATTGCCCTCCTCTTCGAATTCACCCTTCTCGCTGCGGCTGTTTTCTTCCCTGCTAGCATGCTCCTCGCTGCTGGCAGTCCTCTTGTTGGCATCTTCCTCGAAGCTGGCATCCTCGTTCTCACTTGAATCCTCCATTTCAGCGGTATCCCCAAGCTCGTGACAATCTTCAATCGCGTCAACACCTTGCCCATTGCTCTCCTCGTCGCTGCTAAAACCCTCAAACACACTAGTGTCTTCTTCATCTGCGGATTCATCGGCTTCCTCGGAACCCTCTTCATCGGGTTTCTCACCTTCATCGCTTTCCTTGTCCTTATCATTAGCGATATAAGTGATAGGTCGGGAGATTTCTGATTGAAGGGTGGCGTTTTGGACCTCCAGAGTTGCTTTGCGGAGGCTTTCGAGGAAGCGGAACGGTGGGGCGTCCCGACAAATGTCGTCGGATTTCCGCAATACAAGTATAACCCTTATATCGCTTCCCGCCGAAGGCTGCAGCCGATTGAGAAATTTGAGCTCTGCCAAGTAGGTCTGGGATATGGCTTCGACGGTGTCCAACCTTCCCCGTTCAGCCTCGGAAAGCTTCTTGATATCCTCGCGCACGAAGTCGTATGCCGAGCGATGCACGAAAGCAATGTACTCATTCCTCTTATCGACCTCCAGTAAGCATTTGCATTGCCCACGAAGCCTATTTCGAGCCCTCTCTAGCCGGTACAGCTCCTCGCTTTTTCTCGCCGTGGTATCCGCCTCGTTGATAGGGGCGTTGATGGCGAACAGGGGATTGTCTTCGAATTCGTCAAGGAAGCTGTACTGCAAGAGCGATATGCCTGTGCCACCACTTTCCGTTATTTGCACGACCATGTCAAAAGTGCGATAGACAGCCCGCCTGTCAGCTTTGGTACGAATGGAGCCAAGAAGATGTTCGTACAGTGACTCGATCTCCGGCGGCATGTCATCAATTTTCTCCAAGAGGCCTTTGAGTCGGTCACCATTTCGACAACCGTCCTGCAGCGTTTCGAGGACGAGAGCGACCCAAAGGAAGACACCGCTGGCCTTGTCCGCGACCTTCGATACTAGCTTCTGCTCGGCATCGTCTTCTTCGGCTTGATTGGGCACCCAGAAGCTTTGAATCCGAGCATGGATGAAGCCTTCGATGTCGTCGCGAGTGAGATCCTGCAACCTAAGCCTCCGGCGTGGGGAGAATGCATTTTCAAACGGAGGAATCTCACGGCTTGAGACGCAAATCTTCAGGTTGGCGGGTGAGGCGGCTGCCCACTGACGGAGCAAGGCAACCATGTCCTCGTAGTGGTACTCGCGGCTCTCAGCGTATTCGTCCAGACCGTCGATGAAAATGCAGAATGAATGCTTGTCGTAGAGGCGGTGATCGCGAGACAGTTCCTTGAACGCCTTCTGAACGTCTGTCCTGAAGATACGCAAATCTGGATCCGCCTGAAGATGCAACGAGGTGATTTTTCCCCATTGCAGTGGAAGAACTGACGGTATGAGATCCGGGCGTTGTTTCAAGAGATCGTACAGCAGAGACCGTTGCAGTCCGTCGAGTGACTTTTGCAGTTCGCTTCCAGCCCGCCAAAAGAAGAAGTTGACAAGAACGAGGTGTTTTCCGTCGGCCCAGGGACTTAATCGTTCTTTCAGGCGGTCGCTCTCAAACAGGAACTTCATCAGTGTTGACTTGCCTGACCCGAGCTTGCCGGCGATATGGAAGACCTCGGGGTCGTTTGAAGCTAGCCAGTCGACAAAGGACGACCCGGAAAGGCTGTCAGTTCCACCGACAGACGGCTCCTGTTCCAAGATCCACCGGAACGTGCTCTCATGCGCGCCCAAGACCTGATCGAAGCGGCCATGCATGTCAGGGAACCTCAAAGTAGAGAGTAGTCGCTGTGCAGCGATTTCCCGCACGGCGTCATCTGGAAGCTTTTGCAGCTGAAAAAGCTGCTCAGCAAGGGCGCTGTCGATGGAGAATGAGCTTGCCAGCGTCTTGAGATCATCAGCCGCCTTCTCTAAAGCAGCTAAGCGCTTATCGCTCTTCGTTGCCGACTCAGCAAGGTCCTGGAGCGATGCCTTGATAGCACTTCTGTCCAAGGTGGCGACTTGTACATTGAGCTGCTTCTGGCAATCCTGGAGCCTCGCTTTGCATTTTTCGCGGTCGTTTTTGTGCCAGACATCCTTGAACACCGCAACGGCGGCGCTGGTCTTGGAGTCGGATCGCCGCGACCGGGATTTGTCGAGAAGAGTCAACATTTCATCGCATATCGCCCTACACTCTTCGGCCAGGTTGTAGACGGAGGTCTCCTCATCTGTCGGGGCGCGTACTCGGACGGGAGGGACAAGACGAGTCGACCAGAGCTTGAGCTCGTTGACAACCAGCTCAGCTGTCGCATTTTGAGCGGTTTTGCCGGTTGTTGAGAAATAGATCTCCCGTGCGCCGCCGACAAGCTTGACGCCAAACTCCACGAAGGTAATGATGGAGGACGCGAGGCCTACTGCCGTGATAGGATCCATGGTTGCATTGCCAGCTGGGGTCAATCGAGCGACGAGACTGAGAATCGGAGAGGAACGAGAGGCTCGAATGGGATGGCAAGTGGTTGGATTTTGGTTGCCTCCAGCTAAGCCCTCAATCGGGCGCTGCCCTCGTCCAATCCTGTTGGCATGGTTTCTGCATGAGGATGGTGCTGTCAACTGATAGGCTGCAGAGCGCTGTGTTACCAAAGCATCCATGTCGGTGGAACCACCTGGAAGTGGGGAAGTCTCGGTGGTTCCAAGACTCGGTGATCATTGCGGGCCCAGCAGCGCAGGTGGGGGCCGAATCAGAGTGCCCCACTATTTAGCTAGCACAACCAATAGCTCAGGGGTAGTGGCACGTGTAGAAATTTAGGTTTTCTTCCTAGGAACGCCCATCGAACGCGACTTCCTCCGACTTGGAGTTGGCGACCCCCACTGGTCGCTGGGGAGAACAACAACAGTGAACGCAACCGGCGCAACGCCACACAATCAGAAATGGGGGCGCTCGAGCGGCTGCCAGCAGAGCTCCTCTGCCAAATTCTCGACGATCTCTCGTGGACAGATATTCGGAATCTACGCCTCGTCAGCCGTTCAATTGGTTCATTCGCCAACGCCATCGCTTTCAAGGAGGTCTGCTTCACCATGTGCCAGCAGGACTTTGCTCAGCTAAGTGCCATCGCGAACAACCCAGACTACGCCGTGCACGTCTCCTTGTTGGCGTATGTTGTCGATATTCTGAACATCGAGCGCCAAACCCCTGAAATGTTCAGAGACGCCATTCGCAAACGCGAGCACATGGACGACAAGCTGCACAAGTCGAACCCAACGCTTTTCAGTCCGCCTGAAGGGAGAATGGACGACACTGAGATCGAGGAGAGGTACAAAATCTACACTCGCATGTTCGAGGAACAGCAAGACATCCTCCAACATCACCTCGATTTTGAGTTGCTCGAGGAGGTAGTTCCGAAACTGCCGAAACTCAAGGGCATCGTCATGTCCGAGGGCAACGAACTACGAACCATTCACAACAATAAGCCCAGGCCCTTTTCTATCCGGGATGTCAACAGCGTGAAGTTGCTGTACTCGGGCGAATGGCAGGATGGCGGTGCCTCAGCCCGTCATCTTCGCGCGCTCCTGAAAGGTGTTCAAAAGGCGGGCACTCAACTGCAAAGCATTGAGGCCTCCAACGTCGCTATCAGCTTCATGGACGAGACGGACTTCGGGCTGCACAGCATGACCCCCCAGCTCCTAGAGAACATCACCACGTTCAAGCTGGTGCTTCAGGTGGCCGAAGAGCCAGGCTCAGGTCGCATGTCAAGAAACTACAAAGAATTCGTACGCAGTCAGCTTGTAGCCTGCCGTCCATTGCTCCAAAAAGGAACCCTCCGCCGGGTCCTACAGACGCTCTCGAATCTTGCGAGCCTCGACATCCAACTCGCCGAATTCCACCAGGAACCCATGGGCACCTTTCCCTCCCCGGCCGCCCTCAGGGATATCATGCCCCTCGACCACGTCTGGCCCAACCTCAAACACCTTTGCATCAGCAACGTTGAGACAGAGCGCCAGGAGCTTGCAGCATTTCTCCTCCGCCACAAGGCATCGCTCGAGTCCCTCGATCTCGGCTACATCAAGCTGGCAAGCACATCATGGCTCAAGCTCCTCCCCTACCTCAGAGCTCAATTCCAAGACGGCGGACACCTCAAGAGCGCGCGCATCCTCGATGTCATCATGGGAAAATCCGAATCCGAGGAGCATTTTACAGAGGGGTGGGCGCTCGGACACCCGGATCACAGCATCAGGCCGCAGGCACTTGGTACGGCCGTGTCGAGGTATCTGCTGTCGCAGAAGCGGAAGTGCCCTTTGAGGGTTGATAATATTCTCGATAGGTACTTCTTCATGGGTGACCCGGAGGATATTGATGATATCTCGGAGGACAGCTGGGGGAGCGAACTTGATGGTGAGCCGGACGAGGAGGAGATTTTGGGGGAGATGAACGCCATTGCGGAGCAGCTCGCTGCCGAGGTGATTCACCATGGATTTGTTGATGGTGGGCTGGACGGGTTTGAGGGGACGGAAGACGACAGTGAGGAAGAGAGTGAGGGGGGCAGTGAGGAGGATAGTGAAGACAGCGAGGAGAGCGAGGAGGCGGGATACGACCAGAGTGAAGACGACATCGAGGATGAGGATGAGAGTGGTGACGACAGTGAGGACGATGCCGATGACCCTATTAGCTCTTGGAGCTGAGATAGCTACCGTCAATCCTTCCTTATCCTACATATCATTCCTTTCGAACTCCCCCTTTTCTTTTTAAATAGCGTCTAGGCCATGAACATAGCGACCTGCCCTTGTCCTGACTCTAATTTGCAGCTCCAAGGGCCCGGCACCGCCGCCATTACAGGCCGCCCCGTCTACGCCATGTCATTCTTATCCCCCAGCAAACTCCTCCTCTACCCCTTAACAATCCTCCTCCACCAAATCTCACTCCTCAACCCCTGCGACTCCAACCAAACGTTCAAATACACCTCCCCCGCTCTCTCCGCCACGGTGTAATACCTCGCCTGTGTCTCATTAATCATAACTGGCACACTCGCCGTCCGAATTGGCCCATGCAACAGCTGCCCCTGCGTCTTGGTATTGGCCACCGACGCATTCAACGAAAAGGTCCCCGCGTACGAAAGCGAGTGGCGCCCCACGAGTTCCCACGAGTGTGGCGGGTCTGCGTCCTTTGGTGGCCAGCGGATGTCGGTGGGGCGCCAGGCGGGGACGGTGGCGGACATGACTGCGGACATGAAGCCGTATTTTGTATAGGTTAGGAGGCCGGCGGGGGCGTCGCCCCAGGTGGAGGGGATTTGGGTGTTGGTTGTTAGGTTGTATCTGGAGGAGGGGAGAGTTAGTTGGGTGGGTCAATTGGGGAGGTTGGAGGGGGCTTACACGGTGTTGTTTACGAGGGAGTAGGTGCCCGCGAGCGCGTGGACGATGTCGGTTGGTTTGACCATTGCGATTGATTGGTTGATGAAGCTCGGCGGGGGAGTGTTGTGTGCTCGGAGGGGAGGATAGAAAGGGGGGGGGGGGAAGGGGGTTCCCGAGGAACGGGATTGGATTTCTTTATAAATTTCCCCGGACACCCGTTGGAAGAGCAAAGTTGGTAATTTCCACGTGGGGGAGAGGGGAAAATCGGGTGCCAATATTGATTTCCTACCCGCATATCATTCCCGGTCAGACGGCGCTTCGCTGCAACCCACACTGCAAACAACAAGCTCAATTGGCGATGATCCCCCCGGGTCCGCGGCCAAATCGGCAGGTTACCCAGACCGGCCGCAGAATCCTTTGGGGGAGTCGGCTGGGTTGGGGAATGAACGGAACGCGGCTTGGACTCTGCCGCGCGGGGTGTGACCAATGAGGGCGACTTGTAGATTGTCTACGCCGCATCGACGCCTAAGCGAATGACCTGACACGCCCCGCTGGTCGCTTTTTGATCGTTGCGAGGGGCTGGGCCGCAGCCCCGCCACTTTGACGGTTGATGAGATTCCAGGCTCATGGGACAGCGTTGTTGGAAGCGTTGGAGAGGACGCAAATCTGCGCGGCCGTGCGGACCACACTCCCTGGGGTTAGATAAGGGGTTGATCGCAAGACTGGAGCGCTGTGCCACGGGGATGCTTGGGCGTTAATCCTTCCCCATATTCCCTCGGATTATCTGGGACCGAGGGGTGGAACGGGGAAAATCATCACGTGGAGCATGCGGGGGTTCAATGGAGTGGCAAACAAAGCAGCGTTAGCTTCGGGTACCGTTGTCGAAGTCAATGCCAAGGTCTTTGTTAAATTTCCATTGGAAGTATTGACAATAGGTGAAAGCCGGCCCGAGAGTCTGGTGTTTTTTTCAGGGGCGTTCCACGCCGCCGGACACGCCCCGAATCAGGGCATTGAGTAGCTACCTACCCTGGCTGCACACAGTCTGATCCCGTCCAGAAGGATTCGTATCGCCCACCATCCACAAGGGTCCATGTATGTTTTCGTCAGACGCTCGAGCACACCTTTGCCCAACAGGAAGCAATACCGCCAGTGCGTCGCGCTCGCAATTTCCCGGCCATCTGACTGGAGTTGGGTATGCGCCTATGCGTATTTCCGCCCACATTCTCAAAATCTGCGGGCGTCTCAGCACGAATAGACTGAATGTCTGGTCGTGGAAATAAGAAAGACCGCCAACACAGTGGGGTCGCACCGTTGTGGCTGCGGGGGTGGGACACCCGTTCCACCTGGGCGTGCGGGAAAGCATGGCCCGGAGAGGTGGGTCCAACGACGCCGGCCCGCCTCCGTTTGGTGGAGACTAGCCCCGACCCGGACCCCTGACCCTACAAACACTGCGTCACTCTTTTCTAGGAGGTCCTCTGATGAAAGCTTAGACTGCAGCGGAATTCCCAATGCAAGGCCCAGGGAACTTGCTCCGCACGAGGAAACTTCAACTCCAAAAGTCCATGAAGAGATTCGCGATCCCAACCGTGACCTTCACGAATCAACCAAGATCCCGTCACTCATCAGCCACGCACTAGTTCGCGAATATTGCACTGGCATTTTATAAACTCTATTCCCCAAATTATTCTACCTTGCACAATACCCCTTCCCCCTCCCCTCCCAAGCCACAGCTCTCAAGGCTCAACCGCGACATCCACATACCCATTCGCCTCCACCACCTCCACATCCCCCAAGCAAGTCTGCCCCAACTCAATTGGCGTATCCGGACAAGTAAACGGCATCTCGGCACTCCCCGTGATACTCGCCGTCTTCCCGTCACACGCCCTCGTGTCCAAAAAGCTGAAATATGCAATCAGGTTCAGCTGCAGCCACACCTGCAGGTCGGGATTCTTGGGTGTGCCGTTCAGCTGGCACGTGTAGCCGCCGCGGAGGGTGCAGCTCAGGGCCTCGGTGGTGTTGGTGGCGGTGTTTGTGACGGTGAAGGAGGCGGAGGATTGGGCGTTGAGAATTCCGCCGCCGGATGCGGCGTAGGTGACGTTGAGGCTGCCGAAGGTGTACATTTTGGGGATGGAGGCGCCGGTGGTGCAGAGGGGGCTGGCGGTTTGGCGGGTTGAGAGATCTGGTTGGGGGATGGTGGCTCCGAGGGCGGAGGGGGAGAGGCAGAGGAGCCCGAGGAGGGCGGTGATGGATGGAGCCATGATGGTATCTCAAGTCAAATGCCGTGGATTGGGGAAAGAGACAGTGACGGATTCTAGCAGTGGTCGCACCCGACACGTGGAAAGCAGGGAGCTAGAAGATCCCCGCAGGCTGCCGGGAGTTCGGACATGATATAGGACGCCGATGATAAGAAATTCCCCCGCCGGATGCGCGAGGTGAGCAATTAGAAGGGTAAACGCAGGTCCGGGCTATTGCATGCGTCGGTTAATATGCCCATCGGAAGGAATACATTGGAAAGCTTCCAGAATGCGACGCCCAAGAGGCGGGTAAAAGGGGTGTCTTGAGCCGCTGAATATCGGCTGCGTTGCCGAATGGCGCCGCTCTTGGCATGCAACCGCCCACCGGAATGCTGTGTTTGAGGATGGCGGGTACTGTTTTGAGGGTGTGTTGGGGAAGAATCTCGGTCGATTGACTGAAAGTAAACAAAAAGCCCCAGACACCGCGCCATACCCCAAACTGAATCCAGCGACTTAGTTGATCTTCCCTAGATACACCTGCGGCTTTCTCTTCTTTTTGTTCTTCTGCTCCTCTCTCCTCAGCGCAATGTCCTCCTCGAGCCGTGCCAAGATTTGCGCGGCATTCTGCAGGCTCACCTGATCCTTGGGACCCGGGACGCCCCAGCCATAGTACTCCCACATTGACCGCTTGAAGTACTTTCGTGCATTCTCCAAGTCCCCGACCTGATAGTAGAGCCGTGCCGGGATCTCGTAAAGATCGCCCAGATGCGGCTCGAGCTCTTCCTCTTCAACAAGTTTGAACAGCTTTTGCACTACTTCCACCGCGCTGTGAAAGTCCTCCTCCTGGGCGAGTTGGAGAATCCCATCCCGAGCAGCGCGGAACTCCCGTCGTCTAGCATCAGAAGCGGCAAGGACATCTTGTGGTGCTGAGCAGAGGCTGCATGTGCATTTGAAGCCCCATTGCTTAAGCAAAGTCTCCTTGCGCTCCTCTGACGTGAGTTCGGTGCTTGAGTCTGTCATGTACGTAGTTAGAGTCTATGAGCCAAAGGAAATGTGCCGGTCCAGCCAAAGGGGCCACAGGGTGATCTCACAGCTGATGGTAATCTCCTCTCCCACTTCAATGTCCTTGGCTGACCAAATCGTCATGGCCAGCGTCGTCTCAGAGAAGTGAACATGAGCACTAACACGTCAGTTTCTTCCCCGCCATCTTTGGGGCATCACTCACTTTGGATTGCAGGCATGATTAATCCTCTGTGCAACATCAGCCCCATCCCCACAACATAATACAACCATCCCCCAAAGTGAGAATGAAGACTTTACTCACCGACAACTCAACAAACAACCCCATATACCCCACCTCCTCCATCCCCAACGGCAACTCAAACGCATTCGTCACCAACACATCCTCCTCCACCACCAACTTCCCCCCCTTACTCCCCGCCAACCCCCTCACCCTCTCCGGCGCCCCTAGCCTCTCCACCCCGACCTGCATCAATTCCCGCACTTTATCCCTTCCTACCTCCCCAGGATACGCCACTGTAGCCAGCAGTGCCAGGTAGTCAATCAGTATGACCTTTCCCCTGGGGATTCTCCGCGTGGCAAAGACGCCTAGTCCTTTTCCTGGGACGGGACGGACTTCGTAGGGTGTGGGGAGGCGGTGGGTTAGGTTATCGGCGGGGAGCGCAGAGAGGGCTTTGTGAAGGGGGTGGGAGGGGAGGTCGAAGAGGGTGGAGGCGAGCTCGGGGGTGGTGATGATGCTGAGGCCGGTGTTGTTGTTGTCACTGACAGGGAGGAAGGGGAGGGCGGCGTTGGTGTAGACGCACCAGGGGCCGGGGGAGATGCAGTGAGGGGGGTGGGTCCAGGGGGACCAGGTTGATGGGGAGGAGGAGGAGGAGGAAAGAAAGGGGGCGGGGCAGAGGGGGGTGTGGTTGAGTGAGTTGCGGGGGAGGCCCCAGCCACAGATGGGTTGGGGTGTGGCGGCGGCGGCGGCGGCGGCGGCGGAGAGGAGGAGGTTGGAGACGAGGAACGCGGCGGGAGGAAAGAGAGGCATGGTTGATGATGGAGTCGTCTATCGTCGCGGGCTTGGGAAAGGGAGTTGTAGACCGGCGTGGCCGGTGGTGAGGACGGAGAGAGCCAGGAGGAGGTGTGATGAGTTTCATCTGCGATGGACAACTGGCATTTGGGATGTGTGCGGATCAACGGTGCCAAGTTGTGTGTCGTGTCTTGGCGGCGAGCATTTAGCCGCGGTGCGGTGGTGATCGAACTGTACCAAGCCAAGATATCTGGTAGTAGAAGTTAGCTGTATGGATTCCAACGCGATACATGGAGCAACTGACTGGGACAATCGAGGAACGGACAATCAAGATCACCTCCAAGGCAAGTTAGCTGGGCAGCATACCGGGTTGATACCACTGCGCAAGAGCTCGAAAACAAGCCAAAACCGCGTGCCAGTACGTGTCTGCCTTTCGGCTGGGCGATGCTTGGCGGCACAAAATGGTTGATCGAGCTCAAACACTTGCGAGGTGGTTCCAGAGAGTACGCCATTTCCGCGACTGTGACTTCCGAGACAGCTTGGAGTTTAGTTTCACCTTTGGTCTGCCCTTTCGGCAGAACCGCAAGCAACCGCATTTCGGCCGGATGGTACCGTCTGCTTTCTCTCCTCAGCGCCAACCCGAACTCCCAATGTAGCCATCAAGCCAAAAACGACGGAGCTTAATTTCGGGATGACGGGAGCGGATCACCGCAGCGAGGTCGGGGATGCTGAGAGCGAGGAAATGGCAACTCGCCTGTCGTGGAAAGTGCGACTTCTCGTACGGAATCAGTTAGACGTCGTTTGCCGCGGCAGGAAAATTCGTGTGCGTCACCCACGTGGGGTCAAATTCCGAGCTCTCCAAGTTCCCCACTTGACCCTTGCGGCACTATTTCTTGCTTTAAAACTCGTCGAATATTCTTCCCCATCCTTCCTTTTCCCGGAACCTTCAAATGCCTAACAATTGCGCCAAACAACTCTCTTTCTCCCGTGCACGTATTTCCGCAACCCTCGTCTTTCTCTGCAAAGGCTTGGAGGGTGCGGGGTCACACAAAACCTTGATGGTCAAGTGGCCCGTGCGCACCTTGACTCACATAGATTTAGCCCCCGCACACGCACGAGGCCCAAGGCGAGTCTACAGCCCAAATTATTGTGGGACCGCGTTCTGGAAGACTTCAGTAGCTCTCTCAGGAATGGGCCAACGTTTAGGACCATGGTGATGGCCTATTGCATCAATGATGCCTCTGACATCCATTTGGCCACCCTTCCGGTCAGCCCGTACAAATGGAACCCCTTCACGGCTTACTGGTAGCAGCATGAAGAGATTCGCTTGGCTCCACGACGATTTTGTTCAGAAAGGCGGTTCTCCAGAGGCTTGCACGTCGTTCAATGACAAGGTCAGGGTTTTCCAGGCAAAACGGCACAAGTCCCTTGGCATGGCCAGCCTGGAACCCCACAGGCTGGCGGTCCTCGTGAACAACAAATTTGCGGAGATGCTGTCTGTTGGATGGGGTAAAAGCTGGAGAGCTCAAGAAGTAGATGGCAGCGGCGGCAGCCGAAAAACGAGACTTGGCCCAGTGTGTCTTCCGATAGCCTCGCGACTTTTGAAGCGCATGGTCGACGAATAGGCTGGGGTCCCTATCAGTAAGGTGGGGGAGCTACTCTGAAATATGGTCGAGCTCCTCCTCATTGGGTATCTCCCACGGCTCCTTATGGTAGTCGAAGATCGGTTCAAAGGGCTTTCCATGCAGTTGTCTCCGAACCTCGTCAGCCGTCGCCTCACTCATGTGATCAGCGGCCTCCCCCAAGACACCCTTTCCCCATCCCCATGCGAGGTTGCCAGTGAGGAGGAACTCCCATCGGCCAGCCCGTGTGCAGTCGCAAGGGGAGGCCACGCATCTCGTCCGCAATCTGTCGACAGGTGTACGTCAAGGTGAGGTCGATCGGCTCAGGAAAGCTGTTAGCATCTTGGCGAGCTTGGGTAGCACACGCTTACCACCTGGTTGCCACCTATTCACGTCACCAACATCAGCCAACGGGAACATGGCAATGCTGAGGAAATTCTGCCGCCTCCTCCCATCTCTCTACACCCAACGAGGATTTGCTTCCTTGCTTGCGTCGTGTGCGGCCATCAGCTGGTCTCCGTCCCCTCATCATAGGTTGGATCAACTTCGCTTTTCGAACAACCCAGTTTTGTATCGGGATGACTTGGGCGTCCAGCAGGAAAGGGACTTTTCACAGACAAGGGTCGTTATTTCTTCTACACAGAGACCAGGGATCAGGTCGTCTTAGGCCTTGAGTGTGTCCCCGATTATTGTTTTTGGACACGCGGGCAGTTCTGGTCGTCCACGCCGCTTGGTGAGATGCGCCTGTGCCTTTTCTTTTCGTCTGATAGAGAAGCGGTTGGGCAGTATCTGGAGGACTTGGAGCGAGACATTCGAATCGGGCCATTCGCAAGGTTAATGAAGATGGATAGGCGGCCCTCTGCATGACCGATGAGTCCCTGTCTCGTTCGCCGTTTTCGTCTCCAACTTGTTCGTACCATGTCCATGTAGCCATTCACAACAAACCTCAATTATTTGTATTTAGCAAGCAACAACGATACATTTAACATAGACGGCTCGGTAGATAGCTCTATAGAAATATCATCAACATCATCATTCCCACACCTCATCCAGTCCATCCCCAATCACAACAACTGGCTGCTTGATAGGCTACTCCTCCTCCCAACAAACCTTCATCGTCACGGGCAAGCTAACCAACGCCCCCCAATCCTCCCGCAAGTACTGCACCCTCTCGCCCTCCTCCACAACCTTCTTTAGCTCCCCCTGCGCCCCCGGCGCCCTCTGCACCCCCCTCTTCGCCATGACACCCCTAAACATCTCCGTCAACGCGACATGCCCTACCTCCGCGCCGAGAATAGCATGTGCTCCTCCCGTTGCACTCCCGTTTCCAGATGTGGATGGGGAGGAGTATTGGAGGTAACTCTCGAGGGGACGGCGGGGATCGACGGCGGTGGGGTTGGGGAAGAGGGTTGGATCTTGGGGGCAGTGGGAGGTGTAGAGTTTGTTGGTGGTGGTTTCAGGAGAGGAAGGGGAAGTAGAGGAGAGGTAGGAGCCGGATGGGCCGGCGAGGCGAGAGCCTTCGAGGGCGTAGCCGAGGAGGAGGGCGGAGGATTCTGCGGTGGGAGGGGCAGTGGCGAGGGCGTGGATGGAGGGGAGGTGGGGGGCGCCAGCGGGGGAGAGGTAAAAGTCGATTGCGCGGGCGAACTGGAAGGGAGAAGAGAGAGGTTAGTATAAGGTTGGCAGGGGGTTCCCGAACGGTTGGTGCGGGGTGCGGGGTTGGCGTGGGGGCCGTCGCCAGCAATTGCAAAGTGTGGGTAAGGTACGGGGGCTAGCAGGGGTGCAAAGAGGAGGAGGACTTACAGTCTCAGCTTGGGTCGCGACGAGAGCGACAATGGTGGGAAGGACCTGAGTCCAGGCAGCGTCCTTGGACGACTTTGACAGAGCCTTGACGAGGTTGGCGCCGAATGCACTGACGGGTTCGCTCTTTTTGGAAGCTGACGAATAGAACCCCTTGGTGCTCTTGATGTTGCTCTCAAACGAAGACACGAGTTGCGTGGCAAAAGTGCGCGCGGCTTGCTCGACGGGAAATGTCTTGACGGGGTCGAGGGCCTGGAAGATGGCGGCATAGATGACAGAGACGACGGCGTACAGTTCGTGCTCGGTGTAGATGCCCTTTTCGTTGTCGTGCGTCTTGAGCGGCAGGTTGAACGCGCGCGCGGCAAAGTGCACGGGGACGATGTTGCCGATGTCGCGGATCACGTCGGCGAAGCGACGCCCAGCGAGGTTGTAGCTGCTCTCGGCGACGAGGCGCTCCGTAGTCTTGCGGTAGAACTCTCTGATCTGCTCGATGACTTCGCTGGTGCAGAGCTCCTGCTGTGCTGTGTATCGCTGGGAGTCGTGGTGCGCTGAGTCGCCCGACAGGGTCACCTTGCTGCCGCCCTGGGCCAGAAGCTGCTGAAGGGCGTCGTGCCAGGTGGACCGGTACTCGGTGGGCTTCTCCCCGACACTCTTGACGGCGTCGTAGGTCGTCGCCTTCGGGAGCGGATCAAAGCGGGCCGGCCGCGAAAAGTCAAACAGATGGGCGCGCTTGAGGTCCTTTTGGATCTTCTCCGTCTCAGAGGGGATCACCATCGGGTAGTGCGCGTAGATCGAGTTGGGCTTGAAGTGGTGCGGGAACGCGCGGATGAACAGCTTGTAAAACACACAGCCGTGGTTGATCTTGAGATCGTACTGCACCTCGTTGTACCCCCAGTTCGTCAGGTTGCGCGGGCTGTAGTCGGTCGTGTAGTGCCTATCGCCGCGGACAAGGCAAACAGCATCGGACAGCACCACACGCGAGATGGTGTAGGTCGGCGCAATTCCCACGCCAGGCACCATGGGCTCCTTGTTCTCCTCGGCAACAAGGCCGGGATACAACTCGACGAAATCCGGGTGGTCGTACAGCCGGCGCAGCGACTCGGCAATGTCGGGGTCCGAGTTGATGTCCTCGAACTTTTCATACGGCTTCAGCCCAAAGTGCTTCCTGAACTCATTGAGTCCGGACACATTCCACTTGCGCGCCTGGATGATACCGAGAATCTCGACCGCGCGCATCGACTGCGGCACGTTACGCCCGCCAAACGAACCAGCGGGATCCTCAATGACCGATGTGATGCACTCAACCAAGTCATCGTCGTTGAACTTGCCATCAGCACCGCGCTTGAACTTGTTGAACGGCCGCTCTTGCGGGTCTTCAGGGATGGACCGCTCGAACTTGCCAAAGCCGCCGATGAGGTCCGGCACCGTGACTTCGCTGGCTGGCTTTCCGAACAGCTCGTGGTAAAAGTCTTGGATCCACTTGTCGTCCTTCTCCGAGATGCACGAATGCCATCTGTAGCAGAGGTTGAACTCGGCGGACACGACATTGCCAGTGCCGCGCTCAGCGCCGTCGTTGGTGCCGACGGCGATGCCGGTGTTGACGCGGGGGTCGAGTGTCCACTCGGTGTCGATGCGGTTGAGCTGTGGACATGTCAGCAACCATCACTCACGCTCTCGGATGGGATGGTGGGGTACTCACGTTGATAATATTCCTCACGTAGTCGATCAACGTGATGTTGATGTACAGTCCCGATGTGATGAGCCTCGCCGTCTGGAACAAGTCATTGTCGTACTTCTTCCAAGCCGCGTCCTTCTTCTCGCCCTCGACATTGGCCGCAGGGGCGGTGAATCGCCCGTCTTCGTTGATGGCGGCGAGATGCTCGGCGACGTGGTTGTGGAATCGGTTGAACATGATTAGCATCACGCCCACGCCAGGCGGCATGCCCAGCAGTCTCTTGTCGGCGAAGCAGTCGGGCTTGAGTTTTCCGTCCTTGAAAGTGCGGATGGTGTCTTGCATCTCCTGGTTGCTGCCATACAGGGGTGATAAATCCAGGTATGACGACGTCTTGGATTTGGTCATGTCGCGGTAGTCAGTCCAAAAGAGATCTGCGAGAGTTCAGTTGAGTTGGTGTCTCCGGAAGGAACAGCTTGCGAGTCTTACCGTGGATAATAATCGCCGCCCAGTTCCAAAGAATCGAGGACACATTATTCGGATGCTTCTTGTACTCGGTGCGCTTCATAACCGAGTCGTAGATCAGATTCGGATCTGGCAATGCCCCCTGGCGAATGACCGTGGTGTTCACAGAGCGCGCATACGTGCACCCAGCAGCTCCCAAACTGGGAAACATGGGATTCTGCAAGCCGTCAGCACTCCCCCTACCACCTCCACAACAACCACGGGAAAAAAAAAACTGACATTATTCGACCCATCCGCCTGTCGATACATGTGCTTCTCTCCCACGTACAACATCGGCGGGTGATCCAGCGTCTCCCACAGCTCCTTGACAAACGAATTGGTCAACTCGGCGCGCAGCTTCGAGTCGCTCCGGAGGTTGGACACGAGCTGAATCACCTGCTCCATGAGCATCGTCTTGTCGTCCTTGATCTTCTCGCCCTTGATCTTGCCGACCACGACGGCCTTGAGCGTTTTGAAGTCTGCCCGTCCATGTCAGCACTTTACTCTTCAACCTCTTTCCCTTCGACTTTAACCTACCAGCAGCGCGCAAAGTCTTGATATCATCCGTCAACTTCCCCCATTTCTGCGTCTTGGTTCCTGCCCCTCCCTGATGCGGGAGCGGCTTGACCGTGGCCTGCACAACCTGCGCATACTGTTCGAACGCGTTCTTGACGCCCTTGCGATCGGCCGTGGTGGATTGCACGACGAGGGGCGTGGGCCTGGGCTTTGCGAGACTCGCGAGCTTCTCCCCTGTGTCGATGGAGCTGGCTGAGCTCGGCGTCTTGGAGCCGTTGACTTCCTTGGAGCCATTGGTGGCTCCGTTCTTGTAGCTCTCCATGGCGAGAGCTTCCTATCCACACCTGAACCCTGGGTGAGAAATGTGAGGGAGATGCTCTTCTGCAACTCGAGGTGATTGTTGTGGATAGAGAGTAAAATGTGGTGCAAGCTTGGTGTAGTCGCGAAGAAGAGCTCACGGCGCGGAATGAGAAAGCAGAAGCGGAGCAAGACCTGCAGACCAATTGGTAATAATAATAATAACTCGTTGCAGGCAGGTCCCCGCGCATTCGTCCAACATTTGCTTTCTTTCCCGCCCGCCACCGCAAAACCCCTGCCACGAGCCCATCCCAGCGCATTGCACGGCTGTTCACGACTGCCCCCCCGTCGCGCGACGATCTGGCGGCCGTCAATCAGCGACCGCCGAAATGTTGCTCTGCGACGGGGTTGGGTGTGGCATGTGTTCCCGCCTGCAAGCCAGCGCAAACCAGCGCAGCTTCAAATGGGGTTGTCTCACTCTTGGGTCCAATCAGCAATATCCATTACCAGTGCGCTTTTTGGCCGCAGCATTTTCCGTGATTGGGATGATCGCAAAGCGACAGGCGGCCCAAGCTCAAGCTAGCTACTGTTCAAGCGACCATTACGTCGCGAGCTTGCCCAGCCGCTTCAAAAGTCCAAAGTTGGGCGAACATGCTGGCTACCTAGGCAGGTAGTAAAAAGGCCACCAAGAACCCTAGCTGCGGGCGGACCCTGTGAACCCCTACTGGCACCACGAAATGGTTCGCTGGGCGGCTGCGGCGGGCTGGAATCACTGTGCCCTTTAAAGGGCTTCCCCGCGCCATTGGGGTATGACGAAAATGCAATTTTTGTAGCACCTAAACTTGCAACCCCGCCAGCGGATTGGAGAATGGCTGACGATGGAAGCTAGGGAGCTGCAAGTGTTAATGGTTGGCACTGGCACTGATGGGTGGTTGCGCTCGAGGGCGAGGCCGAAAAGGGTCGGCCAGTGCCGTGGCCGGGGCGATCAGCTAGTGGGGCCGGGAATGGTTGGACGGGACGCATCGAGCCCCTCAGCGAGCGGAATGTCATCCTTGGCAATGATCGACGCGCAGTTTCCTCCCCCAACCCTCCTTGCATCCACTAGTGACCACTTGGGTCGGCTGGGATCCGATGACCCAAGCGCGGCGCCGGTCCACGGGGCTGGCAAACCAGAGAGCGGCCCGGCTTCTAGTGCCGATCTAGCGCAGACGGGCTGAGACACGCTATGCGATTCGGCCAATCACCCTCAGCCGCACCGTCCGAGAACGGCCACTCACGGGTTGGCACGATGCAAGCCGAAACGCAAGCCACCGCGCTGCATGCCAGCTGAGGGCCGGTTCGGCCTCGTGCTGCAGGATCGCCTCTGGACGGCAATGGCGTCGGCGAGCGGGGCCCCGTGATAACCTTCTCCGGCCAGTAGGCAAAGAGGTCGACCGCCCGTGGTGAGTTGATGAGACCCAATCAACAAGCCCCTATCCGCACTTGCGGGTCTGCCCGTCCACCGCTTCCACGACATCCGGCGTCGTGACTGGAACATTTGCCGTCATGTCCGATGCCCGCCTTAAACAAGGCCAGATGCGCAAGCTCTGCATCATATGTCTTACGTCGACCTCATCTACTGGGCGGCGCTGCGTGGGTTTTCCCTGTCCATTTCGCTCGAGTTCTTGGCCTTGCCGACAATGGCCTTTCGCAGACCGCACCAGCCGCCACCGATGGCGCTTCCGCATGAGAAGCGGGGCTGGGCGAGGGCGGTTCCCGATGGAAGACCAGCATATCGTGATCGACGAAAATGACGGAAACTTGCATGACACCAGTCAACCCGTTGTCCCACACCGGTAGATAAGCAGGGCAAAGGAGGAAAAGTCTGGGCATTGTCGTATTGCGCCAGCCCGAGGATGCTGTGGTAGGTTACCAGTCGTCTATTGTGCGATCGAACAATTCTCTGTCTCTGTCGCCGCTGTGCTCTTTGTTTCTGACTGAAATTCCCGCGTTGCAGCCTTGTGCAACGTCGCCTGGTAACGGATCTATGGATAAGTTCCACCTCAAGCCTGGAGCTAACCATGAGAGTCGCGCTCACGGAACGAGCCCGATTCCTGGTTCGCACCCCGGCGTCGAAGAAACCTTCTCGCATCATATTCCACCCCGACCCGCCACTGCCATGGACGACGGTCAAAGGGAATACCACCCTTCGCGGACCCCTCGGAACAAACCTCACAAGATCGTGCTCTGCTTCGATGGCACGGGGAACAAGTTCCACGGCGATGACAGCGATGACAGCGATAGCAACATCTTGAAGATTTACCGGATGCTGGACAGGACTGCGAGTGACCAATGTAAGTCTGTGTCCCATCATACCGACACCGCGGTGCTGATGGCATATAGATCATTACTATCAACGTAGGTGAGTCCACATCCAACCATAAAGTCAATGCACTAACCTCCACAAGCCGGCATCGGCACATATGTCATCTCCAACAGTCTTAGCCGCACCGGAAGCGTGGCCAGAATGAAGAGCTGGTACCTCAAAGCGAAAGACTCCGCCGTCGGCTCCTCGTTCGACCACCACGTCGTCGGCGGCTACCGATTCCTCATGCGCTTCTACAGCCCCGGCGACGAGATCTACATCTTCGGCTTCTCCCGCGGCGCGTACATCGCTCGATTCCTCGCCGAGATGCTCGACTACGTCGGTCTCCTCTCCCACGGCAACGAAGAGATGGTCTCTTTTGCGTGGAAGGCCTTTTCCAGCTGGCAGGCGCGCCAAGGCAATGACAGCCCCGAGGGTGTCAAGAAGAAGAAGGAAATGTACGAGTTCATGAAGGGATTCCGCGAGACCTTCTCCCGTCCTGTCCGCCGCATCCGATTCTTGGGGTTGTTCGACACGGTCAACAGCGTGCCGCGGTTCGAGACGGCGTGGATGCAACGATCCAAGTTCCCGTATACGGCCCGGACGTCGGCGAAGGTCATCCGACACGCCGTCAGCATCGACGAGCGCCGCGCCAAGTTCCGCCAGGACTTGATCTACCAGAGCGATAAGCCCAAGAAGGACAAGGGGCGGCACCCAGCCCAGCAGAAGCTGCACGAGATCCATGAGAAGTATCGCAGACGAGGGAGTACCGCGATGAAGGACGGCTTGAAGGGAGGGCTGCACGCAGACCGTGGTCGGCGGGAGACGTTGGCTGTTCCTGATGATCCAGCCCCGTATCGTACAAGGTCTCACTCGACGCGGCGGTCCCATCATACGAAGATGACGGATGCTTCTGATGGTGAACATGCGATTCAGGATGGACAGTCTGAGTACTCTGTTGCCCCGCACCCACACACCGACGACGCGGAATCCTTGACCGAGTCAGAAGACGAGCACGACCAAGACATCGACGAGGTTTGGTTCGCTGGCGGCCACGGCGACATTGGTGGCGGATGGGAGCTCATTCCAGGATCAAAGCCCTCGAGCCATATTCCGTTAGTATGGATGGTGCGCGAGGCCATGCAGGCTGGCTTAACATTCGACCTCGACAAAGTGCGCGAGATGGGGTGTATGGAGGCGACGGACGAGAGCGACATGGATATGACGATGATGGGCGCCAATACCGATGGGGCTGACGACACAGATCCCCTCGACAATTCAGAGCGACCGCCCGTCCCAGGTATCGTCGTGCGCAGCTCCAGCATGAGCACCCCAAAGATGTTCCAAGGCGTTTCCTTCCAAGACCCGTCGTACAACAAGGAGTCAGACCAGGCCGCCGTGTCGGAGGATTCCAAGTCGGGTGAGGTCGGGCGACGTCTGACGTTCCGAGAAATGCTCGAGAAAGCGGAGACGGCGCGCATCCACGACTCGCTCGAGTTCGATTGCGGTCTAGGCTGGGGCACGGTGCTATCCTGGAAGCTGATGGAGTTCATTCCCTTCCGAAGAATGGACTTAACCGAGGAGGGTGCTTGGAAGCCGATTCGCTGGCCTCTGCCATGCGGGGAGGTGAGGGACATCCCGGAAAACGCGCGTATCCACAATAGCGTCATTCGACGGATGGAGCTGGACGAACAATACCGGCCGGGCAATCTGATTGTCGGGGGTGGCGGCCGAGGGGTTCGCATTGCTCCGAAGCGGTACGGTATCGGCGATTGGATTTGCGTGGGTGAGGAGGGCGATCCTGTTGGCGCGGTGTGGGTGAGGAAGAGTGCTGTCGAGAAGGCTGCCGCATCGGGTCTCGGGTTGCAGTGAATGGCATTTGTGTCTGTTAGGAGCGGTGTGGGTTGTTGCGTTGAGGGGTTAAAAGTCTGACGGTCTTGTGGGGTACGACGTTGGAGGAAGGAGCAACAGAGGGGTAACCAAAAAAAAAAAAAAGGGTGAAACAGGACCCACAACGTGTAACTGACATTTATGTTTATTTTCAGTTGCAGTGTAGAAGGTACCAATAGTTTAGGGTGTGACGATGGATGGCTACCTAGTTACAAATGCAATAATTACAGGTGCATTTCGTCTCCAGGTCCTCCGCTCCGTCAGCGAATACAATCTTCCCTCTGTTTAAACCTAACAACTCAGTTACAATTGTAAATAAACGAAACGAAAGGCGGCGAGAAGCAATTATTAGCCGGGGAGATGCTAGCGGAAGAGCCTGGCAGCTGCTGCCACTCCATGTTCTAACATTGCAATTACCGAGACTGCAAATACCAGGATGTCAGGTGAACAGACTTTCAACAGGTTCATTCTGCCATGGGTTTCAATGAAGGGCAGAAACTTACATCCCTTCTTTGGTCCGGTAAATGTAGCCCTTTATTAGTGACGGCACGGCGTCCAGGGCCAGCGTCGAGCACAAACGACTGCTGGCCGGTGTTTGTGCAACCGCTGTGGGTAGACACGCGTACTATAAGACCTGATTGCCTCGCCTCAAGGCGAGTGGAAATTGCGCTATTCGCCACGTCCGAATCTGTCGGTAGGGCCATCACATGGCTGCCAGAGATGGCGGCAAGCGTGGCAAGTCCGCTAAGGAAGCGCATTGTTCCATCTTGTCTTACGCACAACTAAATCCACACAGGGCTATAATCCAAGCCTATCACGGCTTCTTGTACAATTATGTGTCAATATATGCGACGTGGGTGGTAAGTGAGTGGCTTCTTGGAACCGGAACGTGTTGCCCTCGCTATTATCTTCTAGAGAATTGACCACAACAGGCTACAGGGGCCCTATGATATGGGGCAAACCTCTTGGGTCTGTTAACTCTTCAATGGGACGCCGGGCTTAGCCTTCCGGCTGCATTCAAGTTGTATCATATTGCAGAAATCACGCTTCATCACCCAGTGACCCGCTGACCTCTTGCAAGGCGACGCCCTGGCAGTCGTAACTTGGGTCGGCAAGGACTGTGCGCAGCGCTTTCATCACCGCGCCATTTATCCCAGGGGTTCAGAACTCATGAACTCGAAAGGGAAGTCTGGATCCGCTGAAGGGATTGATTCCGTATCATCCCGCAGCGACCCCCGTTAGGCTGCCACTTTGTAATCTGCATGTTGAGCCGTGTCACTGCCATGGCATCATGGGGTTGCAAGAAACGCAAACCGTCTAGACTCGTCTGCCGAGAGTGGCGGGGTACGTTACCAAAACCACCCGGGTTTTTTTTTTGCATTCTTCCTTTTGCTCGGTGTCCACGAGCAGGATCAGCCACAAATACCTCATGTCAGAGGGGTGGCGTGAGCCCACATTCTCGGGGAACTCAGACTTCTCAGAACACAGAATTTGCTTCGTTGCAGGCTGATTTTCGGGCTTCAGTTTCACATGACGGAGACCATCACACAAATACTCTCCCAAGATTGGACAACCGGCTTCATCCTATTGATTGACATTCAGGACCAGAACCCATTTTCCAACAATGTACCTACTAACTACGCAGCGTGATATTTGCCCTCTTTCTGAATGAATCCACCCAAGTACCCAAGTGTCTAAGACAGCTTAGACTCAAAGACTTCAGGATGTGCAGAGGTTAAATTCTTCAAGAAAGTCATCTAGTCCACTGATGCAATCCACACAGGGACAGGCCTGGTAATACGGCATGGTTAGAAGATTCGAAGAGATCGAGGATGTTCAGAACGTACACTCTCAGCTGCTCCTCCGAGGCACTCAATGAAGGCAGGGACATTACGACGAGCAATAGCACCCGCAATGCAGACGGCGTTGACGGTGACCTCAACGCATTTGACAAGGTCACAGACTCTTTTCTCGATGAGGGGAGTCGATGGGGCGGCCAAGGACGTGCCTGCGGTGCCGAGAAGGGTGACAATAGTAATGAGGCGGTACATGGTAATGACAACGTCTGCTGGTGAGCTTTGGGGTGAAATAGATGGTGAAAAATGAGGTGAGGCAAGTGCGCCAGTGGATTTGGATCATAGATGTGCCCTTCTATATACCTAGACTTTCGTCCCCAGGAATAGCACAGAACCAGCATCAAAGCAGTCCTCCCAGATTCGGAGTAAGCGTAGCCATCATCTGAGTCCGTTAACAAGGGCGTCCTGAACTGAAAGCCCGATCCCACACAATTCTCACGATCCTGAAGCAGACACCTCTCATGGTTGTCGTTACTCCGCATAAAGTCCAGAAAGGTTACTTTTTTGGTTGCACCGGAGAAAACAATCCGGCGCGCCTTGAGGATCCGAGGCTGGGCCTAACGGCATTGCGGGCGCCTAGTACTCCAGGAGTGGCTTACGATCCAGGCATCGTGTGTATACAACTGAAAGGTATGATCAGGTCCCTTTAGAGGAATGATCGGTGTTTCGCTAATGTCTAAACCGTCCGACAGTAACATCCGCCAAGTGTGTCCAACAAACAACGGTCACCTTCCCGAGTGAACACTCTGGGCAGCGTTTCGAAGCTAAGAACAGAAATGATAGACTGTAAGACGGGCATATCAGCCGTGATCTTGGGTCTTGGAAGTTACATCAAGCTTTGCCGATACCACCCGCCCCTCTTTGGGAACCTAGCTGCTGATACGCCAGACACAGCTTCCCAGCGGCTAAAATTGCTCTGCGCTTGAGTTCCTCGACCACCGGCATCTGTGCTCTTTCCGGTATCGAAATCGCAACATGGAGGATGAAGTCTGAGGATTTTGTTCATTGGCAATCACCCTTGTTTGGCATGTTCTGGAGTCTTGTATTCAGGATCGTCATGGTGGGGGCAACGGCCTGAGGTGCCTGGATGGTCGCAGGTGTGCTGAGCAACTACCTGGGATTGGCCACGGCAGCTGAAGGTTAAAACGGCATGAAATGAAAGTCTTGGCATTCCACCGCAAAACTCCGACTCGATTTTGGCAGCTGCGGTGCCGGTACTCAGCGGCGTTTCAGCCGCAGTTGCAGAAATTCCGCAGCTTCTGCCTGGAACCCTCCTCCGCCGCCAGACGACAAGGCGCAGACCCCGCAATTACGCAGACACATCAGCGTCCCATTCAAGTTGCATCGCGACCAAATGGACGGCATCAGCGCAATCAGCTTCACGGCCTCTATTGCAAGCCTGGTAGACCTCTGCTGCAACATCGTCAGAGGCTCTTACGAGATTTACCGCTCCGAGCTGGGTTCGCCCCGGGGACACGCCCAAATCGGAACCGTTCTCGACGATCTCGACAATGTCGCCAAGACGCTCACCACCAACTTCGTCAAGTCGGATAGCACGCACAGCGAACCGCTCAGGAAGCTTGCTAGAGATTGTCTCGCCGCATCTACTGAGCTGTCTGACGTTCTCAACGACATCAGACGGAAGGAAGGGAATAGAGTTTGGCGGAGTCTTGAGGCGAAATGGAAGAGCATGCGCAAAGAGGGCGTGCTTGCTGCGCTGGAGCAGAGGCTGGATTTTCTCCGTCTTGAGTTGTTGCTGAGGTTGAATCTTGTCATCAGGTCAGTATTTCGATTTCTCTTCAAGTCCCTCGGTGCGTTGCTGATTCCAATGAAGCGAAGAACAGTCTTTGGTCAAATCCAAGCTCGAAAGTATCGAAAATGACAACTTCCATTCGTCTATTCGAACCGAGAACGAGATTCGCGCCGTCCAAGAGGCCATCGGGAATCTTGAGGGGAGACTTCTAAGTGCGCTGTCATTCGACGCTTCGCGTGTCAATGGGGACGACACACTGGCGCTCGTAAGGACGGACTTAACGGAGGTCCTTAGGGCCCTCGAAGTGATCCCCAAGGCGCCGACGACGGAAGAAATTGTCCTACGAAGGCTGCACTTCCCCACCGCAAACACCCGCATGGAGAGCATTGTCGACGCTGAGTTCGGCACGTTCGAGTGGCTGCTCGAGTCTGATGGCATATCCAAGCAGGGAGACAAAAAGCTCACGGAAGCGCGGCAGTCCTTCTTGCAGTGGCTCGAGAACGACGACGACAAAGTGTACCATATCTCCGGAAAAGCCGGCTCAGGCAAGTCAACGCTTATGAAATATCTCTGCCAGCATTCACGTCTTCAGACCACGCTTAGCCGCTGGGCTGGAGACAAGAAACTGGTCTTTGCCAGTTACTTCTTCTGGAACTCCGGACAAGTCGAACAGAAGACTCTGGGGGGTCTATATCGCTCGCTGCTTCTAGACACGCTTAAACAATGTCCGGAGCTCATCAAGGAGGCTTTCCCGCAGTGCTGGGTGGACGAAACACCACACTGCGTTGAAGGGATACACGCGCCGTTCAGCATCTCGGAACTCAAACAGGCCGCGGAGGTCGTCTTCAGGAAGCCTCGTCTCCCAAACCACCGGTTTTGTTTCTTCATCGACGGTCTTGATGAGTTCGATGCCGACTTACACACAGATCATTGGGACCTCGCCCGGCTTCTGCGAAACTGGACGGCCAACTCACTGGATGTCAAGATCTGTGTGAGCAGCCGACCTCACGAGGAATTCCTTCAGTGCTTTGATCCCAGCAGCAGAATTCATCTCCACCAGCTGACACACGGAGATGTTGAACGTTTCGTGTGCGGGGCGCTGGAAAGGGGTGCAATTCATGCCACCAATACAGTGAGCCTCGATATCGAGAAGGTGGCGAAGGACATCGCTGAGCGCGCAGAAGGAGTTTTCCTCTGGGTGAGGCTAGTTGTGCGGTCGCTCGTCAACGGCATCCGACATCGATACTCGTCGACCATGCTAAAGGACAGGCTCGACAAGATCCCCCGCGGTTTGGAAGCATTGTTTGACCAACTGTTCAGCGACATTGATCCAAGTGACCGAGACCGATCTGACATGGTCTTCCTCCTTGTCGCGTCCGGCGATGTAAAAGACGCTCTGATGTATTCGTGGCTCGATGATCTCTTCGACCCAGAGTTCCCCTATAACCTACCTTCCCGTGTCTACAGCGACGCGGAGATACTCTCACTTCAAGAGACGGTCCGCAGTCAACTCGCTAATCTGACCAAGGGACTCGTCGAGATGAATCCCCGGTTTCCATCGGTCGACCTCGCTGCCGCTCGAGGGTGGGAATGCGACATTATGGGCCTCCGGGACGTGTACTTTGGTCAGCGTGTCGATTTCTTCCACCGCACCGTCCAAGACTACCTGAATGACCCGGGGCGGTTGGCGGTTGCCAAGCATCGACTGAAAGGCCGCTTTAACATTGCAGACGCCATCCCAAGGCTCCGTCTTGCCTTGTTCAAATTCGCCCGAACAATGCCATGCTACTTTCGACCCCAAGGCCTTGGCCAAACAGCCCTGATTGAGTGTTTCGAGACTCTTTTCGACGAGAAGTACCTTACCGGAAGCACCCCCCGGTTCCTGGACGAGTGCGAAAGCGCCCTTGACCATCACCGTCAGACTCCCTTTACATACCACGAAGTCGCTGGACAGGAGCATCCAGGTATCGTCGCTTGGGGTCAGGGGTGGAACAACTGCGCCAGCGGTGAAGCCCTGACGGGCGACGACCTGTCCTACCTCCACTGGCTGGTCTCCTACCGTAACCGCAGCTTTGATGACTACGTGATGCAGCGTCTGTTGTCCGAGCCCCGCGACTTACTCTCCCGCCACGGCCCAAGTCTCCTCTTCGCCTCTTCTTCTAGCTATCTGCAGCGAGGCAGACTCGACATCCATCCCGAAGAGTCCCTCCCGTTCCGGCTTCTCGCCGCCGGGGTGTCCCCCAATGGAGAAATCGACGTCAAGTACAGCCCAGACGAAGACGACTCTTCATCGAGCCACGACAAACCCGACCACGCCGCTTCATGGCCCCGGGGCGTCACAACCATGTGGACCGCGTTCATATTCCTCGTCGCCGAAACCAACATGAACGACTTCCGCTTCGTCCAAGATTACATGCGCAAGCGATCCCCCCAAGTCTTCCTGCTCGTAGAGGAACTCCTCCGCCACGGCGCCGACCCCGACGTTTCCTTTGACCTGGAACTCTCCAGAGACGAAGCCCGTGAGTGGGGTAGGGACCAACTGTCGGTGACACTTGAAGATATCGTCATGTACATCGGCCCGCCGCACCAGGAAAAGGTTCTGGAGATGGTGCATGCTGGTCAGAAAGGAAAGGGGTCTTGGCTTTGGCAGGCGTTTGGGGCGAAGACGGAGAGGGAGTTGAAATACCGGCGGGGGAGGATCGATGAGTTTAATACGGAGGAGAGGGGGTATAGAGTCAAGACTGCGTATGCGAGGGAGCGGGTGCTGGAGGGTAATTTTTTTGTGAATTTGTGGTAGCTTTTAGGTCTGATGGAGGGGTTTGGAGTCCGACCGACTTATGCACCAGCGTTTCAGCAATCACACCCCCTGGCAACTGTTCATACACACAGCTTCCGACATCGGTCCTTCAACTCCTGAATCGTGGCGGGAAAGCCGCTGATCGGGACCAGCTCGCTAGTACCAGCAGATCCCTTAAGCTTGACGGCAACAACACAGTAGGGTCTATCCTCGCGGTTCGTCCGCAAGGTCAAGCCGAGTCTAAACATCCTGATCCCGAGGGCACTAGCGTCGTTGCTATTTTCACCCGGAAGATAATCGTCGTCATAGACCATCATGTCGCTGGGCCGGGTGGTTCCCTGGCTGCTCAACACTTCCCAACGGCCCGGCGGAATTCTGCTCATGGCTGTGGCCTCTTCCCTGGTCACCGTGGCGAGGTGGATGGTCTCAATCTTGTCCTTGAGGAGCGTTGCGGTTGCCTGCGACTCGTGAGGCAGCCTGCAGCGTATCGATCCTCTGAGCAGCGAGTTCTCGTTCTGCTTATCGTGGTTGGGCTCAAAGAACAGCAGCGAGGCGAGGAGACTGTGAGCAACGCGCTGGATGGTATCGGCCTCCTGAGGTGACAGTGCGCCTTCCTCGATGGATGCGCGCAGAAACCGCATTTCCCCGTGATCGTCGAGGTCAACCTCGCCGCCGCGCCGGTTGTGAATGCGCGGGTTCAGCCTGCACAGTCGCTGCCCCTCGACGGGGGAGCTGACGGCTTCGTGCTCAATGGTATTATCCCAGGTCTTGGCGCTGTTCATCTGTCGCTCAAAGGCCTTGAGCAGCGGGCTGAAGAACCTGTACCGCAAAATACCCGGAAGCTTCCACTCCCGGTCCTGGGCGCCAGTGCCCAGAGAAACCAGCAAGTCTAGCGAGGCCCCACCGCGCTCCCAGATGCGGTCCCTCTCCTCGAGAGCTAGCCTTGCGGGACAGTTGGCGTACAGAGCGCCGTCGACGTAGTTGGTCGTCCCCTTTCGGAAAACGGGCAGGAAGATGGGCGCTGCGGAAGTGGCCAAGCCGGCCTCCCAGATCTTCATATCCTTGGCCGCGTCGTCCTCTCGCTCAAAGTGCGACCAGTCTCCCTGCGGGCGGTTGTAGTTTGCGATGAGGCTATGCGTGCTGCCCCCGTCAGGGCCGTCCTTTGCCGTCGTAACCGCGACGCGCGTGGTGCTGCTCTGCGATGAACCCGACGTTGCGGGGGCAAAGAGAGGCGTGTTGGAGCCAAAATAGGCCTCGAGCTTCTGCCTCAAGTTGGTTGCCGGGTAGAGGCTGGGTATGGTTCCGAGGACCATGAGCGCCTTTGCAATGATGGTTGTGGTTGCGTTTGGCTTGCCAAATGTCTCCTTGGCGGCATCGTCAAAGAATTCGGACATGGCTTCCAGAGTATCGCTCTTCATGACAAGCCCGAGAGCAATGATGCCCCCTGTGCTGGTGCCCATGACAAGGTCAAACATGTCTCTGATGTTGATGTCCAAGCCCACGGCTTTGTGTATGCGCGTCAGCAGCGCTAGTTCGACGACGCCACGGACACCCCCTCCGTCGAGAGTCAGGATGCGGACTCCAGCGCAGCGCGGCTTGAGCCGAATCTGGTGCATCGTGTGCCGTCCGCAGAGGAGACAGCTTGGCACGTCAAAGGCAGACTCAACGAAGCGCGACGCGTTGGCCGTCTCTTGGACGCAGCGGGGACAGAATGCGTGACCACAGGGGAGGACGTGATCGGGAGGAGCTTGCAGGCAGGCAAAGCATGTCTTGTTGCTCTGCATACGGCACAGGGTGTTGCGCACCTGGCCGTGGACGCTGCGGCGCAGACTCAGGAGCAGGCCGTCGGGAGGCTCTTGCTTGTGCTGCACGGCGGGGAACACTTCATGGCACATGGCGACAAAGCGATCGCGGATCCTGCGGATCCAGCCCTCTTTCTCGGGCTCGCTCCACGATCTGCCGGAAAACCCGCCCGGCTGCGTCTGCTTGGCTGACGGGCCGATGTGGACCAGCTTGTGTTGAGAGCGGCCACGGATGGTGCATGCCACTTCCTCTACAGCGGTACTACCGGGAAACCACCGGTGGAGGCAACGGTCGTACTTTTGTAGGTACATCTCCACGGCATCGGCCCAGTACCGTTTCAGCTCGCGGTCAAACATGTCTCCGGGATAAAGAACTATGTGGCCGATAGTTAGCAGTAGGTAGGTAGGTAGGTAGGTACCTCAAAGCAGGTACCTCAAAGTAGGTACCTCAAGGTAGGCACCTCAAGGTAGGTACCTCAAGGTAGCTTCTCCATTAAAAACGAGGAGTGGGGCTTACCGTTTAAACCTCTCCGGACACCAACTAAAAAGGACAAGGCTACCGTTTGAATGATGGCCTCGTCGATATCCTCTCCCTCGTGTTGAGGGTGACCCAGTGTCATGCGCAAAAAGTTTGCAATGTGCTCCGACATGTTCTGCGGCGTTGGATTGTCTCCCCTGGTGGCGAGAAAGAGGTCGAGGGGATCCTCGCTCTGACGGAAATGATCAAAGACCTCACTCAGAATGTGCGTCATTGTCGGGACGTTGTGCTCGGCAAAGTTCCGCGCCCGTAGCATCTGCTCCTCGGCGCTCGCATCTTCGATAACCCCTCTAAGCGTCTCAAAATGCTTAAAGACCAGCTCTGCCCGCTCGGGGCTCATGGTCCCTGCTTCGCCGCGGTCTGGGATGTAGCAGCAGCGGATCTTGTGGAATAGCGCGCCGTAAAGCTTCTCATTGTCTTCGATCCGGTCCTCGGGCCGGACGTGGCGGTTGTGTTTTGCGACAAAGGTGGTCAGAATCTCGGAGCCCTTCCAGAGCACCTCCCGGTTCCTGTAAAGATAGAGGTTCTCAAAGTCGGCCTCGCTGACAGACTCGCCCACGAGCTCGCGCTCCATGTTTCGAACGATGATGAGGGTCTTGCGTGTTGGCTGGTTGTACGACTTGTCGACAGCGGAAGCGGCCCACTCCAGGATCTTTTGCAAGTTGTGCATGATGTTGTCGCCCTTGGTCACATAGACGATGACGTCGCTGATAGCGTATAACACTCTGGCGTAAAAGAGGTCGACACCGCCTTGGCCCTTTTGGCTGTAGCATTCGGCCGTGATGGGCAGCTTTCGGAGGCCGGCGTCGTCGTCATCCCCAAGCTCAGGAAGTCTCGATGCGCTTGGACGAGCTTCCCCAGCTTCAAAACCCTCGCAATCAGCCAACAGAAGCGGGTATCTTGGGGCGTGGGGTCGGCCCCTGAAGCCGCTCGTTCTCCGTGAAGGCACCGTCCGCGAATGAGAGATACCCTCGTCTCGGTAGAGGTGCACGCCAAATGTGGTGGGATTGGTGATGTCGTTGAAGTCGCCAGATCGAGGAACGGGCATCTCGACTCGACCATCTCTGGCTTGGTTGACAAGTCTCACAACCGCCTCGGTGTCGGAGCGGTTGGCCGAGTCCAGCAGCCCCAGAAGGAGAATGGCGCGCAGGATGGTGGATTTCCCTGCTGACGTGCTGCCAATGAATGACACAAAGGTAGGAAAATGGTCCAGAGTGTCCTGGTTTCCGCTCCGGTGGGGATCGCACAGCCTGGTGAAGCGGTCGTAGAGCCACAAGTGCGCCTCCTCGCGGCCCGTTGATAGACTCCGTGTCCTGGTCACAGAGAACCACCGGGCAAAGCGCTCCCGAGACTGTGCCGCGTTGAACCTCGCTTGGTCCTTCTCTGACATGACCGTGTCCACAAAGAGCTGGAAAATCGGGTTGATCTCTTGATGTTCATCTTGAAGATGAGGCGGGTCCCGTTCTCGGTGCTGAGCCCAACAGACGGGATGGCCCTCCTTGGTGCAGTTGATTTGGAGGCACCCCGTGACGGTGCACGACGTGTGGTAGAGATCTGTCGGCCTGCAACCTGCACACCTGCTGAGGACGGGGGCTCGGAAAAAGGACCCGGGCTTCTTGCACCATCGGCATTTGTACTCTGGTTCATTTTCCAGCTCTGCGGGATCCACCCTGCCTTCAGATAGAGACAAGCCGGACAAGGGCGGCCGCGGTGGCTGGGACCCGCTTCCAAGCTGAGAGGCACGACGCGGGTTTTGGGAAATTTGTGCGGCCACGTATTGCGACATTCTCGACACCGGATGTGTTGATGACGTCGAGGTTTTGGGCTCTTGCGTGGCGTCAGGAAAGATGGAGCTGGCGAATATTGCAGTAATGAGACGAAGCGTGTCTTGGAAGGGTTCCAAGTTGCAGCCCCGGAGGATGCAGGATCGAAATTGGGGGGGGGGAGGGCAGAGTCCTTGTCTGGGGAAAAGGGCCAACCCCGATGCTCTGCATATGGGAATTGTGCGCCCGCGTGCCTGCGCCCAGAAGGCGAACCGCAGGACAGCCACTGGCGGTAGACCGGACGCTGTGATTGCAGCAAAGGTCTCAGCTGCCTGACGCGCCCGCGGACCGTGGGGGGTTGGCAGAGAGAGGCGCAACGGCGGTCAAGTCATGCGGTCAGGCCATGTTGACCGAGCGCGTGATTTGAAGAACGAGTGGGAAAGTGACGCCATTGGGAGAAATTCTGGCATTTTCTTGGCTTCCTGGAGCTCCGAGTGCGCGCACACAAACACTCAGGTAGAGAGCCCATGGAGGCATGGACACCCCTTCCTAAATGCAGGCACTCCGCGACAGTTCGATTTCGTCCCGCAATTGCACATCTGATCTCACACTCTGCGCAGATGGGAATGGAAAGCACACAATCCAAGAATCGGTAACATGTCTGAATTGGTTAGGGAGGGTATCTTGGATAGTAAGGCACATGAGACTGTATAAGCCAGTTCCCCGCCGTTGGGCTAGAAAGGGATCATGGAGCTTGCTGAACGATCGCTTGGACGGCCGGTCCAGGTGGAACCGCGGCTACGCCATTAAAAGTGCTGCTCCGGGACATTAGACCGACGATGATGTTCTCCCTGCGCTCGAGGTCATCCCGCCATCGTTGAGTTGTTGTTGGTTGCAAGTCGTCCACAACCACAGTAGGAACGAAATTGCCCCCATCCACATCATGGAATCCAGCCGCACTCCGCCACTTCAGCTTAAGAGAGAATGCTTTTCCAGTCAGCCATACGATCAACTTCATAAAGTACAGAATAAGAACAGTCATCGTGAAGGTATAGCCGATAGCAGCAAGGGCATCCGCTACTTGGAACCTGTCATGGGGTGGAAGAATTAGAATTGCCCAAGTTGAGATGGATAACGCATTTTGTGGACAAACTCACCCGAGACGTCGGCCCTTGGAGTACTCATCAACAAAGGGGAGTGTGGAATGGCCATCCAAATGCACAGTGACCGGGCTGAATACGCGTGGTCAGCGAGCAGTTCACGTCGAGGTTGTCACGGCGATGGCATGACGTACTCGGCCAGCAAACCCGTGAGACACATGCCAACGAGGCCGGCGCCGGTATGCACGGCAAAGACGTGAAGCTTGTCGTGTTTGAGGAGCGCTTCGGACTCCTTCTTGAAGATGGGAACAAAAATAGCTGCTGCAGCCCCAAAGATAGGGGCGCTCCAAACCGGTACCTGTGAGCGTCATCGCCGTTAGCAAAGGGTGTGAGCAGCAGATCATAGTGTTGAGGAAGCATACATATCCGCTCCCAGGAGTAATTGCGATGAGTCCGGCAATAGCACCGTCGCAAAACCAAAGAACAGTCTGGTCTACGTGACGATCGCCGTCGTCTCTAGTTGCAAAGTCTCGGTCGCCCATCTCCCACAGCTTGTCGTACCACTGCCAAAGTATCCCCACAACCCCTCCGGAACATGCAGCAATATGCGTGGAAAGCCAAGCCGACACAGCCCGGAGATTACCCCCGAGGGCCGAACCTCCGTTGAAGCCTAGCGAAAAGCCCTGTCAGCGCGTCGTGTCCACCTGTCAACGCTGGGGGATGAGAACCAACCTGCCCACCCGAACCACAGGATTCCAGTTCCAAGAGCGACATATATGTTGCTGTACGGGTCCGACTCCTTTTCGTCTGGCGTTTCCTCGGGCTCGAATGGCGGAACAATAAAGTTAGGACTTCCCCGGACCACCTTGGCTCGTTTCAGCGCAACAAACACCCCACCAATAACAAGGTTCCATATGACTAGAAAGTTGTGTTGTATCCTCTCCAGCACACGGCGGCTAAAGTGCCAAATGTATGCGAAGAATGCCTTGTCGGAAACTTCAAAGTCGTAGAAGAGGGCAAAGGCAGCCACGGTCGTTCCGGATGTGATGTGGACGGGGGTCCCACCAGCGAAGTCGAGCACGCCAAGGCGGTTAGACCAGCCGCGCCCATGCCAGGTCCACCTAGCGATGACATCGTATATGAGGATGGACCAGAGGGTGATGAAGACCAGAAACCGAGCCGGCTTGACCCTGTGTATCGTGCCGCCGCAGACGATGGCCGCGCTGCCGCACAAAATGGTTGGTCAGTGGGCTCGAAATGCATTGTTCCTATCCAGTAAAGAAAACGCATACGTACGTAAAAGCTGCAAACATTCCCTCGTACAGTACGTAGAGTAGCTCAGGTATGGGCGGCCCGTCGCCGTTCCCAACAGTAATGGGTCGAGCGACAACGTCTGCCAGAGCGTTTGCCCTTGGTTCGCCCCCATACCAGCCGGATCCGAGCGTCCCGTCGGTGAATGTCAGGGAGTAACCCCAGAAAGCCCACTTCTTGAAGTGTCAGATCGCGCGCGTTCGGACGGGTATGTCACCATGTCAGTCGACAAAGCGAAGGTGATCGAACCTGCAACCCCACGACTGCGGCCGTCATCAGCGGCAGTCGGAACATACTCATGGCAAACGATCGATTGCTAAGGCCGGCGTAAATAAGAGAGAGCGCGGGGATCATGAGAAAAACGAGCGCCGAGGCCATCGTGACCCATACTATGTCGCCTGCCTGGGATAATGTGAGTAATTACACTGCTTGCTGGCCCCCTGGATTTGCCGCTGCGGTAGGTACTCACATTGTAAAACTGCTCTGGGTGCGCCAACACTGCCGCATACGGCACCACTGAAGTGACCGCTGGTGGCAGGGCCGAAGTGGCGTGCACACGAATTGTGACGTCCATCGTTTGCCAACGAGGCAAGAAACAAACACAGGAGACCGGACTTGCTTGACCACAAATTTTCCAGCGCGCAACAGACAATGTTATTACATGCCAAAAGCCAATGTACCTACTGGCGGCACAGCTCCCCGCGCCGCCAACCGGCCAGCCGCAAGCCACTTCGTTCGATTTTGAGCCAATAAACCAATATTGTTCACCACAACGCGCCTTCGCACGACTGGGTTGACAAGGCATCCAATAAACACGCCCGAAACCGCGCATCACAACGAGTTCTCTGTGCAGCCGCCACCCCTCATGCCGCCGCAAGCGGGCGCCCGACTGCGGGAGAGCGGCTCCCTGACCAAACCAGGTTTGTCAATTGGGAACCAGCCACTCATCGGCCACGACGTTATCGCTGCGGCTCAAGCTCTGCCTGCTTTGAGGCTGGCGACCCCATTTCTGCTCGCGCAGTGAGTGCGGGCGCACCTCTTTGGGGTTTTCGAACGGGACAGTTGCGTCGAGGCGCATTGGCTGGGGCTCAGCTGTCGCCTCCCCCCCCCCCTCTCCACACCCGTCGAGCACTTGACGCTCCAGGCCAATAAAAAGTCCGGGGCTCCCAGCACCGGGCCCGGCATGTCGTGGTCGGACACAAGCCCATGAGCGATCTACGCTTTTGTTGCATGCATCCCTTCCCCCGGGATGCTGTGACGCAATCCGCCGATGAGCCTCCTCAAGGACCGCATCAATATCAAGGGCGAAAACCCTGACCCTTCACATCCCGATATCACCGACGATGAACTGTGGGCTCTCTGGTAAAATCGTCCTCAAAAAAGGACCGTGGGGGCTTGCAGAGATGCAATGCGCTAACATGAGCTCTCCAGCAATTGTTCCCCTATCTTCGAGCGTCACCTTTTGCGCCTGCGCCTATTCCCGACCTACTGCTGGAACATTCCAGTCGCAGATCCAGGGGCTGCTCGGACGGCGCTCGAAAAAGTGTCTCGGCCTGAGGCCGACAAACGCTGGCTCGATGAAGTGAGGGCCGACGACCCGGATGAAAGCTTTCGCCGTTACTGCGACGCTTTGTGGCAATTCCACGTGGTACCAGATCGACTTCCGTCGTATGAGGCATGGATTGGGCACGAGTGTGTGAGCGATCCGGTGTCCGAAGCCGGAAACGCCGCCTATATATGGCAGCAGCAGTTCGGCCAGTCCGAGGTGGCGACGGCACTGAGAGCAGCCCGAGCAGCGCTTGTTCTTGGGTGCGAAACAAGATTCAAAGCTGAGATGAAAGTTTTGATCTGGGCGATGACGGCGAATTTCGTGGAAGCAACAACACCGACAACGATAGAGCGACTCAGTGTAGAAAGTCTCAAAGGTACAGTTCCGAAGCTATACCCTCATATCCCTTTCAAAAAATCAAGAAAGTAGTACAAGGCTGACCTTATAACTGGACCAGCTATCAGAGCCAACGAACTCGGTGAAGTCCAGCGCAAGATTGCGATGTTTCTGGATAGCAAGCGCAGCGAAAGCAAGCTCCGTAAGAACGCTGAGTCGATATTGCAAAGGCAGCCAAAAGACCACTCCGGGCTATTCGACATGAGCATTTTGGAATACCTGGCCAGGTTCCAAGAGAGCGTCTACACAATGATGCCAACTAATACTACGATCCACCGTGGGGCCTCACCCTCACTCCCCAAGAGTCGACCGCCGCCGAGATCTTCCCGAAGGTACCTCTACAAGTTAACGAATCTTGCAGCTGATACGGGACCGGACAGTATCGAAGGGATGGCAGGGGAATTATTTAAGAACCTTGACACGTTTCTTTTGACTCGCCAAGAGAGCGTGTCTAGTGAGATATACAATTGGAGAAACAAACAGGTAGCAAGTTGGCGGGAAATCTTGGATGAGCGCGGCGACAGGCGATGGGGCCTAGCCCAAGACATAAGTGAGAACTTGGAGGTGGTCCAAGACTCGGCTGGAAACCCAGTGCCACTCGAGAACTTGCCGGACGGAACTCCAGACAGTTCGTAGCGGTTCTTGCTGTAGATCAAGATACCTAAAAGGCATCTGCAATTTTTATCAGTCTTCTTCCAAGCATCTAAGGAAGAGAATTCGCCGCCTCGCAGGCATCGAGAAAGTCGCCATGATAGCAAAAAGGTCTTCTCGGCCACAACAGCCACAAGGAAACGTAGCACGGGCATGTACTTCTCCGCCTCGCAAGCCCTGAAAACCACCATTGCCCGTGAAAAGGGGAATGTCGAAATAAAACCCAAATCACAACGAGAAACGCACGACGACATGATTTCTATCCTTTCGCCAACGTCGACGCCGAAACTAACATTAAAAATTATATCAACCCAGTCTAAAACTCCTGTATCTACCGCCACCGCTGCCCTCAAACCAACCCCATCATCACCACCCCCGCAACGATCCCCCCAATCCAGATCCCCACCATCCCTCCTCTCCCCACCGCCGCGGCACTCCTACAACTTCCCACCAGCGCCGGGTCCACCACCGCACCACCCCTATTCCCAACCCTCAACTCCAACCCCTCCGCCTTGAACGTAACCGGCCCCTCGGAGAAAAACGACTCCGCCCCAAACGCCACAGTTCCTACAAACGCATCCCCAGGCAGATGCTTCTTCTCCACCAAGTACTTGACCAGCGGCGAAAAGTCATGGCGAATATTCGTATAATTCCCCTCCGGAAACCAAGTCAGGACCTTTTGCCCGTTGGGTCCCTCCCCGCTGTACAATGTGAAGTTGAGACCGGGGCTGATGACGATGGAGCCGTGGGTGGGTTTGTCCCAGCCGAGGGGGTTGACGTGACCGAGGACGGCGAGCCAGATCATGATTTCGATGGAGGCCTGGGACTCATTCGCCGCGCGGACGGGGTCGGGATCCGCCCAAATGTCAAAGGCGACGTTGTTGATCGTGTTGAGCTGTTTTGTGAGGAGGGGGACATCGAGTGGTGCGCCGGGGACGGAAGCATTGGTGCCGAGGGACCAGTTGACGTTGAGGGCGAGGGTCGAGATGTTGGCGAGCGGGAGGGGCAGAACGGGGGAGCCGAGCTTGACGTGGGGGTAGGACTTGACGATGGTTACCGGCAGGGAGGACCAGTGCGAGGTGGAGGCGAAGGAGTGGAGGTCGGGGCCGACGGCGAGGCATTGGAAGCCGATGTTGTCGGTGTTCCAGGCGTTGGCGCAGTAGGTGTTGTTGGTGGGCGAGGATTCGCAGTCGGGGCGCCAGGTCGGTGGTGTCCAGCAGTCGAGACCGCAGACGGGGTTGTTCTGCGTGGCGAGGGCGACGCTGGCCGCGAGGGCGGCGGCGATGGCCCGCGCGAACTTGACGTTGCTCATGATAGACGTCGTGTCGAAATGCAAGAACCCGGGGTCGCGGAGTGTTTTGGGGAACGTCGCGACGTGTGCGACCGACAAATGTGACGACGTGGACACGCGTGTCCTCATTTCTCCCCCCGGGACCTCCTGGAAAGAATTTGCGACACATCCCTGCGTGTGGCTGCCCAATGTGGGCTGATTGCTCAATGTGTCGGAACTGAGGCCGAATGGCGCACGCAAAGGCAAGGGTGCAGCGAATCCTCAGTGGTGCCAAGACATGGTGTCTCACTCTTATCGCTGACCGCAGATGACCCGCTGGCGCCAGCTGTTGATATCAAGTGGAGCTCAAACTCCATCTTCTTCAAGGTTAAGCAAGACCTCTTTGACCAAGACCTACTTTCTCTAAATAACGTCGTCGAAGAGGGGGTTCTGGAGACAATGAACCCCATTTTTTGGAAGTGGGAGAGATAGCAGGAGAAATTGGCGAAGTCGGTGGTAGGGATAAGGAGTTGGAGAGCTACGTACGGTTGTGGTGGGGGCGAGGAAAGACTTGGGAGAGGGCAGGAAGATAGTGCCGTGTTGAAGGAGGTCTTGGAGGGAGATGACGATGTTGCTAATTCGGGTGACGACTTTTGTCTGAATTTTTTTTGGGCCGGGTGTGGGGGAGGCAGAGGGACGGAGCACCCAATTTGTTCGTGTTACAACCGAGAATTTATCAGCCCATCCTGTACTCAAAGCAAGGCAGCATTGAAACCTCTACAATCTATCAACTACCGCAAAATTTAACAATCTCCAGGCGAAAGAGAAGACGCGCCAAGCCAGCCATGTTGAACAACCGTCCGCCACCTCTCCAGTCCGCGGCTTTGCAAACGTCAACATCTGAAGTGCACCTGCCCCCTAAAATCAACAACAATGTTGCTAGATTATTGGGGGATGCAGAAACGTCCGCCCTCGCGATCGACGCACTCTGCGGCACAAATGTGATCAGCAACGACAAAAGAAAAGAAAGGACCGGAAAGTAACCTACTGCCCTTGAGAACAGGCGAGTTGTTGGACGGCCCGCTAAAGTACCGGCAGCTGCTGCCGGCCCTGTGGCCACAGTTGTTGGGGCAGTTGCAGGCGAAAACTGCATCATGAATTGTTAGTGAGATTCCCTCAAATTTGCTGTTAAAGGAAGTACTGACAGCTATCGGTGGCGATCTTGATGTTGAAGTCGGGAGGGGTGAGCTCCGTCTCCTGGCGGGGGACGGGGACGGCGGAGGCCATGGCGTGGGAGGCCGAGAGGAGGGTGATGGCGAGGGAGAAGGCAGTTTGGAAGTGCATTTTGAAGGTTGGAAGGGAGTTTAACGTGGAGTTGGTTGTTGAAAGTGAGGGGTGGTGTTGTGGATGATGGGACTGGTGGGAGTGACTGTTTCTGTCTTTCTTGATTCACGACGGACTTTGGGTCTTAAATATGTTCATTTTCTCGTCTCTCGAGTTGGGCCAACCTCGTCGTCGATGTAATTTGTTAACTGACTGTCCTCATCACGAACATCCAGCCTCGCTGCGTTTCTGCCTTGTCTGCGGTGGGGTTGACAAGGGCGGGAAGGATTCCGGCACGATCTCGGCATGCGCCTGGTCTCAGACCCGCCCGCCTCCTGCAAATTGCCGGAGTAGGAAGGTGCGGGTGATTACCCGGGAAGGTTGAGGCGGAGTGTGGCGCATGAAATCCAACTCACGGCAACGTCGGGCTACCTATATTACCGAGACGGCCTCTCATTCAAGACATCATCTGATCCCATTTACTGCGGTTCTATCTTCATGCAACGAGCACTACCTTATCTTAGGCAAGGCAGTCTTGAATATTCTTTTATACCAGCTACCAACATTCGATCCTGTTGATCTCGCGAACTTGAAGACCCAATATGGACTCAACGGCGCAGCATCCGCGGGCACGCATCTCGGCCATGGTACGAGAGGCGTATCGTGAGGAGGCGCGTCGCGAAGGGAACGACAATCATCTAGCGGATTCGGCGTGGAGCAAGTGGCAATCCGTCAACACGCGCTTCTATCTCGGGGCGCAGTCGGCCGAGAGCCTAGAGTGGGATATGCACGATTTGTGGTATCTTTACTACGAAGCCGCCAGTACGTATCTATCTCTCGCTAATTGAATGAACCGCTAACGCCGGGCAGAAAACATCTCGGAAGAGCATCCCGCCCTGGATCGGCTGGCCTTGCACATCATCCACGCGCGCGAACAGGGCCTGCTCGTCCGAGACACTGGAGACACCATGACAGAAGCAACAACCACGGACGGCCAAATTTGGACCGGCCTCCCCTTTCTCATCCCGGACATGTCCCACCACTGGCACCAAGACCACCCCGCTCTGAGCTCCCAACACCGCCTCAGCTTCGCAAAGTTCCTCGCCAAGCTCGCCGCCGCCGGCGTAGGAAGAGACGACGGTCTCTGCCAAGTTGCCCTCGCCACATTCTGCAAGGCCCTAGAAGAAGAAAGCCGCCCCCTTGGCAGCCTGGTAGACCACCAACAACCCGAGGACCCCAACCGACGCGAGGCCGACTTGTCCATTGCCGCCTATCTTCCCAGCGTGAACGTATGGCTCAGCTGGGCGGGTCTGAAAATTATCCAAATTTCAGAAAGCAATAAATCCTGGAATACTAGTACTAGTACTGGAGATAGCGCCCCGGGCCCGCTGTTCCTTCGGCATGCGGGTGGCACGGCGGAACTCGGCACCGGCCCGTCTCTTGGCTTTTGCGCCGCACGCTGGCTATTCTGGCTGATTCGCCTCGAGAGCCTCGCCGCATCCTTCCGCAATGCAGGTGAGGAGGAACTATCGGCATTTACTAGTGCCATGATGGATAACATGCTTGTTGTCGTTGATGCCACTGGAGGGCCGCTGAAGCGTGAAGTGGCGAGGGCTCAGGAGAGCGGCACGGTGATGCGTCGGCTTGTTTGAGCTTGAATGATGAGGATCATGGCGGTGCTTTTGTCGAGGTATTTTTAGGCTTGTCAAAGGAGCGGTTGGATTCATTGTCTTTTGGCGAGGCTTTCTTGAACTGGTAGAAGGAGCTATTCGGTTCACTGTCTCTCGTCGCGCCTGTTTGTTTCATTTTACTCACCCACCGTCTCTACCTCCTTATTGATATTCCTGTGCCAACCTACCTATTCAGGTGACATATAAGTCCCAGCTCAGAATACCTCTCGTTCAAGGGGCGCGTGCTAACCAGCTCAACACTCTCCCCCATCACTTCCCCTTACACATCGCAATCTCTTCTTCTCTTTTACAATCATGAAGTTCATAATCATCCTCCCTTCGCTCATCCTAGGCCTAGCCACCCTCTCCGGTGTCCAGGCCGCCGCCATGGGCAATCCCAACGAGATCTTGCCCCGAGATGCCGAGTGCAGCGCTTTCAAGCGAGATGTGGAACTAGACGACACTACCGCCGAAACCAACTACACCGGCTCGGTTCTCACCAAGCGCCAATGGGACGGGGTAATAAAATTCTTTTCTTATTCTTACATACACTATCTTTTTAATCTAACAGCCCATGATACTAACAATGAGTTCCAGACGTGTACCTACGGTAACCAAATATGCCAGTATGCCTGGACCTCGGGCAACTTTCGTTGCAAGTCATGGTGCTACTGCTCCGACGCCGCTCCGGTACGTTTTCAATCCTGGCCCCTTGCGACTTGCAAAATCACATCCTTCCGTCCCTGTTGCTGACATGGCTTTCTTTTTCATCCATTGCAGTGCACAGCAACGGGTAAATACTGCTTCATCGGGAATTCAGGCTCTGGTGCATGCGTTTGTACCTAGGTAGACTCGTTCTTGGTCATGTCAAGGGGGAGGATACATTTTGGGTTGTCTTGATAAGGGTCTGGATGGGTAAACTGGCAATCTCTGTGAGGGTGAGTTCCTATGCACCTAAGTCGTATCTGAACCTTAGAAATATGCCTACCTATCTGAATACAGAGGGTGTCTGCGACTAAAAATAATTTCGTGCCGTCCGAAAATGGTTAACCCAAAACCAGGCTTGTTTCACCCGCGGCTCACCCCCGGCTCACCCCCGGCTCACCCCCGGCTCACCCCCGGCTCACCCCCGGCTCACCCCCGGCTCACCTTCCTACAACACCGTCAAGTTTACGCGACTCTCTCATGTGACAGGTTTAGGATCTTCCTCCACTACAGAGACGAAAATGAGGCCGGATGATAGCAAGAATCCCAGAAATGGGACCTCCCAAAACAAACCGAACAAATTCTCCATCCCCAAACGGAGCCAAGAAACCGGCTCGATAGCCAGCGTATTCGCTCTCCGTTTAAGGAGCTTCTAGGTTGTGGTAACCATTTTGGCCGATTAAAAGTAGCATCTTCCCTCCGCCCCTACCTACCTACCGCACGACTGTTCTTCTGCAAATTACTAGCCAGATAAAGAGGCTCTTCGATCCGTCCTACCACTTACCGTACAACTATTCTCTCTCTTCCCTCTAACCCCCGTGCTCCTTTTCCCTCCTACTGCCAGCTGTCAGAAACAAGGGGGCTCTGGTCAAAGGCCAGAGCAACAACAAGGCGAAGGCTCTGGAAAGTGCCACTTCTGTGAATTTGTCAATAGTGGCTATAAGCCACGCAATGACTTTGTCACTATTCACCACTACAGATAGGGGTTTTCTAGCGGAGTCAGAAAGCCGAGAAGAGAATACAATCAATCAGTTGCAACAGAATCTCAGGTCCAGCGGGTGCGAGAAAGAAGCGCAATTGCGCGGCCCAGCGAGGCTGTCCGGCAGAATCCTCTCACCGCCCTGTGCCAGCCAATAGTAGTGGTGGTGAGGATGAAGAGATGTCGGACCATGATGGGAATATTGCCGCGCTCAATCTAACCCTTCCTCTTCCTCCTGACTCCCTTCTCCTCGGCCTCTTCAGCATGGCCGTGTCCGACACCCATGTCGAATTCACTTCTACCGAGGTGCCCTTCGTACTTTTTTTTCCATGTATTTGGCGACTGCTTTTGGGTCCGAAAACCGAATGGTGAAGGGTTCGTCCTCATGTACTAGGTATATGTTAGCAAGGGATTCGTCTGGTGGTGGGAGGGGAGATGTTTGTCCGTACCTTGTGTGATGATTGAGAAAACCTGCGTTTGCTCGAGCCCACGGTCTCGCAGCCGGCTGACCAGGCGGTATAGGCTGTACAGCTGCGCCTCGGAATTTTCGTTTCCGACGACTGGCGACATGATTGCGAAAGGTTTGTGTGGGTGGGGCAGAGCTCGGGTTCACGCAAATATTCTTGTGTGTGTGGGTTGATGTTGGGTTGGTGTTGGCTCGGTTTGACTTGGGTTGGTAGGTAGGTAGGCGCCGGCTTGTTGGCAAGAGGGGGGTGGGGTTAGGCCGTGGGGTCGAAACAGAGGTTTTGCGTTGTGAGACCTTTTGTTCGCATGTGCCGTGTGCCTTGGAATGCGAAGGGCATATGCCCTTGGGATGCCACGTGCACCAACACGCGCATGAATCCGAACGGCGATGGCTATTGAGGTTACTGAAGCGACACATGCACAGCTGGTTCGGCACACATACGATGAAGTGAGGGTGCAGGCTAGCAAAATGAAGGAATGTGATACACACGCAGCAATGAACAGGTGGTGGAGATGGTTGAACATTTATAGCGTTGGTGGCAGGCCGCACCTACCTCCGACGGCCCCGGCAAAAGTTTATGTTTTTGTCATGCACCGACTCGCCTTCCTAACGATTTGCGCTTGGATGAAGGCGACAAATCTTCGCCGAAGCTCCGCGTTTGTGGATGGGTACCCGGAATCTGAGGCGGTTGGTTGCGAGAGGAACATTTCCGACGGCGAATCTGAAAGTTGGGAATCGGATACTTGCAATCCAACAGGGGGCAGTGGCTCCCAAGTGATCGGGTAGTTACCGACGAAGTTGACTTGGATGGTGCCTACGAGCGGCACCTCGTCAGACTCCATGGCGAGTGATGAGTGATGGCTGGCTGCTAAGGTCATGCCTCGGTCGTAAAAAGCAGTGATTCAGTACGAACCGGCGCGAGCTGCGGAAACTGTGGTCTATGCAGCTTTTGATGGGACTGGGCGAAGAAATGTATCGGATTTGGGGCGAAAATTAACTGAGTGGAGAAGATGTGGGAGAGTCAACCGGAAAAACGCGCACATGGAGGTGGTGGGGTGCCTCATTATGATGATGTATGTGGCTTTCGTTTCGTTTCTTCAGCTCCTGCTCGGCCATACTCTCTCTCGTTCCACAGCACATCTTTTAGCTCTTCGCCCTTAGCTGTATAGACATGACCAAGACGATCAGATCAACGAAACAACGAGACGAAGAAAGGCGGGGGTCTCCCGTCTTGGAATGAGAAGCACAGCGGTGGGTCGGAAGAGGCAGCGGTAAAAGCACGTGAAAATATGGATACCCTGACCTTGGGATCTTCCCCACTCAAACTCAACTGCATGCATTTCTCCAACCCAACAACCTCCCCCGAACGACTTTTCCTCGCCTTTGCATCCTCCCAATTTTACCATCCATGCCCGCCACCATGACTTTGAGTGAGCTCAGCGAACTCAGCGGTCGAGAACACCGCGACGACCCTAGCACATGCGATGCACTAGCGCAGTGTACCGATTTTTTTGAGAACAACCCGAGTGCCAGCAGCCAGCAAATCCTGACAGCGGCGATTAATTTCATCAAGCGAACGCAGCCCAACCAGGACCTCAAGGCCCTCGAGGAATTTCTCGAAAATGATCCACCGCGGGAGAGCACCGATGGCATCCTACCGCTCGATGAGCTGGCCGAGCGATTAGCCATCATTGAGAAGATCGAGCAAGAGATTGGGATACTAGCTCATCCAGGCGAAAGCTTCCAACTAAGCAAGTGTGATTTCGCCGCCTTGCTAGTTGCACCATTGACAATCCTGCGGGAGACAAATTCTTCTTCAACCTGGATGCACGACAATACCGTGCAGCTCATAGGACAGTGTCTCGAGAACATACCCAGCCTTGTCAAACAGTGTATGGCCACTTTAAATTATCTTCGTGGGTCTATCTAACTCTCTTATAGGCTTCACAAAGCTCGAAAAGAGCGCCAATGCCCAGGCAGATCTCGAACCAGAGTCTGCTGGACCCGAGTCTGCTGAGCAAGGGGCTGCTGGGCCAGGGTCTCCCAAGAAGCGCAGGAGTTCAGCCAAGTCTGTGGCTTCGTCCCACAAACGACCTAGGAAAGACAAGGATCCTGAGTATATGCGCGGGACGATTGGCAAAAGCGGAAAACTCAACCGGTACGAGCAAGCGATTTCGGATCGGAAGGACCTTGACGGTAGCCGATGTGTAGTCACGGGTACTCCTCATCCGGACATCTGCCACATCATCCCGCATTCTTCATGCGCGCGGCCCGAAGCACTGGAGCGGTTCCGGCGTCTTCTCCGTATGACAACGGCCTTGGTGTCAAACCGAGATACTCCTCTTCCTATGGTCGAATGGGTGCCATGGTTCACGGCACGTCTCGGGGTCTCCGACGAGGCATGGAACATGATCAGTCTAAATACCCAGCTCCATCGGTGGTGGGGAAAGGCCTACCTGGGTTTCAAATGCCTAGGAATTCTGCCTAGCCCTAAAGACGGGCAGAAACTTGTTCGTCTACAATTCCACTGGTTGCCAGGAGCGCTATCCGATGAGCGACTAGAGGATGGGCTCCGCATACACCTGGGAAGTACTTGGGGCCCGCAACAAGGACTCGCGGCGTTTAGGACCAGTGGACGGCCTGTCTTGACGGGTGATGTTTTTGATGTTGCCGTGGGGGCTGAGGACGCGATGAAGATGAAGCAGGCAGTCGATCTTCAATGGGCCTTGATCCGTATCGGCGCTCTAGCTGGTGCTGCTGATGTTGATGCGGATGTTGTCGATACGGACGACCCCGGTTCGCCCGAGGAAGGGTTGATCGAGGAAGAGAGCTCTATCGACATACAAAGCTGGCTCAGCAAGCTTGTACCTGGAACACCCGCTGAAGGGAATGACGACGACAATAACAACGATGACGACAAGCACAAGCTTCCCACTACTTCGGTCATCCAGGAAATTGGCTCATTTGGGCAGACAGAGCAGACGGGGCCCTCTGGAGGCCGAAGTTCCACCATCCTCAAAGAAAACCAGGTACCTACACGGCGCGCGAACACCCAGGAAGAGGCCTCCGAGGAGGAGATAGGGACGAGGGAACCGAGAACTAGTCTCGGGAACCTATTCTTACGATAACTTAGCTCAGAGAGGGAGGACTTACTCCTCCCTATTATCTATAGAGAGAGTCTCTTTCATACTGTCAAACCCGCCTCTTTGTACTGTCATCCTGGCTGCAATTGAGTGTGCTAGGCGGGTTCTCTTTTAGCGCAGAGGACGACAGGTGGATTTTCTCGTGGTCTAGGAGGACCGCAATTCCTCTGGCCCATTTCAAGGAGCGTTGGGACAACCTCCCCACGTAGCCAAGGCCAGTATTACCACTCAACGCTACGGTATCGGACTCCATAACCGGTAGTATTTAGTTCAATATTTAGTTCAAGGATCAGGAGTATACCCGAGTCTATTATACGGTACAGTGTTTTCACCAACTCTACCCGGGCGACTGGGAAGGCGGTTATGAAAACCGCGTAACGTCGAGGATTCAATGCTTTCTCCAGGGTGACCTACGCGCCCCGCCGCTCTCCTACTTTACTACTGTTAAATTCTAGCCTCTGAGAGCGCTGGAAAGGCTCTGTTGTTACGACCGGATACTGCTGGGCAGTGGCTAGACGCAGGGGATAGGTGTCAGAAACACTGCACCTTGGAATGGGAGAAAATGATGTTGGTTGCCATGGCTGGATTGTATTGCGTGTTGTTGCTTGTAGAGGTTCTAGCTGAAAGCTAGAACCTCCTTATTATAGACCACTCCGTAGGATTCAGCTTCGGCAACACCATGGCTGAGGTTGACTGGCGTTCAGGCAGTGCCAGGCATCCAGTCAGCTTCGCTGACCGGAAGCCAGGGCCCCTGAACCCCCTTTCTTTCCGACACAATTGAACGTTCCCTGATTTTTAGTGCAGCGGTAATGCGCGACAGTTAGAGAGCAAGAATATAATCACAGAGCACTGCTCTGTGCTCTCACCAGCACCCAGGACAGAGTAATAGAGCATGGTACAAGTTACCCCCTAAAGGCATTATACGGTTCGGTATAATTAGCTAGCATTAGGTCTTAAGTGAGGAAGCCCTGTTAGTTCTTCATGTAAGTATTCGCTCGTTAATTACACTGTGACAACTTGCAGGCCACCCTTGCGGTTGCCCCCGGCCGACGTGTCCCCGCAGTCGTCACTGTGCATTAAGACCGAGCACTGTATCCACACTGTAGCCTCTGTTAGCTTTGCAACTTCTGCCCGCAGAGGCCCAGGGGGGTACAGAGGCAGGAGAGCCTCTGTGGGAGGATACCTCTGTGGCCTACTTACGGTAATACTACGGACGCCAGTATAGACTGCTCCTAGGGGGCATTATACGGTTCGGTATAATTAGCTAGTATGGAAGCCCTTTTAGTTCCTCACGTAGGTATTCGCTTGTTAATTAAACCCTCTTTAATTAATTATGTCTTACTGTGCAGTCACTTCGCGTGTTACTGTATCTTATAGTGACATATAATTATTAACAAGTAAACCCGTGTCTGTAGGGACTTACTTCTGTGTTTATCTCTCTCTCCAGTCATCCCATTATAACTCTGCCGACAGCACTCGATAGGTACAGGCTATAATACGATACTTACGTCTTTCTTTACAAGACCGGTATATACAGAACTCTTAGACACTATATCCACCGCTCCTTTTCCTAACCCATCCACGGGTAATAATAGCAGTCCGGGAGACGACGACGTATCCCTTAATACCCCCTTACGCTAAGAGGGTTTAGCAGTAAATACGACTCCTAACACCACCCAGGGAACTGAGGAACTAGGGAATGATGGCGACGACGATAATAACTTCACCTGGTGGGAGCTTAATAAGGTTATTGTCACAGTACGCTGCGCGGCTTGGGCTAGATTGTGGCGACTTGCAGGCCTCCCTTGTGGCTGGTACGGACCGACGTGTCCCCGCAGGCGCCACAGTGCGACAAGACAGCGCGCCGACCGTAGTCCACACGGTTCGGATGGCTCTGTGCTAAGAAACGGCTTTGCTTGCAGAGCCCATTGTGCCAGAAGGAAAGGGGGTTCAGGGGCCCTGGCTTCCGGTCAGCGAAGCTAACTGGATGCCTGGCACTGCCTGAACGCCAGTCAGCCTTAGCCATGGTGTTGACGAAGCTGAATCCTACGGAGCGGTCTATAAAGAAGGAGGTTCTGGCTGAAAGCCAGATCCTCAACAAGCAACAACACGCAATACAATCAAGCCATTGCAACCCACATCATTTTCTCCCATTCCAAGGTGCAGCGTTTCTGACAGTTATTTTGCTTACACGGCGCCATGTGGCGCCATAGAGGTGCCGGCTTAACGTGGACGGATGGATTCCATATTACGCCGCTACCCCAGCCTGCGTTTTACCAATATTGACCAGGTTAATTGCAGACTGAATATTCTGCTCACGAATTGGCTGCATCTTGAATTTGGTGGTGTTTGAGGAAGAATTGGAGGAATTGTGATGTTTGGAAAGGATGGGGTGGTCTCAGGGGCATGCTGATCGCAATGTTGCCTTGTGTCAGAAACACTGCACCTTGGAATGGGTGGAAACGATGGGTAGCAATTGCTTGATTGTATTGCTTGTTGAGGTTCTGGCTGAAAGCCAGAACCTCCTTCTTTATAGACAGAACCGTAGGATTCAGCTTCGTTAGCACCATGGCTGAGGCTGACTGGCGGTCAGGCAGTGCTAGGCATTCAGTCAGCTTCGCTGACTGAAAGCCAGGGCCCCTGAACCCCCTTTCTTTCTGACAGTTACTACGAAGTACCGGGGATTCAGCATCCACTGGTCAGAAAGGAAAGGGGTTATAACTATAGCAGGGACCTGCGGCAAAGTCGGCCCGGAAGGGATGTGGAGTACTTTTGGGGGAGGATTGATGAATTTAATACGAAGGATATGGGGTTTGGGACTAATGGTTACATCAGGGCTGCAAGCCATGGATGAACGCCGCTTAAATGGCAAGACAAACACTAAGGCTCCGAGATGTGGAAAAGAACGGAGGAGAGAGGGTGCAGAGTCAAGACTGCGTATTTGGGGAAGCGGGAGCTTGACGGTGGGGATTTTTATTTTTTTATTTTTTTTAATTATTATAGATTTGTAGTAGGCTTAGGGTGCCTTAGACTTCCGCAGGTCGGTGTCTTTTGCTCGACAAGGAGACTGTCATGAGTTGGTTGATTTTTGCTGCTCTTATCACAGCCAGACGGAGAAGTTTGGGACGCGATTGATGGTTGACTGGATTGGAAAATGCAAAGGTGAGGTGGGGTCGCTGCAAATCCTCGCGATTGGACGCAGCGTCTCCCTCAAACGGATGACAGCGCCATCCAACAAGAACAGTGTCTTGTCACACGCGAAGGATCTCCTCTTCTCCCTCGGCCGTGATCATCCGTTGAACCGTCCCCTCATCTTCGTCGCGCACTCCCTAGGTGGAATTGTGACGAAAGAGGTATGCAAATTTTCTTCTCACAAGGGGCTGGTGTCAGACTGACAAGATTGGCATATCAGATGCTGTCTCGTTCGGAGGCTTCCGGGGACTCGATCTTGGGCAACATTGTGCAGTCGACAGCCGCTGTTGTCTTTCTCGGCACTCCACATCGGGGAAGTCAACAGATGGCCGGGACCGGAGAGACGGTCAGGAGGATTGCAAGCACTCTTCTCAAGATGGACACCAGTCCCGCCGCCCTCAATGCCTTGGGCCTGAAAACAACAGACTTGGAGAGATGCCAGGAATCCTTCTCTAAACTCTGGAGAGACTATGACTTCACCGTCAAGACCTTCCAGGAAGGCCTCGGGCTCACAGGAGTCAACATTGGCCCTCTCTCGGACAAGGTCGTCCCGGAATACTCTTCGACGCTCGGAGATGCCCGCGAAAGAGCCGAGACCCTCCAAGCAAACCACATGGGTATGTGTCGGTTCACTGGTCGTGATGACCCAAATTACCGCACAGTGTCTGGAGAACTCCGACATATTTATTCGTCGATCGAACGTGCAAGCCATGGCAACCCCGCACAAGCGGCTTCAACAGCCGCAGCTGGTCCAAGTCGGGCTGTAGTTCACACTGGTGAGCCTTCCTTCTTTTCCTCACGCCACGTCACTGACACGCGCGTTAGAGATCATTCGTCTTCTGCAGTTTCGCGGAATGTATCGCAGGTTACGGGTCATTAGGGAGCCCGCGAGACAGACCTGCCGTTGGCTCTTCGAACATGAAGACTATACCGCTTGGCGCAGTCGCACCAACGTCGAACGGCATCACGGGCTTCTTTGGATTCGGGGAAGGCCAGGGTCTGGCAAGTCTACGCTTTTGCGGGAAGCCTACCGTGACACCTTGAGAACAACAGCGCAGGCAGTTTGCGCTTTTTCTTCAACGCAAAGGGTGGAAGACTTGAGCGTAATATCGAGGGCCTCCTCAGGTCGTTGCTCTGCCAACTGTTGATCCGCTTTCCAGAAAGTCAAGGCCCACACTCTCCTCCTCGCTGGAAGAGTTTCAGCAACATCAGGCCTCGGACGGTGAAGAGCTGAACAATAGCGAATTCCCCTGGCAGGAAGCTGAGATCAAGACGTTTCTCGTAGAGACCATCAATGCTCAGCACGGGGAGCGCATCGTCATTTTCATCGACGCCATCGACGAATGCGACGCTCAAAGAGCCAGAGAAATCGCGTACTTTCTACGGGACCTGACGGACTCCGCCTTTGCCCACGGGGTGCTTCTCGATGTCTGTTTCTCCGGCAGACAGTTCCCCTTCATCTCTCTCCGAGACTGCCTCGAGATTTCCGTCGAGGACTTTAACGCCCACGATATTGCCCTGTATGCCGACCAAAAGCTGGATATGGGTGGCCTCGGTCAGCCGACCCAGGCTGGCGTCGATGGCTTGCAGGATGCGATTCTCTCAAAGGCGTCAGGGATATTTCTTTGGGTCGTCCTCGTCGTTGATCGTCTCCTGAAGGATCATGACGAAGGATTCAGCCTCAATCAACTGTCATCGAGGCTGAATCCAATGCCAGCGGCACTCGGACAGTTGTTCAAGGATCTCCTGTCCCGGAATCATGAGGATCCAGTCGTCACTGTGCGATTTTTCCAATGGGCCATCCTTGGCGCATACAACCTGCGACTCCGCGAGTGGCGCCACGTTCTCGGTTTCGTCAGATGCGGCCACTTTGAGTCTCTGAAACAGTGGCAGCAATCGCCCATGTATCCAGAAACGGATGAGCAATTGGAGAAGGAAATCCACAACATCTCAATGGGGCTTGTTGAGGTCAGGGGTGGGAAGCTCCGGTCTGGAAACAACGACAAGCACTTCGAAGAGGACACCGACTCGGTTGGCGCCAGAGCCGGCTCACTGGCAGATGAGGGGGATACCAGAACGGTCCAGGTCGTGCACCAGTCTGTGCGGGATTTTTTCCTCCATCAAGACGGCTTCTGCGCCCTTGATCAGTCTCTGGGCAACAAGGCGGTCGGGCTTGGCCATGTTGCCATCATACAGAGTTGTTTTCATTACATGTTTCTTCCCGAGCTTGACAACCTTATCGCTGCAAGAGCGGAAGTAACGACGCGACAAGAGCGGGCTGACCGTGAAGCTTGGGCCAAATTCAGGGGTGAAGAGAGCTGTGAAGGGGGGAGGAAGACGTCCAACAGTGATTGGAGTTCTGAATCATTCCCATTATACCGGTTGGAGGAAAAGAGGGTCAACAGTGGTTGGAGATCTGAATCATTCCCAAAATTATACCGGTGGGAGGAAAAGAGCGTTGCGAGTTTTGGATCATCCGCAGGATCGCGCCCGGCGTCTTTAAACATCTCTGGCCTTCAATCCTGACAGCCCCGCTCCACGACTCAAACCCGAAAGCCGGCACACTGCGCCTTCGACTTTCGACAAAATATCCAACGAGTTTATATTCAACGATCCGATCGCACTAAAAGAGTATCGTCTCTCGTTGCTGATACAGAAATCCGAGATTGGTGGAGTTGTCGCCGAACCAACCTCGGTGGCCAACACCGAGGCTAGGGCCAGCCTCCCAGCAACATCTACCAAATCCGCAAAGTCCAGAGTCCTGGAGACCGACCTTCCGCTGCTTCACTATTCATCAACGACGCCAACGCTTCATGGCCAGCGCGCAGAGAAAGAGGATGCCGATCAAGAGGTTGTCATTGTCCGGCTCCGAGACGACAAACTGTGGAGACGATGGAGATTACTAAGAGAGGATATCCATCCCACATGTGATCTGAAGCAATTCTTGATCGAGGAGGGCATCAAATCCTGGATTTTGGGCTTGCTACTATTTAATCTGGACCCTCTTAAGGTTTTCAAGGCAGCATGCAGGCGCAGCAACCCTGAGATCATCAACTGCCTGGTACGATGGGACATTGGACGGCAACCCGATAAGTCTCTGCATTACTCCCTTCTTCATCGATTGCTTTGTCCATCAACGACCGACTGCGCTATGAAGTATCTGCAATATTGCACGGCAATCGTGGACGCTGACACAATATCATCTCAAGGGCTGGAGATGAATGGATCCGTGCGCGCAGCAATGAATCGGGCAGATGCATTTGGCTCCACGCCCCTTCACCTAGTTAAGGACGAAGCAACGTGCCTGCTGCTGATACAACTCGGACGGATGTCAATGCGGAGGACAGTTGCGGATACACACCACTATTTCGGGTGTGCAGGAATCACCACTCGCTCAAACTTCTTCGACTGCTCGTGGCGCACGGTGCAGTCACTGATCCCCCGAACCACGATGATCTGACACCTCTCCAGATTGTGTGCAGGAGCCTTCGTTGGATAAACGAAGGGGCGGAAGCCGCCACAGTTCTGCTCCTTGCTGGCGCACTGGTTAACCTCCCTGAGGTTCGCGGCAAACAACTGTTAGCTCTTGCCTGCGGCAGGTTTAAACCTGACCCTGGGCTTATTCAACGGCTTGTTGATCATGGGGCCAATGTTTGCCATCAGGATGCGGTTGGCCAAACTGCTCTGCATATCTTATGCAGTCACATTCGACCAAGCCGAGACATAGTCGCTACCATACTTCGAGCCGACCGCACCGTTGCTAGGCTTCTCGACCAGCGTGGATCGTCTGTAGTCCATCGTGCCTGCCTCAGTTTCGAGCTGGATGAGATGCTTCTGCACGACTTGCTTGATGCGAGCCCGGAAAGCCTCAACGCACCGGACAACCAGGGAGTCACGCCGCTGCACAATGCAGTCCACCAGTCCGATTACCTCGTTGTGAAGAATCTGATCGCTTCTGGAGCCCGTGTCGACGCGGTTGATCAAAAGGGAAAGACTCCGATGCATCTTGCATTGGCTCGATTCGATGCTGGGGTGCACCCTGGAGGCTCACCATCTGTGTCGGCTCGTATCGCGCACGTCGTTGCAGCAGCAGCAGAAAGGTGAAGGCCTTGTCACCCGAACTGACACTTCTATGGTTGGAGCTTAAAAAAGCCGCAAATTGTTAAGATTTGGGTTCTGGACATAGCGTCCGAAGTCTAGATCCAAAGAGAAAGATCGGCGCAATGGTCTTCTTACTTAAAGTTTCTCACATCTTGCCGACGCCCTCACGGATTAACTTATCCGGGCTGGGCGACAGGTCATAAGGCTCGACATGTTCTCGAAGCATTGTTAGTTGGTCGGGGAAAAAGCCTTTGCCCCTATCCGCCAGTGTCTATCGTATATCCCGGTATCTTGCGTTTCCTCGATAACCTTGGCAGCACTCGGCCGACCCAGTTACCGCCGTGGCCACGGCTCTAGTTCACGTTTATGACGACATAACTGCAGGTCACCTTCCCTCTGAACGGCTCCCACGGGCTTCGATCAAAGACATCCAGAGCAACCTCCCCTAGGCCCATCTCGACTAGAAAGTCTCGACTCTACGAGCGCAGCAACAGAACCCCCTTCCAGGAACATGGCCAATCTCTATGGATACCCTCCTTCCGATATGTCAGATCTCCAACTGAACACACGCTAGGGAAGAATTTCAAGCAATTGGGATGTCACTTTCCGTCACAACTTTAAAGCATCGAAAGTTGGCGAGGAGGGGTTCTTGGCGTGCATATCTTGAGGTGCTGACTTCACACTTTAGTGCGGAGTTCGGCACGGCATTTCCTTGTCACCTCTTTCTCGCATCGCAGGAATTATGGTACACCAGCGGAACGCAGAGAGGCGGTTTGGAGGGTGCCCGCACAATACGCAGGGTAGTGAGTTGGGGACCGCTCCTGATCAATTAACTCAACTTCAACACCTGGTGCTGTCTCAGGCTGTATTTGAGCGTCATTGCGTTACCCCACCGGTTCTCGGGGGCTTTGAGCGTTGGTCGGGCAAGGCAGGCGTACCTAGATCACAGACAGAGCAGAGGAAACCCCAGGTCACGGTTGCATATCATCGTAATTTTGATTGAACTAATCGAAGGCTTTCAGCGGCGTCAATCCACTTATCCGCTAATTCGACAGGGACAGATCTCCTCACGGTTTCGAGCCGTGCCGCTTGCCTCGACCTTATCCATTCAACCAAGATTCGAATGGTCGGCAAAGCCCTTGGCAATTATGGACAGTGGCGTCGTACCGGGTAAACAAGGGTCTTAAGACTGGGCTATCACATGTCATATTCGTCAATCGATGGGACGATTTCGCTCTCTTCAGACGAGCATCTCATGGATGGTGCTTCAAGAACAGGAACTGAGTGTTCTGATTTCCAATGTGGCGCTGTCAATTTTCTCCCCCCCCCCCCCCCCCCCCCACGGGGACGAGTTCGGCTTCATGCACTTGACGGTGGATCCCGAAATAGCTCGCTCGTCTCACAGATATTCCCCGCAACAAGTGGGCAAGCCCCACTCCGAGGGCAACGACAGTTCTTTGACCCTTGCTTCGTAGTGCCCAATTTCCAGCGTTGGGTAACACAAGCCAGCGGCCACGTTCGAGTACCCGCCGCCCTACTGCGTAATGAAGTCCAGGCAGGCGACAACATGGGACTGGTGAGCATGGCGGCGCGCGTGTTGGTGTCCATATCGGGCGACAAAAGCGGAAACCTGGAAAGGGGGCTGCAGATGCTGGTGGACGGACCGTGTGGACGAGGAGGAAAATAAAATGAGAAGGAGCTGCGGTCAGCCACGATTGAGAACGAGGACTGGGTGCAGCTGCAAGAATCTTGCAGCGAGATCTTGTCCCAAGGGTTCGGTAAATGAACGCCTCCCGCGCCTTGGATGAGCTTTCCGATTGGCTGTGGTTGCTGCAGGCGGGTTCCACTGCCCCGAGAAATGGAATGGAACCACTAGGCCACACTGGGAAGGGCACTCGCTGAACCGTCGCTGCACCGTGTGTGTGCTCGGCGAGTGAACGCTCTGTGCCCGTGCCCCTCCCATCCATTCCACTTACACGAAATTCCAGCGATTTGATTGGCGCGCATATGAGGCGACACAGGATGGGCGGCAATTGCGGGACGGGTGTGGCCCCCCGGCGCACGGACACGACTGGACAGCAGCTGGCAAGAGCTAGACCCTTCGCAGACAAACGTCTTCAAGGGGATCCCACTTCAGCCGTCAGAGCCGTTCGGTTCATCCACCGTCTGGCAGCCAACGCTCCACAGCCGGGTGGATGACTCCGAAAAAAAAGCGACAAAGATCATGAGCACCTCTCATCCGCCGTCGCCGCCGCCGCCTCCTCCGGCACCTGCCTGGCTTCGTCCCGGCGACAGGCTTGACGCCATTCCATTGGCGTCAATCGGAGTGCTGCTGGCCATCGCTTGTACTACCACCGCGCTGCGAATCTACTGGCGCGTCAAGCCGACGTGGCGCATCGGATCGGACGACGCAACACTGGTCTTTGCCCTGGTAAGCCACTGCTATTCCTTCGCCAAAATCCGCAAAAACTGCATCGATCAATCGCCAATTGCAGCGCCTGCCTGCAGCGACTGCCACTGTGACAGTTGCGATTGCATCAATTTCTTCAGTGATCAGCTGCAGTCTTTGCCATGCGTGCAATGCTTTGCAATGCGATGCGATGCCCTGCCATCGCTAGCCCCGATGGCTACAGGGCAGGCGAAGCAGGGACTGCCCTGTCGATCCTTTTGACGTGCAGCTCGTCACGGCGTAGAATTCGCCGATTGCTGACAACACCAACAAACAGGCTCTCACCATTGCCTGGTATGGCATCACCGCCGCCATGTACAGCTTCGGCCGCGGCGTGCAGGCCGCGATCCCCGTGCCGTCGCTCATCGGACCGTTAATCGTCGCCACCGCCGTGCTCTGGGTGTGGGCGCTCAATGTCATCCGCATCTCAGTCGGCCTGATGCTGCTACGACTAAAGGACTCGCGCCCGTGGAAAAGGACGCTAGGGACCATCATCGCCGTTCAGTGCTGCATGCTCGTCATTGGCACCACAATGCACCTCGTCCTGTGCAATCCCATCTCCGACCGCTGGGCGTTACCAGGGACAATAACGAACTGTATGCCTCTAGCCGACTTCCAAGCCTATGGCTACGTCTACAGCGGTATGCCCGGATCCCTCCCCTGGCCCATCACCCCGCGTGACCCCTCAACGCATTGCTGACCCCTTTTCCCAGCGTTCACCATCGCATCCGACCTCATCCTCTCCCTGCTGCCCCTGACCTTCATCCGAAGTCTCCACCGACCGCTACACGAGAAAGTCCTCATCGGCTGCCTGATGGCCGCCGGCCTAGCCGCCACCGCTGTCGCCGTCACCCGCCTATTCGTCATCATGGGCTATGGCCCCGGCGCCTACAAGGGAGCCTACTTCAACATGGTCCAGGATCTCCTTTGGGGCTTCGAGCTCACCATTGGCATCCTGACCGCATCGGTGCCGACGCTCAAAGCTCCTATACATCGCAAGCTGCTGTCCTGGGGCGTGCTCAAGGACAAGGACGCCTCCAGCACTGGCTCGCCAGAGAGCTTCCTCGACCAGCTCACCCAAGGCTCTCACTTTACGCGGCAGATGAGGCAGTGGGATGGCGTCGGAGATCCGAATCACAAGCGGCCGTACATGTATTCGGAGCCCAAGACGACGGATGTCAGTGGGTCGACGCAGACCCGTGTTAACGATGGTACTCCGCTCAGCACTGTTGCATAGAGCGCATTGGATGCCATGACTTGCAGTTCTTTGTATTTTTTTGGGAGCCCTTTGTGGCAGGGAAAAGCGTCTTGCTTATGACAGACATGGATGGAAGAAACAGGAAAAGGGAATATGGGCTCGGTTTCTGGGTTGGGTTACGGTGTTTTGGGCCTCTTTTCGGTTGGCATGTACGGGCTGGTTGTACTGCATGTGCCTTGTATTTGTGCATTTGGACGGTTGACCCGTTGGGAACCCTCACGTGGCTTGGATTTGGCCAGCTTGGGATGGCGGCGGTGATGCATCTTTTTTGGACATCCCGGCAGGCAGAAAGATACTAATTGTAATGAATTCTCCCTTGCAGCATTGTCTTCATCACGTCATAGTCTGTTTGTTGAGCGCGGATTGGGCGTCGGAGGGCTCTGTGGCTGGAGAATATCGAATACTGGCACCAGTAGTGCTCACTTCTCCCCCCCCCTCACAAAAGAAATACGGCCTGTATTCTTACCCCGCCCACGGCATGTGGGCAGCGGAAGCTACAGCTGCATGCGCCGCGCCGGTGCGCGCGTTATCTTGCTTGGCGGGTGGAAATGGCACCATGCCCCTGTCTGCGGGACTGGGGAGGGGATGACCAGTAATCCACCACATGCGGCGAAGACTGGCGAACGAGGCCGGGGTCCCGCGTCCGAATTGACAGTCTATATATTGATTCTGGAGTCCCCGCTGGCGGCGATCATTATTCTGACTTTACACCTTGTTCCTTCTCCTTTCCTCGATTTTTGGTGCTGACAGCGTTCGTCACGGCCAGCATGCGGACTTCTTTGACTAGCCTGCTCCTTTGGGGCGCCGCTTCCTTTACCTCCGTCTCCGCGCAGGAAGTCGAATCCTTCGGCGGCGGCGCCGGCGGAGGAGGAGGAGGAGGAGGTGGTGGTGGTGGAGGTGGAAGCGGCGGTAGTTGGAGCAAGCCAACGTGCAAGTACGGCGACGACCCGAACATCATCGCCCACACCGGCACCCCGGTGGGATCCCTCAAGACCTACCAAGGAGGTGAGTTTATCTCCGCCCCCTTCCCCCCTTCCTGAACCTATGAACTAACATCGTCACACAGCGAGCCTCTACGTCTCAGAGCCCTCCTCATGCAAAAACCCCTCCATCGGCGTCATCTACCTCACCGACGCCTTTGGCATCCAATTCGTCAACAACAAGCTCCTCGCCGACTCCTTCGCCCGTGCTGGCTTCTTCGCCGTCGCCCCCGACATGTTCGAAGGCGACCCGGCCCCCTTTGACCTCGCAACCCCCGGCTTCAACGCCACTGAATGGACCCTCCTCCACAACCCCACCGCCATCACCCCCATCCTCAACAAGGCCATTGCCTACATCCAGTCTAAGGGCATCACCAAGATCGCCGCGACGGGGTACTGCTTCGGCGGTCGCTACTCCTTCCGTCTGCTTGCTGCGGGGACGGGCGTCAAGGTTGCGTTTTCCGCGCATCCTAGTTTGTTGGAGGATTCCGAGATTTTGGCGATTACGGGGCCTATCAGTGTTGCTGCTGCTGGTGGGTTTTCCTTCTTTTTTCCCCGTGATGTGTGAGTGAGGTGGCTGATATATGATGCAGAAATTGATGCCATGATGTCCCCCGCCAGACGCTCCCAGATTGAAGGGTTCCTCGCAAACAACGTCTCACAGCCGTACCAGGTTAACCTGTACGGTGGTACTGCCCATGGGTTTGCTACGCGTGGTGATATTACTCTTCCGGAGCAGAAGTTTGGCAAGGAGGCGGCTTTTTACCAGGCGGTTAGGTGGTTTAGTGCTTGGGCTTGAGTGGTTCTGCGTGTTTGGGGTTTCACTTCATGATATCCTGGTTTTGGTTTTATGGTTTTGGGCTTCAATAGCGATTTGGATTTAATGAATAATTGTTATGAGGGACTGTTTGACTTGAGATGATTTCCCTGTTGCCAAGCTTCTTCATTCCCGGCCTGAGCAGACAAAGGTGACAGACAATGGCCTTTTGTCAGTTGAGGGGACGGCTCAACCTTCAGTTGGGGTACGCCAAAAATCCAACCCGCCAAGGCAAGACTGTCTCACCAATCTTGTCTCTTTGGCGATAGGGCTGCCTGTCATGATGGACAACGGAGAATATTCGCAAGTTAGCGAAGACGCCACGTTGTGGTTGACAGGCCTGCCACGTGGGATTGCTCCCGCCCGAAAGTAATTGCCGACCCGTGTCTCACACTGGAGGCGGTCCCCTATCTCCCAGCCTACTGTTTTTAAGTCGAATTTCAATCGACAAACTTTTTTTGCTTTACCTCACCGTCAGAGTCATCAAAATCTTACATTCTACACAAGATAGCGTCAGGATTCCCCCTCTTGTCGCACAGGATTAAGAGCCCAAAGGGCCAGCTTCAGAGACCCTTCGAATACGACGCTGCCCACCCTGCCGAGCATGTCGCCCCCACATTGCGTGCCGTCCTTCACGTTCCTCCGTGCCATAAACTCCACCAATAATGACCCGCCCGGCAAGGACACCCGCTCACCACGTTCTGATTAAACCATAGGCTCAACGGGCATCATGGCTCTTTCTCTGAAGAAAACGTCGTGACATCGGCGCTTGGCGTTCTTTGCTGGTACTACGGTCAAGTGACGGTGTTGCATCGTCTCGTGCTCCATTCTCGCGGAAATGTCATCAACAATGTCAATATTCTAGAAAATACAGCCCCTCGTCAAAGACCCTGTGAGTGGACGGTGGGAACTCTGCGATGGTAGTGGTCAAGAAGTTGGCGAGCAGTGAGTTTGCAAAGAGCCCTGGAACCAAGGACACTTGAGAGGGCAACTAAGAACTCAAAAGATGGGATGCAGGACGTTGGACGTGATTTGGCAATACCGGATTAGGGCTGCATTTATTCCGTGTCCAGAACAAACCATCAGTCAATTGATATACATGAAGATAAAAAGTAGAAGGGAATTTGGCCACTACAACACCTAGATCCAAAGTCTCCAAACGATAATACATTAATGGAAGAGAAGATATATGCTTCAGGACAAAGGAAACTCGTAACATCGATCATAGGCATCGCACTATGTCATCACTCACGCCACCCACATCATGTCAACCTAAGCGTACAACCCCTCAACCCAGAAACGGCAGCGAGGATTAGCCGCCGGGTCAGGTTGGGCAACGGTATTGCCGGTATCAGTGATGTTGAGGATCTTGTTCTGGGAAGTGTACACCGGGATGATGTTGGCGGTGCTGCCACTGCTGGTGCCGGAGATGGCGTAATCGACGAACCACTGCTGCATCTGGCGGGCGATACCGCCGGGAATCGGGATGCCGAGCCAATCAACGGGCTCGCCGTTGTAGAAGGTGAAGGCGACGTCGTTGGCGTGCAGGGCGGGCCAGACGCTGAACTTGGCGGCGCGGGTGGTGTTTTGGTAGGCGAGGTCGGTTGCAAAGGCGTTGCAGAGGACAATGGCCTCGGCCACGGCGAGCTTGAGACGCTGGGTCTGGGTGGTGTATGGCTGGGCGCCGGAGAAGTCTTCGGGGTAGACGGTGGTGGCGAGGGTGTTGATCTTGGATGCCGGGATCGAGGGAAGGAGACCCTGGAAGTACGCTTTGAAGGCCGTGTTATCCTGAACGCGGGGGTCGGTGAAGATGAGGGCCTCGTCGGCAGTGTAAGTCACGATGACATCAACGTTGCGGTCGACACGCTTAAGGGCAAGTGAGCGGACGAGCTGGTCGGGGAAGAAGAAGCCGTCAACGTTTGGGCCCCAGGTGAAGTGGCCGAAGCTTGATGCACCGGCGATGGCCAAGTTGACACCCTGAAGCGTGGAGTACGGGAGGCTGCGGGCAGCATTCATGCTGGAAACACCAGCAGCGGCGAGGAACTGAGTGTAGACCTGAGCATACACGGTCGCATCAGTAGCGGGGCGGATGGCCGGACTCTGGATGATGGCGCGCTTGAAGGGCACCGAGCCGTCAATACCCCAGAAGGAGGTGAGCTGAGCGGCGATGCTGCTGGCGCCTGCCGACTCGCCAATGACGGTGACCTTGCTCGCATCACCACCAAACTTGTGGATGTTGGCCTGAACCCAGAGGAGGGCAAGGCGCTGGTCGTACAGGCCGGCATTGGTGGCGACATCCCAGTCAGCAGGGCCTCTGGGAGGGAAGCCAAAGAGACCACTGAAGGTTGTCAGGGAGGAAGGGCAGGGGCGTAACTGGGTGTAACTCACACGCGATAGTTGATGCCGACGTAGACGAATCCAGTCTTCCCGTCGCGGAGGCCCTGAGCAATGAGGCCGGTGGGATCAACGCCGTTCTTGGAGCCTCTAGCAAATCCGCCGCCGTGGATCCACACGAGAACGGGCAAGTTCTTGCGATTGTTCTCAAAGACGGCCCGGGGAGACTTTACGTCGAGGTACAGGCAGTCCTCGTTCTGACGCGGGTCCGGGGGTGGAGGGCCGGTCGGAGGTGGGGGAGCACTTCCGGTGACCTGCTCGATGGCAAAGGGGATGGAGATGCCGAACCACCCGGCATCTGCCTGCGGACAGATCTTCGGGGTAGCAGTACCATCGTCAACGGTCCGGTTGATGGTGATCTTGGGGATCGGCACGCGGAAACGAAGCGGGCCCACTGGCGGCTCAGCGAAGGGGATGTTATTAAAGGTGTAGTAGCCGTGGGTAGTCTGGTGTCAGGGTATCAGCACCATCTGGTCGAAACACTCTCAAAAGGCGAGAAAATAAAACCGCCGACTGGAAAGGAAATTTCCGGGCGGAGATGGGGATGGTGTGGGTGCTGGCCACTCACATTGCCAACGACCTGGCCGCGGTGCACAGATGTGAGCAGATCGACAACGGGCAGGCTCTGTCCGGCGGCGAGGCCCGAGAGAGCCAGGGCTGACACACACCCCGAAAAGTAGCCACGGAAACCCATGCTAAACGAAAAGACCAATAAAAAGAGCGACACAGTTTGCGACTGGAGGCGGCCACGGGTGGGTTGAGGAGGAGAGGATATGGAATGACGATCCAGGTTTCGTTCGGGTTTTAATTTATTTTGTTCAGTCGCTATTCGCTTGGCTTCCTTTTACTTGGCCTTTGTGCAACGGTACCAGAATAGAAACAAACTGAATGCTGTCGCGGATCTTGTGGGTTCTGAGTGGGGTTAGCGCTGGCGCGATGTTTCGTCTTGGCCATCTGCGGGTCGGTGCCAGTGATCAGAGCTTGGGGCACCAGGTGCCCGGAAACCGGGTGACCACCAAAAGTGTTCTGCATGCGGGAGCAAAGAGGCGAACCGGGCGGCATCTGCCTCTCGACTGGGCGCTCGTTGTCCGCGCCCGGAGGTATTTTGGTCGCCTTGGGGTGAGCCGTTTCGTCACCGCGGTTAGGGGGATGCATTGAGTGCTTGTACTATGGGCTCTGGAAATTAGCATTTTGGTTCGATTCAGAAGCGGGGGCTCGTGATGTCCTGGGATCCGGGATGTGGAGTGAAAATGCAACGCTGCCGGCAGTGCAATCGGCAACCCACGATCTGATTCCTGATGCACGTGGGCCGGGAACCTCCAGAACACTGCTAGGCTGGGCCTAGTGTGGGACGTCGCCAGCCTGGGGGAATGCAGGTGAGAGGCGCAGATGGGTCCTGATACGAGCGCCTGAACCCGAAGCCGATCAATCGCTGCAGGTCTGTGTGGTCGCATTATGAGATTGTCTGAAAACCAAATTGGAAACGCGCCATGCAAGAATCCAATTCATCTCGATGACCAGAGGGCGTCAGCGCTGAGAGGAGCGCTTGACAGCTGTGATTGCAGTGGTAGGTAGAGGCGGGGTTGGGCGGCGCCCCGTCTTTGCGCCGTTGAAGTGAGGGAAAACATTTCCAATTATCGGGGAGTTGCTGCGAGAATCACAGCTCGAGCGCATTGCATCGGCCCAGATAAAATCTTCATGCTTCACTGCAGCTTCCCAAGCGAGAAACGTGGGGATCGGAAGTCAAGCACTAGGGGAAGGCGCCATCCAGGGTCCGATGGCTCCACCTTCCTGAATCAGGAGTGAGTCCCGAGCCTCGGGCTTCCAAGGCCCTCCCTGCTCAAGCCACTGTGGTCATCAACGATCCGAACAATGGCTAGGACGAAGAGGGAAGCAGACCATAGGTAACTCATTTCCCACTCTCCTGGAACGGGTAGTCTGAGGTGGTATTTCTTACTTTTCGACTGGGAATAGCAGGACAGCGGACCGCTTTGACGGTAGCACTATCACGTCTTCTGCAGCGTTAGTAGTCTTTACCAACAGCTACTGCAGCCACAGCCAGCCCACGCTGCTACCATGATGCATATTATCGGCCAACGGATGCACGCCCAAGTCCTCCCACTAACTAAAGTTCTCGCCAACATGGGATGAAAACCCCTGCCGGTCTAATGTCAGCCTGATCACAACCCGACCCGTCCTCAACGGAACGCCGTATTCGATAGTGTACCTACCGATGTAGTCTTCAATACCCGGACTTGAGAAACCCCGAGAGCCAGTTTTCCCATCATCACACCACAAAGAATTTGTTTGGCTCCGTTAATGCCGACAAAGGAGGGAATTGGGGCCTTGGGCACTCTCCCCCGTCCTCCCAAAGCATCTCATTAGCAACAAACAAGGCGCTCCCGTTCGGTTCGGGCTGTGGCGTGCAGACTGCTACGATCTATAGAATGACGGCTGTCTTCCAGCCTAGCTATACTCGTTCGGGTCGTAATATTCAGCTGGCCTTCTGCAGGATACCACACAACGGTTGCACGCGCTAGCTTAGGCGGATCCCGAGAATTCCGAGGAAGACGTACCCATAACCATTGGGGGGAGGAGTTGGTTGGTACCCTGAATCAGGGGACTACTGACTTGGCGCATGTAGTTATTATGGATTCATTGTGCTCCCTTGGCGCTTTGACAGCAAGAAGAAATTGTGTGAATGTCTATGCGGCAGCTTAACTTTTACATTTTCCGACTTGTAACACCGGGCGCTGATAATAAGGTTGCCAGATCGTCTTTATTTCGGCCACAATAATATTATCAAAAGGAAAGTAGTAACTTCACAAGACTCCCTAAACAGAGCATTTCTCTGTCGAACACCCAAAAAAACCTTCCCGGGTTCACCCAGACTCCCCCAGAAATACTCCTTCACATATTAACCGCGATCGCAGCCCCACCAAGCAACGCGCCAACCGCCACCGCCCCAGTCCTCCTTGGTGCGGCGTTCGGGCTCGTGGCAGTAGCCCTCGTGCTCGCAGCACTGGTGACAGAGCTGACACGAGAGGAGACAGAGCTGACAACAGAAGATATGGCTGAGGTAATAGAGCTCCTATCCCCCTCAGTGGCAGTCGAGAGAACTGATGAGAAAGAGGATAGCTGGATAGAGGCGTCTTCGGTCAGGGAGCTGACGATGGATGAAGCCTCGGATGCGATCGATGATAGCAAGTCGCCAGTTGTAGAGGTGAGCGGGTTGGTTCTGGTGGTGGGATCGATGCCGATGCGAGTGGTTGTTGGGCCTATTTGGGCCTTCATAAGTTAGTCTTGGTTAGCTTGTGGGAAGGTTTGGTTGTTGTTGGCCTACCGTGGCCATGGAGACCAAGCCAGCAAAGGGGATGGTGCAGCGCATGTTGAATAGTGAGATGGCTCTGGGTTTGGAAGCAGTGTAATATGAGTGCAATCCCCAGCTGAAGAAGGAAGAACCGGGGGAACTAACGGCATGAAGGGGAAGTCTACTCGTTTTATATGCCGTCAGTGAGTTGTTCGTGTAAAGAGTGGCAAACTGTGTCATTGGTCTTTTCAAGTGGTGTCGAATAAATGAAGCTGATGTCATGACATTCTCCCCACATGCCAAGAAGACGGTAATAGGCCAATCCCATATTAGCCGCCCCGAGGCGAATGACACCAGAAACCTGGCGTATTATCATCATTTGAGTATTCTTCACCTTACCCAGAAAATCCTAACCACATATCCTATCCATACACCACAATCCAACCTTCTCACCAAGCCTCCCACTTCTGCCCCCCCATCGCCACCAACCGATTAAACAACTCATCCCTCAACGGCACCGCCGTAACCTTGTACTTCCTCCCCTCTCCCGTCACAATCTCCAACCCATCCTTCACCTCCCTATTCAAACTCCAACCCACCACCAGCTTTGCCTTCCACCCATACCCCCCAATCTTCCTCACCTCGACAATATCACTCACCGCCACGCTCCACACCGGATGCAAATCATCCCTCGTCTGCGTGCCAATCTTTTCCTGCGTTTCCTTCGCTCCGAACGCGACCACCGGCAGCGACGCCGCCGTGGAGAGGTAGACGTGTCCTTTCTTGCCGTCGTATCTCGCTTCAAACTCGACTGGACCGCTCACCGGGACGGAATTCGGAGGGGGGATGACCCCTTTCCTGTCACGCGCGTGTCTGCTTCCCGCCGCGGCGCGAACGGTGTCGGTGCCGATGGCGGTGTGGACTGCGCCTGCGGTGGTGCCGCGGAAGAAGTTGAGAAGCTTTGAGCCTTTTTTGCCATGGGAGGTGGATTTCGCGGCGGCGACGTCGGAGGGGGCTTGGTGTTTCGTGGATGCGTCGTGGGAGATGGCAGCGTCGAGTTCGGAGGGGGTGGCGTTGAGGGGGGGTTCGGAGCCCGTGGCGCGGAGCGAGTCGTTGGTGAGGGAGGCGGGTTGGTCTGGGGGTGGGGAGCCGACGCGGGGAGGGGGAGGAAGGGGAGCGTGGTTGGCTTCGCCGATACGGAGGAGGGTGATGGTGAGTTGGGCGTTGGTGGGCATGCCTTTGAGGAGGGTGCTGGGGGGTGTTAGTTACTGGGGTCATGACTGGAAAGGGGTAAAAGTGGGGCTTACTTTCGGAGCTCGAGGAGCTTCTGCCAGTTGGGGATGGTGCGGTTGAGCCAGCCCAGGCCGCGGGAGATGATGGGGTCGCCGAAGAAGCTGAAGCCAATGGCGAATGTGAGGGCTTTGGTGAACATGTATGACGTGACGAAGAGCGAGACACCGAGGATTGGCACGATGACACCGGCAAGTCGCATGCGATGGGTTTCCTTGGGGAATGGTGGAGTTGGCGAAAGCGCACTACAACTTGTAAGTCACCATCAAAGGAGCTCCTTGCGGGCACACTCACTTTGCAACCCTCTCCCAGTTGTCAGTCATGTCGCCAAGCATGTGCATAATGGGCCTCATCTTGGTCCACAGCGCAGTCTCCATCGGCACCTTGGTCTTATCGTGCTTCGCCCCAGGTTTGGATCCAGCAGCTCTGTCCTTTGCTTGGGCAACGCCCATAGCGATGGCTGTCGGGTCAGGGGCTGCAGCTGGCTCCTCGTCCTCAGGGTCCGGATCACCCTGAGGGTGCTTGCCAGCCGCACTGCTCAGAGCAACTTGAGCGATGCCATTGACAAAGTTGCTCGCTTCCTGCTCAACAGCCTCACCCATGTGATTCTCTGGAGCACCCGTGGCACTATCATGGCTGCCCAAGACTCCCGACTTTGGCTTCTGCACACCACCTGTCTTGCTGTCGACCAGCGAAACCGGGGCCGGAGGGAAGAGAAACTCCCGTGACTTTGGGTACACGATGAGAGCGACCAGGACCGACAGGAGCAAGGGAACGATAAAGTCGAAAAGCCATGCGATGAAGTAAGCTGCAGCAAACCAAGACGTTCGTTTCGTCTCGCGCCACGAGCGCAGGCGGGCAATGTGTTTAACCGCTGCGAGAACCCTGACTCCAATGCTCATGTACAGCCGCTCAAGATTGGCTCGTAGCTTGTCGGGCGAAAATTCGTCTTCGTCTGCGATATTGAGATCGAGTCCGCCGGGTACGGAGTACTTTACTGCCTTGAGGTGGTAGATTTGCTGTCATGGCGGTGGTGTTAGTCGGAGATCGGACGGACCCACTCGCGCACCAACGGCGCAGGTACCAGTACTTGCCTTGTCAAACCGTCGCAAGAGCAGCCACAGTTCCTCGTTGTCCATGCCGCCCACTAACGGCGCGGCAATGTCCTCCTTCCTTTCGTTCCATCCTAGATCGTGCACTTCTTCTTCATGGTCGAGTTGTGCGTGCCCCTTTTCCGCATGGTCGTCTGTTGCGAGCGCATGGGAAAGTGACTTGTACTCCGCTTGGCTCGGGTTTGTGGGGTCGGCGGCCGGAATTGGCAGCAGGTCTTTGAGACCCGTACCCGGGCCGGCATCGCCTGTCGCGGCATTAGCTTCTCGGGGGCGTGAAGCCATCTCGTATTAGCTGTAGAAATAAACCTATTATGATGCCGATGTCGTTAGAACTGTTGCATAGCTGGGACGGTGTCGCGCCAAATCCGCATCGCGCTGCGCTGGCGTAAAGTATAAATGGGACGAGTGCAGTTCCTGGCAGGTGAAGTGATGTCAGTTGTGGTTGCAAGCGTCAAGTTCGGTCGATGACATCAATGGCGACCAATCAGCGGCTTTCCCGGCTGAAGTGACGCAGCGGCCCCGAGAACCAGGATCAAACGGCGATGGGATCGATCTGGCCCCGCTCATCCATGTTACGGTATCAAAGATGAGCGGATGATCGTGCTGGGTTTCAAGAACAGTGTCGGGTTGAGGCATTTGATCAGAAGGTTGCAGTCTCGAAGACAAGCAGGGCAGCGGACTGAAACCGCTGGAGCTCCCAGTGGCGGCTGTCACCAGCTGCCAGCTTACCGACCAGCTCGCTATCAAAACGGCAAACCAACATCCCCAGCGCATCATTGACGAGTGGAGCCAACCATCCTTGACGGTGCAGCAGTTTAAAACCTCGTATTTCCCCTTTGGATCTCATCGGATAGATCTCAGAAGCGTGAGAGGTTGCTGAGCACGGATGGCCTCGCTTCCGGAGTGCCGATGATGTCATTGAAGCTCCTTTCTCAGCCATGAGATGAGACGCTTCAAGAAGCTCAAACAAAAGTAACCGCAAATGAACAGCCGCACATTAAATAAAATAAACAATCCATACCCTTCGTAAAACTACTTACTATACAACACAATACACACCGCGCATCCTCGCTGTACAGCTGTATCGATCCATGCGACCCTTCTTCGAACCACCCAGGCTCTAGGTTGCGGGCGAAGTCGTAAGGGTGGTTGAACCAAAAAGAACGGGTGAACAAAACTCAAAAATAGAATACGCTCCAGATCCCCGCCTCCTTCTTCCCCCCGAAGTGGCCTCGTCCTCGACGCCGCTGAAAGATCCATCCCAAGAATCGTGTCCCCTGATGATGTGGCCGGGCGGCAGGAATTCAGGAATTCCTAGTTCCCTGGCAACGGACGCTGAGATTGAAACATCTTTACCGGGGTCGGAGGCGGAGTCGCTGTGGCAGCGGGCTCCGTTGATTTGGAAGCAGCAGCGTAGGCGTGAAATTTCCCCCAGAATGGGAGATCAAAGTGCTTGTCCCTCTTATTGTGCCGGACGCGCCCCTGGCCGCACATTTCTTTGGGCGGCGCATCGTAATCGAAAGGCACCTTGTAGATCTTCCTCACGGGGGTTTCCGCCCAGACCTCGGGCGGAGGAATCACGGGGTTGACGGCGTGTGCGGCGGGGGAGTCGAGGGTGGTGGTCGGGGCATCGAGGGATGCATTTGGTATGGACAGAAGCACAGGGCCGGCCATGGCCATGGCTGAAAGACTGGAGATGGAGAGGAAAAGCGTTGGGAGGTGCATGGTGAGCTTGTGGGCGTTTGCTGAGCTCGCGAACGTTTTGGTGGTTGAAACGGGGAAAACTGACAACCGGGAAGGAAGCCGGTCGAACGTCTTTTTAAGGGGGAAAAATACTGGGGTAGAGTGAGTTGCGGGGTTCAAGTTTCTCACGACGATGAGCGAAGACGGGCGTGATGTCAAGAACGATGAGAGGCTGATTATGTGAGATCAGATGATAGATGCTTGCCACTCCGGTTCAAATGGCAACGATGTCTCAATCGCCTCTGTGCCTGGGCTCCCTTTTGTTCCTTCTCTCTCTCTCTCTCTCCATCCTCCCGAACTGTCTAGAGATCATAGACGAGCTAAAGTTCGGCATTGGCGCGAATCTGGCAAGCCCCAGATGAGGAACTGAGTCTGTGGCTTTGAGTGTTGTGGGGATAATGTCCGTTAAAGCCGAGAATGTGAGCTATGGGGCGTTCAGCCTTCGTCCGTCTGGTCCCCGTGACAGCCAGGGTTCCACGATGAGGAAACCCTATCAGATGGGGATGACGTTCTGTGTAAGCCACAAAGGGAGCCAGGGCAGCTAGGGTTGGCGGATGGCAATACAGTGATGTGATTGGTCGAAAAGAAATAGCCAGGGGCTTGAGAATCTCCCAAGATTGTGGGCATTCTCTCACTTCAAACCCAAAACAACTCGGCAGAAAGAGATGGGGCAGTCCACCAAACACAATTGGCATTTCTGACAGTTCGTGCATCGTGTTGTGGGTCAAAGCTGCAGGCCATGAGCCAGTCCCGGCGCAATGGGTGGCCCGCTGAGGTTCATTGACCGGTTCTCGAAAAGGGGGGGCGACCTGATTGGCGGCGGAAGGCAGACTTTCCATCAGCGATGGGTTGCACAACATCAAGGTCTGCACCAACCACTACACGGGCTCAAAAAAAAAAAAAGTGTGCCCCCTTCAGCTGGAAAGCCGATGGGTTGCCTTAGTGTGGCTTGTGTCAGCGTTGCCCTGAATGTGCCTAGGCGCTTAAAAGGGGTCGAGTTTGGTCTCAAAGCCTTACGCAAGGGAGCGGTCATGGCATCCCATTATAAAACCCGCGCGAGGGCCGTGATCCTCGTTCATATCATGGTCGTTCGACATGCGGGTGGCGTTCGGGGTTGCCGTGGCGAACTTTATTCTGCCCTCATCACAAGTCTTATGGCGCCTCTGATCCCGCGGCCAGACTGCCGTTCGCCAGCGAAATCCCTCCCGTCCGCCCCCGCTGCTGCCCATGAACGGAATTCTCTCCACCGGCTCCATGACTGATTGTCTGGGCCAATACTCGGGCAGCATCCAGCACTGCGTCTCGGCTTCTCTCTGGAACCCTCACTCGATCAACGCCCTCGCCGATCTGAGGGTCGATCACTTGTTCGATGTGATTCCGTACAATCAGACATATGACAAGGACACCGACGTCTTCTCGGACTTTGCATGTCCCGTTGCCTCCCCAATCCTCCCGATCAAGGACATCTTTTACCTCAACGAAGATGACGCCACCGACTCAGCGTTCCGAGACCCCGCCAATCTCACCGTCGGTGTGCTGGAGCTGACGACCTTTGCGCAACACCTCTTCCCCTATCCGCTCAACGAGTCGCAACCGGGCGACATTGTCAATTGGTGGATCAATGCCACCCGGCAAGATGTATCCAACGTGACGCTTCTCCTGCGTCACATCGCGCGGGAGTGCTGGTACGATTACTGCAAGTCGCGCTACATCTCCATGGGCAACCCCGACATCGTCGGCTACGGCGTATGCCCCCCCTTTCTGCTTTCCTTTCCAAACCTCAGCTAACCCCCTTTTTTCCAGATGTTCGTCTCCATCGTCATACTCCTCCTCCTCACCCTCACCTTCTCCCTTTTATCCTTCTCCCCCATCAGCCGCCACCTCCGCGCCGCCCGCCACTCTCAACTCCCCATCCAGACAAAAGCCAACCAATTCAACCTCCGCCTCTCCATCCTCACCACCCTCCCCCACCTCCTCGCCACAGCCCTCATCTTCACCGCCTCCATCATCATCTCCTCCTTCGTCTACCGCTGGACAACCCACTCCCGCTTCGACGCCCTCATGGCCGACGCCCTCTCCATGCTCTGCGCCACATCCATCATCATGCTGTGCGCATCGTACTGGGCCACCACTCCTGACTCTGCATCTGCTCGTCAACCGTGGTACATCCCCGCTAGCATTGCGCTTATCGGGGTTCTCAACACCATCCTCTTCGCTACGCATTTCTCGGTGTTTTACAAACCTGGGAAAGTCATTGAGCGGCTGTGCAATCGCTCCTCTGCCTCGCAGAATCTAGAGTTCAGGAGTAGTTCCGACTTTCAGTACTTCCTGGGCGGATTCATCGCCTGGGCGATGACATGCGTGGGGTTGGTATTTCATTATCCGAAGTTGAGGCAGAGGAGGAGGAGACTGAGGGGGTGGAGGTATTGCGTTTGGGTGGTTGCCGAGGGTTTGCCGGCTGTGGCGGGAATGGCGGCGCTGGCGGTGTATGCGAGGTATTACTGGACGACGAGGGAGGTGATGAAGGAGGTGTATGGGAGCGCGTTTTTGGATGCGATTAAGAAGTGGGGGTTTGGGCAGTACCTTGCGTTGGCGACGTGGGGACCGCCGATTTTGCTTTTTTTGTATGTCTATTTTGTCGGGGAGGGGGAAGAGGAAGGGGAGAAGGGGGAGAAGGAGGGTTGTGAGATAAGGGGGGGTTATCAGTTGGGGTCTAGGTAGGTCAAAGGAGATACAGTTGTTGGACGTCTTGGCCGTTGTCATGAAACTGAAAACAACCCGGTGGACGAGAATGGGACTATCCAACAGATGTACTTAAAAATTTGAGAGAACGACATGATTCTTGTTCCTCTAGACCTTCAACCTCCTCCCTAGCGTTAACCAAGACTCCCTCCTCGACCTCCTCAAACCATTCCCCATCATCTCCCCGGACAAACTTCATCTCGCCGGCCTCGCCCTCGTCTCTCTTGCTGGACAACCTCTGACACTTGACACAGGCCAAGGCCATCCTCTCGCCATTGGTGGTAAGCTTGTACTTGAGCCAGTGTCCGTTGGATCGTCCGACTTGATCGCCACCATAGCTGTTGGTCGTCTTGAAGAAAATTGAGCATTGCTCCATGTTGAGCTCGTTGTAGCCGCCGCCTACGCTGAAGATGAAGGAGCGAGTTGTGTTGGGGATGTCGATGCACCAGGTGTAGAAGCCCGACTTGGTCACGTCTTGGACCTTATTGATACAGTTTTGCCTCATTGTCATGTTAGCCTAGCGATACCAAAAGGAGACGGGGGAAAACGAACGACTTGGAAGTGCTCAGACGCTACTTCTTTGCTGCGAATCCAGTCCCTTGGTACTTGCCCTTTGCCAAGGCCAAGGGGACGGTGGCGGCAAGGAAGCAAAGAAGGGTAGTGAGCTGCATGGCTGATAGTAGAACAACGGAATTCGCCGTGCGGAGTTATCGTCTTTGCTCTGAAACAATAGCAAAGTCTGTTGGTTAACTGCCTTGTCTCAACTCCAACCCCCAGCGAGAGCCGTCAGGTTTTTATCTTATTTTTCTTTCCTCTCCATGAATTCGGTTCAATCATCAACCTGGAATTGCATCGCGATGCTTTTAATACGGACAGGGCTCAGTCGCTCAGTACTCATATGTGGAGTCCTCGCGAAGGCTGTGCTCGAGCATTTCAACAGCAGATTCCCCCGTTAATTCCCCGCATTTTCCATGACAGCTGCTATATTGCAGTTTTTAGCGTGCACGCGAAGGATCAATGTAACCTTGGCATCGGCCCGTCCCACAAAAGTCTTTTATCCGTGACTTCTCTCCGAAGTACCTTAGACAATGGATACGTACCCAGTTCCCGGCTGGCAAAAAAGATACTTGGAACCCTTCATCGTGGCCGGTCGTTCTCAACTGGTTCTTCGTGTTCCAGGTGAGCCTTTGGCAGCTTTGAAAGATTCCCCTGGACCGAAACTCACCAGTCGAAACTTGGATGCATTTTCGCTGACTCCCGTCCTGAACTCAATCCTTATTGCTGCCACGAAGAACGCGCAGGACATCAATCCAGGCCCTCCTCACAAATTGGAAGCTGGGAACAAGAAATACCCCAGGATGCTACCTGTCTTGTGGTTCTTCGGGACTACAACGTGGTCACCACATTCAAAGCGTGACACGAGTTAAAACAGGGCGCTTCCAATCTCTACTTGCGCAGGACTAAACTTTCCTCGGCTCTTCTATGGTACGGGTCGCATAACTGGCAAACCGCATGTGCTGAATGCCATCTCGTGACATGCTATTCAAGCCCCTTACTCACCAGTTCACCGCATGCAGGCAGCCAGAGAGATGGTGATGTAAGCGAGCGCCGCATCGAACCCTTTTGGGAAAGCCTTGGCGTCTGTCGATCCGCCCTCGGGTGCACTTCTGGTTGGACGTCACTGAAACTCGGACTTGGCAAGAGTAACACAGCCTCAGACTTTCTCAACTTATAACCGAGAAATCATCTCGCGGTCTTACTCCTTGCATTTCTTCCACAACTTCACCATTCAGTTCAGACCCTCGTAGAGCCCTCTTCCAGAAACAAAAAACCAAACCACTTAAACTGCCATTGCACCACCACCGCCAACATGGGCAACAGCGACTCCAAGATCGCAAACCTATGTCTCCCTGACGATCTAGCAGCCCAATCTCTCCCACACCGCTTCACCGCAACCCACAAAGCCTCCTTCTCCAAAATCACTGCCCTCCTCAGCGACCCAGACCATCCCGACAAACCCTCCTTTGCCATCACCTGGCCAGCCGGCTGGTACGGAAGCATGATCTTCCACGCCGGACCAACCAAAGACCACCCGGCACTCGCAGCCGCCAAGACCGCAGGAAAGCTGAGACTCGATTTTGAAGTAGCGCTACCGGCGCTACCGCCAACAGAGCAGCGCACTGAGATATTGCGGTATGAATCGAGGCGGATGCGTGAAAAGTGGTGGTTTGCGATGCAGATTGGCACCGGGCCGGATGCGCGTGTGGAAAGGTTTGAATGGCGGCGGTCGCACGGAGCGGCGGTTAAGGGGGTAGCAGGCGGGTCGGGGTGGGGGTGGAAGTTGGTGCGGATGGGTGAGGTTGGTCACGGTGGAGAGGGGCTTGGCGGAGCGGGGGAGGGGGGTTCGGATGGGGATGATGACGGGCAGACAGACGGGCTCACGAGCGACGGGAAGGAGGTTGTTGCCGTGTGGGCCGACGCCGGGTTGAGTCTGTCACGGATGGGTGCGTTTGAGTTTCGGGGGAGCGGAGCGACGGGTGACTTGGGGCTACTTTGGGCTGTTATGGCGCTTGTGACGTGCATGGGGGTTTGGCAGTTGCGGCAGCAGCGGAACGAGATGGCTGCCGTTACGTAGAGGCTATTTTCTGGGAACCACTATTGACCATTGACATCGTGTCACGAAAATTCGGGTCATGAGAGGGTGAACACCTGTCGGACTGATATTTTTTCAATTTTCTGTACCTTGGTTCAGGTTCATGGTCACAATCCTCTTGTGGCCGAAACAAGCACCTCAACTTGAACGCGGACACAACTTTGTCTCGGCAGTTGAGAGCCCAAAAAGAAATCCATGTCACAAATCATTTTGCCAATGTCTTGGCTCAAAATACGGCAAGTTGGTCAGAACGGCGCTATCTTTGTTAGCCCCGATGATCGATGGATCTGGTGCTGGGGACAGGTGATTGGGATCACCAAAGCCACACGATGTTTTGGTTGGGCGTTGAGACTAGCGCGATGCAGCTTTTACACCACTTTGATCAAAATGTGCGGCATTCCCATGAAAATAAATCGCATCCCGCCAAATGTTTGCCGTCCTGTGAAGACGGTTTATTTTATTTGTATTCTTTTTCTGGCTCTTGCGTGGGCCTTGCATCGTCATGAAGCGCCTCCTTTCCGTCCTTCTCACTCTCAACTGGGGTGTGAGAGTCGATGCCACTGATATTCTCAGGCCTTTGCAAACATGCAAGACCATCGCAAAACTCGTTTCTTCCGCCACAGATGTCACATATCCTGCAGCCCGTACGCCCTGTCATCGAAATTTCTTGGTACGATCACTCTCTCATCTCGAGCTTCGCTGATTGAATCACCCTTCTAGTGAGTCCCGTAGTGGCAAGCAAAGCTACAGGGCATTGGTTCTTCTCATCGAATGAAGTCCCAGCATGTGTCGTTGAGGTCGGCTCTCCGGGTGATGTGTCCATCGCGCTTCGCGTCATCGGGGCGGACCGTGCCTCCTTCGCCGTCATGTCAGGGGGTCATGCCTCAAACCCGGGATTCTCGAGTACGAAGGGAGTTCATGTCTCACTGAGGAAGCTCAGCCAGGTGGTTCTCTCCCCGGATAAGCGGACCGTTGAAGTTGGATTCGGCCAGGTTCGAGACATCAGACTTGCAGATTGGACTGAGCCGTAGCTGACCAGCATCTCAGAAATGGTTAGACGTCTTCCGGAAGCTGGACGGTACTGACTATAACGTTGTGGGTGGTCGGGTGCCCGGTCCAGGCGTGGGTGGATTCACCTTGGGAGGGGGCTACTCATGGTCAGTAAAACACAACGAATAAAGGGGCCTGCTTATTTTCGGGAAGCTGAAATTGAGATGCCGGCAGGAAAACAAATCAATACGGTGTGACCAGCCCCCCAGCCCCCAGCGTCCCTTCGCCACTTCTAACGCTCATGGACCCAAGGTTTGACCTGCGATACTGTTGAAATATTCAACTTGGTGTTACCTGTGAGCTGTCATCCCAGTGAGATGAATCATCGCAAGTATGATCTGACCGATTCAAATTACACAGAACGGGACCATAACCACCGCCTCGAAGTCCTTCAACAAGGATTTATTCTTCGCCCTGAAGGGTGGCATGAACCGCTTTGGAATTGTGACGTCTGCTGTGTTCGTTACACACAAACAGCCCAAGGTTTATGTAAGTCAGCACAACTCAAAAACCAGCATGATGCTGAAACGGATCCCACAGCTAACCATGAACAGGGGGGGTTAATAGTTTACCCATCTTATTCTGTTGCTGCTCTCTTGAACGAAACAATAAAGTTTCACTCCAGCAGTACAGACAAGAAAACCCAGATCATCACAACCATTGGCGGGTCCCCTTCCGGAAACACCGCCCTCGCACTCTTCTTCCACGACGGTCCCGATCAACCACAGTCTCTAAAAACCTTTGAGAATATCCCTCACTTGGTGAGCACTCTCAAATCCCAATCTTTCCTGAGCTTGGTGGAGAGTATTCCGTCCGAGCTGGCCCAGGTTGCCAACGTTCGCGGTGCATTTGCCACTTTCTCGACCTCTGATATTACGGCAAATTTCGTCTTTGCAATCAAGGAGGAGTGTGATGTGAGCCGCCCTTTTGGCACGGTCGGGAGTAAAACTGACGCTTTGGCAGAGACTTGGAGACCTCATGCTGCTGCACTCAGGCATCACAGTGAGCTACGATATCGAGCCATTCACCAAATACGGCCAGTTTGGTACCGAGAGCGCATATCCACATGGCCACTCCCCTTTGCCGGTATGATGATCCTTTCGCCTACGCTTGGGTGATACTGATGACAGCACAGCTAAACCTGTATTTCTCGTGGCTGAATGAGTGGGATGACGACTTTTGGCACGCTCAAATGCGTGCATCGATTGAGCGGATGAAGAAAGTGGCCATCGAAGACGGGATTTACGATGACAGCTTCACGCAGTATCCGAACTACGCGCTTTCTGGCGCGACTGCAGAGGATATCTACGGGGAGGAAAACGCTGCCCGACTTCGAGATATCAGATGGCGAATCGATCCTGAAAGGGTCATGGATTTGGCAGGCGGGTTTGACATCTGAGGGAAGTTGTTCTGGAAAGGAGGTAATCAGGGAATAGGCTCGGAAGTTATTATGATGTAGGTATCTGGACTTGCGCGTTACCTGTAATTGTAATCGTAATTAGAGTTGTAAGGTGGAAATACAAAGAGAAGGGGTGCCAGTATCAAGAGGTCAACATTGAGCACAAAAACCATGGACAGGCAAGATCATTTCCATCCTATCCTCCTCTTTCGGCGTTATCAGCGATGCAAAAGTGCCCCAGTCGAGGTCTCGGCCCAATCACCTGCACAGCTGACAAACGCCACCCCTTCACTGAGGGTGTGTCGAAACCCCTCATGTCTCGGCTGCGGGACGTCAGCACTATGCCACACATGACCTGCATCCAGCCCATCAGCCCAGGCAGCCAGTGTCGTATCCCGCCCATGACCCCTATGCGGCACGGGCCAGTCAGAACGAAAAGCTCAGCTTCGCCAATGACAAGCAAGAGAGCGCCGCAAGGGTGCATACAATGGGTGTGTGACACGGGGGGATTTCTCGGTGTGAATTTGTGACAGTTTGGACCGATGAAAATGTGCTGAACCCATGATTTCGAGTGTTCCAGCTTGGTGCGCAACCTGTTGAACCCTGAAAAGCCTGGCGAGGGATCAAGGGTGCCCATACGAGTCCAGCTAAACTTCCCCCGGGGCATGACCCAATGCACGGCAGCGACGTTCGGGCTTTAGCATGAAAACTCGAGGAACTTGGACTGTAAAGATACCCATCCATCCTGCATTGAGGACAGCCAATAAGATCCAGTGTATAACGCTGCCGCACTGCAAAATCTCGAGCTCTCGATCCGCGATGATTGATCTTGTCTTCAGTCCTTCGCCGCAATTATGCAGCCATTCGGGCTACCGGTGGACGACCAACTGCGGCTGGGGCTGGCTAAAGTGCCAGTGCTTGCAGGTGGATGGATGCTCATGGCCGCAATTACTGGCACGGGAATCGATGAAATTCCCCGTTCAGCAGCGCCACCCGCAGGTGAGGTGCCATAGACCAGACCCCGAGGTGGACTGTGTAACACACACCGCCCGGGGCGGTCCCATTTGGCTGTGCCATACGCACAGTTCACTTGACTCACGCAGTCGGCTTGACTTCTGCCTGTCGGTTAAGTAACCTGTCAACCCCCAAGAATTCTGCTCCAACCTTGGGCTACAGGACATTCATTTGCCTCTCTGGGAAGTCCTGACGTCGCGCCTTGCATCGCCCATCCGCACACGCCATAGACAGCCACTCCTGGCCTTTCGATATGTCGAAATCGCTCAAAGACGGCCTCGCAAAGGCTCAGCCTAAGATTGCGACGAAAATCGCAGATCTGAAGAGGGTCATCAACAAAGCTCTCGCCCCAGAGTCAACATATCCCCACACACCCGGCAACATTGACCCTCCCAAGGTTTCGGACCTCTGTGCTGACATTCAAGCCCTTGGATTCGAAGACTATGACACCCTTCTTGATTTCCTCAACGCTGCAGTTCATGGAACGGCGGATGACAACGAGCTTCTCCTGGAACGTCTTATCCAATTGCTTGCAAAGCTACCTGACAGTTCTAAGGAGGGTAAGGGGTTGACAGATGGTCTTTTGCATCAGCTCTGGTCTTCTCTGGACCACCCACCGACGACATCACTGGACCAGAAATACCGATACCGTTCTGCAGATGGGTCAGGAAACAACGTCAACTACCCAAGCCTCGGCGCTGCTGGCTCAGCATACGCAAGGACCGTGCCGCCCATGACCTTTCAGCCCCCGAACCAACCCGACCCGAGCCTCATCTTCGACTCTCTCATGGCCAGAGGCGACATATTCACGCCGCACCCACAGGGAATCTCCAGCATGCTGTTCTATCTTGCGACTATCATCATCCATGACATCTTTCAAACTTCATCCTCAGATTACAACATCAATCTGACATCTTCCTATCTCGATCTCTCACCTCTGTACGGAAGGAACGAGGAGGAGCAGTTGGCCGTGAGGACCATGAAAGACGGTCTGCTGAAGCTAGATTGTTTTAGCTCCAAGCGCATCCTCGGATTTCCTCCCGGATGTGGAGTATTGCTCATCATGTTCAACCGATACCACAACTACGTCGTGACGCAGCTGGCGAGGTGAGCCCCCTTCCCCCCTGACTAACGACCCACTTTTCCACCCCCTGTCCCTTTTCCACTGCCCCCCCAATCCTAACCCCTCCAGAATCAACGAAAACAACCGTTTCAACCCCCCGCCCCCCTCCTTCACTGGCGAAGCCCTCACCACCCACCTCCGTAAACTTGACAACGATCTCTTCCAAACCGGCCGCCTCATCACGTGCGGCCTCTACGCCAACATCATCCTCAACGACTACGTCCGCACCATCCTCGCCCTGAACCGCGCCCCCACCCTCTGGAATCTCGATCCCCGGAGCAACCCTGACAAGAACGCGTTCAGCAAGCCGCTTCCGCAGGCTGTTGGGAACCAGGTTTCTGCTGAGTTTAATTTGATTTATCGGTGGCATAGCACGATTTCGGAGAGGGATGAGAAATGGACTAAGGAGGAGTTCAAGAGGTTGTTGGATGGGCAGGACCCTGAGACGGCGGATATGGGGACGGTTCTGAGGGCGTTGGCTAAATTTGAGAGGGAGGTGCCTTCTGAGCCGGAAGAGAGGTCCTTCGGGGGGTTGCTGAGACAGGAAGATGGGACGTATGATGACGCAGCGTTGGTGAAGATCTTCAAGGAGTCGGTGGAGGATATCGCGGGAGCATTTGGGGCTAACAAGGTGCCGGATGTGCTGAGGTCGGTTGAAATTCTGGGGATTATGCAGGCGAGGTATTGGAACGTAGCGACGCTGAATGAGTTTCGGACGTTCATGGGGCTGACGAAGCATAAGACTATGGAGGATATTAACCCTGATCCGGTGGTTGCCAAGAGGTTGAAGGATCTTTATGACTCGCCGGATGGAGTGGAGTTGTACCCGGGGTTGGTGGCCGAGAAGGCGAAGCCGCCGATGGACCCGGGGAGTGGGCTGTGTGTGAATTACACGACGAGCAGGGCTATCTTGTCGGATGCTGTGGCTCTTATTAGGGGGGATCGGTTTCATACTATCGATTACACGCCCAAGAATGTCACGAATTGGGGGTGAGTCTGCCTGTAATACTGACATCAACATGCTAACAAAAGAAAGGTACAACGAATCCGATTCCGACCTGTCAGTCAACCAAGGCCAAGTCTTCCACAAACTCGTCTTCCGGGCCTTCCCCCAGAGCGGGATCCCCAAGAACAGCATCTACGCACACTTTCCACTGGTCGTCCCCTCTGAAAACCACAAAATTCACACCAGTCTAGGAACCCTCCCGAAGTACTCCTGGACCCCTCCCCTCTCAAACTCTCCATCACCCATCCGCATCCGGTCCCACGCAGCCATCACATCCATCCTGTCCGACCCCACCACTTTCAAAGTCCCCTGGGGAGAAGCCATCATCCACGCAACCTCCTCGCCTTTCTCCTCCTCTTTCTGCCTCGCCGGTGACACCCCAGCCAACACCACCAACCGCACCCAACTCCACCGCGCCCTCTACTCCCCTCCCGACTGGCCCTCCGACATCCGTTCCTTCCTACGTATTACAACCTCCAGCCTCCTCAAGAAACACTCCATCCCCCTCATCCCCCCCTCCCATTCCGAATCAGTAATCTCTTACGAAGTCGACATTATCCGCGACGTTATCTCTCTCGCCACAACCCACTTCGCAGCCGCGATGTTTAGTCTCCCGCTTAAAACGACGGCGAATCCCCATGGTATCTACACCGAGCAAGAACTCTACCAGGTTCTCGTCCTGCTTTTTTCTTCGGTTTTCTTCGATGCGGATATCGCGAAGTCGTTCGAGCTTCGGGAGAAAGCCAAGAAGCATACCGCGCAGCTGGGACAGTTAATTCTCGCGTCGGCGAAGGCTCCTGGGTTGGTTGGGTTTATGAAGAAGGTGGGGGATTTGGTGCATCCTCATCATGATAGCAATGGGAGTGCGAACGGAGAGGTGGAGGCGGAGGCAACGATCAAGGGGTTTGGGGAGGCGATAGTGGCGAGGGTGGTGAAGGAGGTTGGCGGTGATGTGGAAGAGGCGGCGTTGGGGAGTGTGGTCATGCTGGTTGCAAGTGGCGTAGCAAATCAGACGCAGATTCTTTCTCAGGCATTGGATTATTACTTGGGGGTGGGGAGGGAGCATTTGGAGGAGTTGAGGAGGCTGGCGGGAATGGAGGGGAAGGAGGCGGATGAGATTTTGATGAGATAGTGAGTGTTGGTGAGAAAGTGGGTTGGGAATAAAGCTAACAGGTGATAGTATGCTGGAAGGATCGAGATTGCGAGGAACGGCCGCGCTGTACCGGGATGTTGTCGCTGACGAGACGATTTCGGATTATGCGCCGTGCAAGTGGAACCCGGACGGAGGTGTGGACCCGATCACGGCCGATCCCGAGCCGGGAAAAGTGGGACTAAAGGCCGGAACCCGGATCGTCCTCGACTTGACCACCGCATCGCACGACACCGCGGCATTCCCGGAACCAGAGACAGTGAAGTTGGATCGACCTCTCGGATCGTACATCCACTACGGTTTTGGCCCCCATCGCTGCTTGGGCCTGGAGATGAGCAGGGTGGTTCTGACTGAGATTTTCAAGGGCATTGTGCGACTGCGGGGACTCAAGAGAGTGGATGGCCCGCGAGGGAAAATGAAGTCCTTGCCTGTAGAGCGGTGGAGTGGGCAGGCTGGGAGGGCCGGCGACAAGGACTGGACGGGCTTGAAGGTCTACATGACGCCCGATGAGAAGTCTTATTGGCCAATGCCGACAGCAATGCGTGTGGGATATGAGGGGTAGAGTAGCACGGTTTCCTTTTCGTCTGATATTCTCGGAGGATTTTTCTGGATCGAATCCAAGGCTTTATCTGATGAATCATAAACATGAGTGATGTGTCTGCTCGAGCTTCGCAGCCTTGGAACCTGTGTTTGATGGAAAACTCTAGCTGACGTGTGGCGAATGTGAGACACGGCACAATCCCAGAACCTGAAAACACCGCCCTGCAACACCCGCCCTCCGTCCCTCGGGGTACCTTGTAGTTGTGTGAGTATCGGATAGAGGTACAAACCAATCGCAGTTGGGCTCAAGTGCGAGTTTCGTTGAGCCAATCGTGTTACTTGCGTGGAACATCTAGTCCACATCACAAAAAAAGACTAGAAAGTTGAATCACTCCCAGGTTGTCTTCCGTTCAACTATCAAGGAGCCAGCCATATCGACGACGTTTGTTGCGTTGCAGAGAGCTGTAACTTTCAAATCACCGATCTCAAAGTCTACCAGACCTGAACCCGCAGTAAATATGACGCCGTTCCTGTTCCTGCTCTGTCTCATGGCCCGGGTCTACTGTATCACAGGAGTTTGGGAAGGCAGCTGGTTGGAGATCATAGCAGTTGGTGGCACCAAGCGAGGTGCAATTTATGACGGGAGTCAGGCCGTCCCTTACATCCTTGACGTCAATCTGAACAACGGCTGCGGCAACAGGGACCTTGCCGGTACGGACATCCTCGCGCTTTAGATTTACAAACATGGTACGAAATGTTATGGGGATAGCACTCCGGGGTCGGTTTCCTTGTGGGAAAGTGTAGATTGCGCCAGACATGGTCAATAAAAGGGGGACGGGGAGGAACTTAGGAAGGAATCTTCGCTACGTCATGGCCACCGGGGGAACACAAATGAGTTGAAAGCCATTGTCTAAACTATCCCAACCCCCTTATGGTACGACTAGGTAACCCACAAAGGAGGAAATTGAATTGAATTCGACTGCAACCCCTGCCGCTTTTCCAATATCCTTCGATCCGTCCAATGAAAAACCAGCCGTAAAATGCTATGGTCAAACCCAAGGTCGCCCCAATTCCAAGGTATCCAAGGACACAAACCCAATACTAGATCCGAAAACACCATCCTATGCCTCCATTGCTTCACCCCACCTTGCCATTATGCTTCTCCACCATCACCTCCGCCGACGAATGTGACTCCTCTGACTTGACGTCATCCCTCCTCTCCTCCTCAACCTCGACATCATGCCCATCCACCGTGCTCAACCCCGTCTCACCATATGGTCTCCTCCCTCCCCTCGCTCCATTCATAGGACTGATGTTCTCCTCGTCCGGCACCGTAGACGGGTTGGGCGAGAGGAGCCCAGGGAAGAACTTGGAAACGATGGGTTTCATGGTTGTGAGACAGGCGCAGATGATGGCGATGTTGGTCTCCCAGATGTTCCAGTTGGACGTTTTTCCGGCATCCCAGGTCACGTCTATGGCTCCGGCTTTGACGTCACGGTCGAGGAGGAGGACGCGGGTGAGAGAGATGATGCAGACGCTGTAGATGCTCGGTCAGTATCCAATGAGATCAGAGGGGAAGGGGAGGGGAGGGACGTACACAAAGGCGAGAAGAAATATGATAACCAAGGCAATCTTTTGCGGCCTCGGGCTGCGAATTTTGTGAAGGACAGTGAGGGGGAGGATGAAGATGAGGAAGTCGGTGACGATGTTGAGACCGGCGTGGCTCCAGTAGACGCTCATCGGTTGGCAGAAGGCTTCAGCGCGCTTGACCGGGTCCAGCTCCCAAAAGGCAGAGAGGGGGATGCAGGCGGTGAAGAGCGTGGCGAGAATGTAAAGATGGCTAATCGCAACGACAGCCAGCATGACCTTGGCGGCGCGGCGGACGTAGTCGTACGTTAGAACACGGATGTACAGACAAAGAATCGAGAGTTTCGTGAAGGTCAAGCAGAGGAGGTAGATGATGGTGTTGGCCAGGCTGATCTCGAAGAAGATGACGAGGTCTTCCATGGGTACGTAAAAAACATGTTTCCCAAGGCCATATTTGATCTCTGGGCGTTGATAGTCAGTATGATGTTCCACTCATTGAGTGGTTGCCGCTTCGATGGAGGGAGAAGGGAAACATACGGAGGCCCATGCATGCGATGCCCGCGACCGAAAGCGCAAGTGATATGAGCACAAACCAGTCCTCCAAGGCGACAACCCGGAGGATGCCGGCGCGAGCCCAAAATCGCAACGCAACGCAGGTTGTCGCAAAGGTGAGGGCGACGGCGGCGGAGGCGATTGGCGATGCGCCGTTCCACTCGTTGGGATCCGGCAGTGGGAACGGGAACCCCGGAGGGCCCGGCGTGCCTGTTCCTGTGTCCTTGGACATGGCGCCAGACTCAAGCTTGCGTCTTCGGCCCGTCACGTTTGCGCCGTCGTGATGCTACCTCACACTCACAGGTAGTGGGCGCGCCAAGTGGAACCCGATTCTGGGCGAGTGGGTTCTGGGTTGAGGAAAGAGCGATTCGCCCGCCGTTCAGCGCCCACGTCTGCGCGCTTGTTGCCAGCTCATCGACTTCGAAGTCAAACTGGACGCCAAAAGCGGAAGGCTAAGAAAAGCCTGAGAGGACGAACTGACGAGCATTGGCAATGCCACCATCTTAACGGTGACGCGCAAGAGACCGCAACGAGCGAAATGCTGAACAAAGAATTTCTGCGCAGCAAAGCGCACACGACCCACAGACTTCCCCGGACCGACTCTGAATGGCTGCTGGCACGGATCAGCGCCCGTGCGCAGCTGCATGGCGGGCAAGCGAGCTCATGGGGGCTAACCAGATCTGTCAGGTCTTGGACCTCCAATGCGCTCAAAATGTTTTGTCCTTGGTAACGTCGCGGGGAAGAAATGCCAACGGAATACAGGCACCGCGCGCGGCCCGGTTGCAAGCGAAAATACGAGAACAAGCGACACGGAAGGCCCAAGACAACGGGATGAAAAGTTTGGAAAATCCCCGGATTTTGGAATTGACATCATGCGCACTGGCCTGAGCTGTGCTTCCCAGGAAAGCTAAGGTCAAAAAGCAAATTGCGGGGTCAGCTGGAGGGACGAACCGACATTCGAGTTCTCCTCACCGGCCAGTGCCGGCCTTGGGAGCCGAGACCGTGCGCCCAGCCACCAATCTCAGCAAGCATCGGGCAGCTGCGTCCAACGGCCTGTCAAAACCGGCTGACACAAAACTCGCTCAGCTCGGTGAGGGTGATTGAGCGCACTGTTGTCACCTGATGAGGCGCATTGCTCCCCAATCAATGGCAACGCTTCCGATTCAGGACTGGCATCACGTGACCTCTCAGGGTCCTTCCCATTGAGGAAGCTCAGGGGCTGCCGTTCAATCCATCTCAGGGCTGGGAATTGGGAAGGTCCTGAGGATCTAGATATCGGGAAGGGCGCCACGGGATGTGAGAATTGGGGAATTTACACCACAAGAGCGAAATGAACGGCTTATTCTGCTGCAAAATGGAACCGTGTGGCCATGAAACTCTCGTTAGCCGCAGGCTTAAGGCCTATTCTGGGAGGTGTAACTCTTGTCTTTGTGCATAGAATAGCCCTTGGTAATGGTGGTGGGAGAATGATCTTATTAGATAAAGCAGAGATCCGCCGTTGGGATGTGAACCGTCCATGAAGGTTGAGGGCTCAAGCCATTTCTTTTTTGACGTCGGCAATCACCTATGTCGCTTCGAAAAGTAGCCCTTGGCCTTGTGGCCGCGTCATCTGTTGTCGCCAGAGGAGTGAAGTGTGGAAACGAAAACGATAGTCCTGTGTTCCGTCCAAACGAGGACGGCCGCAAGCAGTTTTCTGCCCCTTCTCCAATCAATCTCACGGTCCACATTGTTGCTGCATCGTATAGCCGAGATGACGGGTATCTTTCAGCAAGTATCACCTCTCACCAGCAGAACATCCCTTATTTCGTCACTAATACGAGCTTCAGGAAGCAGAAGTCGACAACCAGGTCCGGATCATCAAGGATGCGTACAAGTCAACGGGTATCACGTTCAACCACACAAAAGCCCACAACAGGTGGGTCGTCAACCCAAACTGGGCGGGACGGCAAGTAGGGAGCTTCTTTAACGAGATGAAGGAGGCGTTGCACGTGGGCGACTACCGAAACTTGAACCTCTACTTCCGCAACATCACTGCTATCGACTACGGAGGTATCTGCACCAACCCGGAGCAACAAATTACGGCGGAGAAGGACCCAAAGCTGCGACTCATCCGGGATGGGTGTGTTATCGCCATCTTCTCACTTCCTGGCAATGAACACCAGTATATGAACCAAGGGAAAACCGTGGTGCATGAAATGGGACACTGGTTTGGGCTGTACCATCCCTTCCACGACAACGGTCTTCGCGAGAACAACGAGAACCCAAACCCATGTAACCCGACGAATCCCGACGATCATGTTCTCGACACACCCAAGATGCGGTATACGGACGCGATGATTGGCACTTGCGACACGACGTTGAACTCGTGTCCGAATGACAATGGCACAGATCCCGTCCGGAATTACATGTCATACAGCTCAGACGACTGCATGGATGAGTTCACACCGGGGCAGGTGGCGCGCATGTATGAGATTTATGCCAAGTATCGGCAAGACGCGTAGGGGGGCGATCTGGTTTGCTCTTTTCTCTGTCTTCGTCTTCTTTTGACCTTGCGATCGCATCCCGTGTTTACACATAGCTACCTATTTGATAGAAATATAGACACATCCATCATATCCATTGCTGCATCGCCCACAATCGTAAGTAACAATGCTATTGTACCCCGGCAAATTCCACCCCTTATCCCCTCCGCCCCCCCTCCCCTTTTCCCTCTCCTAAGCCTTCCCGAACCCAATCGTGGCCCCACCATCACCGCCCCCCTTAACAACCCTCCACTCCACATCCACCCCATTGCACTGCATCGCGCCCCTCGCACCGACATTCCCACCCCGATTCGAATCCCTCAACGTATCCCTCAACAAGTCATACACATCCTCATTCCCAATCGTCGCTCTATTTCCGCGAATTGAACGCGCCTGGAATGAGCAAGTCTCGTATACCAAGACTTCGTTCCAGGCGTTGCCGAGGTCCCAGCCAAAGGAGGGGAAGGCGCCTTGGGAGAGGACGTTGACGATGAATTGGCAGTCGGAGGCGGCGGCGGGGGAGGAGGTGTCGACTGCGAAGGAGGAGATGCCGCAGGAGTTGAGACGTTTGGAGAGGTCGACGGGGGAGGCGGTGGTTGTTGCCAGGAGGGCGGCGAGGGTTGTGAGGAGGAGCATTTTTGCGTGGTTTTTTGTTTGTGAGTATCGGTTTGTGTGATGTTGGAATGTGGGTAAGCGGCGGTTGAGGGGAGATCTGGTGAAGTTGCCTCACTTTATACATTATCGGATACCTGCTGGCGTGCGCATTTCATCTATTTCGGCGTGATGTAGTTCCCGGATAACGGGTGATTGGCCACCGGTTTGAGAGCCAAGTCCCTGATCGGGAGCCGTTCGCAGTCGGCTACATCATGCCACTATCCTGCGTGCAGAGCGATGGAAGTCTCGGCGGCGGCGGCCCGATTTCTCGAAGGGGCAATGCTTGGAGAATGGAAAACAAAAACTGGATCCCATTATCCTATTCATTGAAAATCAAGTCGCCCGTTATGTATGTTGCAATGGTACAGATTAGGTAGGTGAGTTAATAGGCCTCTTATATGCTATCGCATTAGTGGGCTCGCCGCAAGGGAAACCATTCGCTCACGTTGGAACTCCCATCTAGCGACCCATTCATGCAGCGATGTGGTTGATAGTAGATGTCACATGATTGGCTCTGGTTGAAGGTACAATCTTCCGGTATTAAGTGGGAGCAAACAGCCTGACCTGGGCTCTCGGTACCAGGGGCTGATATTGAGGGGCTGGTCACGTCAGTGATGATCAAAGTCAGGAAAACGACGAAAACAAGAAAATATCGCTTCGGTCAGGAGATCCTGGAATCATTTGACTAGGTCATTCTGAGTGACTGCTGATAGTCTGGCGTTGTCGAGTTTTTGGCGCGGTATCGATGGCATTGTTCTATTACGAGACTGCTTGGGCGTTGAGGGTCATTTGGCATTGAGATCTATTTTTAGAAACCAGGTCGGGCCCCTGTGGACCCTTGGAATTAACCGTCACTATAGACATCACTATTCGCATTGTTGGATGGCACGTTACCGGGTTTCGTTTAATTCCTAACGGGAAATGAGGCATAGTTGCGCGTGGGTATCAAAGCGAACGTCTTATAGGGGACTTCACTCTGGCCACTCATGGGGGTCGGACGAACAACAACGCTCTTCACAGACTCGATGCTCCATCGAGGGCCATCAGTCAGAATGTGGGCCGAGCCCATTCAGCGCGTGGACATACTTGACTCAATGTGGAGACGTGTGGAGACGGCTATGCGGAACGTCATTGTGGATCAAGGGGATAGGCTTGGAGGCGTCATGACAGATGGCGCCACTGGCCGAGGTCCCGGACTTTATGACTAAGGCTATCCTTTCCGCATCTCATGAATGGGCTTGAGGAAACACCCGGCCGCATGGAGAAGCCTTCGGCGGAAAGTCGAGTCCGGGTGTCTGCCACGAAGAGTTGCGGTCCGGAGCGTGGAATCGGGGCGAACCTCTATTCTATTTGAGAGGATGGTTCCCTGGTCCGCAATGCGTCAATTTATCAGCAATCCCCAAGGCATCATCGCATCATAGCATCCACGATTTCCTCGGCAGTTCCCGCAATAACCACCTTCACCCCTTCACCATTGTGCTTAACCGGGTTCCACGGCACACTCTCAGGCCGTTGAGTGGGGAAAACTCCCGGAGAGTCACGCATCGGACCCCTCAGTCAACCCAAAGCCAAGCCCGTATTATCCCCCACATCTTGGCTCTCCTTCCCACGACTCACCATCAGCATGCCCTTCTGGATGGGCATATGCAGCGACCACGGGTGCCAGCTGGGCGTGCTGTCCAACTGGTTTCACATATTCACCAGATTCTCCAAGCTGCACCAGTACCATCGGCTCCGGTCAAGAAAACCAACCTCTCACCATCTCAACCTCCACCAGATACATGGTTGCCCTGGCCACTGCACTATATATCGTTCAGACACAACCTGCAACACTTGAGAGGAGAAAAGGCCTCGGCGGGAAAGGGAGAGGGCGAGGAGGCGGCGCAGGGAATGCGACACCATCAATATCGACGCCGTCACATGGGTCTAGCCATTGCCACAGTAGTGTTATCGGGAGTGTTGTGGGTTGGCCTTCTCCTTCCTGGCCTTGTGTCGAGTTGTAATTAGTCATTGGTGAAGGGCAATCTGTATCGTCCAAGTTGGAAATGATTAGGGGTAGCACAGGAGGGATCGTTCGGGTTGGAACTTGGGAAGGTGTATGGCAGGATCGGGTGCATTAGGTTGTATGAGGACAGCTTCAATATCTGGCTTTTCGACTGCACCTGGGACGGAGGAGAAGACGCTCTGGGGTGAAAATTCAGGAGAGGAAGGATGGACGGTTTTAGGGTTGGGTGAGATGTTTATAATGCATTCGTAGTTGAAGCTGAAGTTGAGTCTCAATGCCATATTTTCATCTACCTCCAATTCGCACTCTGCATCAGTTTCAGGGCATCCGTCACCGGGTCATCTTTTTAGTAGCGCTGTTAAAGCAGAAAGGCGGCGCTATATGAACCCACTCACGGCATTTGCGGCATCGCCGTGCCACTGACGACAAGCGTCCTGCTAGCGCATGGCATCAACTAGAGAGACAGAATTTCGAACACCATTGGAAAATAACAGACGAAGGTGCAGACGCCACACGCTATTCCAAGCGCCGGACCAGGAACTACTTATCCCGCCCCTTTTCACAGCTGCGCCGTCCCGACCTACCATCAGTAGCGGCCGGGTGATCCGCCATGCGCCCCTACCAAACCAACCCCCTTTGTCTCAACTACAACCATTCCATGCCATGATTGTCTCGAAATGCAAAACACGTGCTCATCAACATCTCACGAGGACCTCATTTTCGCGGACACGGCGGCAACCATGGGGATATAGGACGACGGCTAGTCAAGTTCTCGGTTCTGACGCCGACCCATAAACGACCGCTATTCTTTAACCGGCACCCCGGGTCAATCTGAGCATCACCACACCACCTGCATCAGTTCAACATTCCCAGCTCACCTTTGACCCTCAACAACACCAAGATGGTGCCCTCGACTCCACCCCCCCTCCTCGCCCTCCTCGCCCTCACCGTCCTCTCCGTCTCTGCAGCCCCCAACATGACTCCTGACTACGAAGTCAAACTCCTCATGGACCCCTCCGCCGCGCTAAATCCCTCAGACCACAAACTCACCCCCACCGTCCTCTCCGCCTTCGGCATGCCCACAACCGTCACCAAAATGAACGTCCAGTTCCACGATACCTCCTCCAAGGAAATCTACTCCGCCGGATGGTCGCCTCGCATTCGCAAATCCGAAGGGCAGGATACCTTTGAGTTGACCTATAAGAAACGGTATCCCATTTTGGGGGATGACATTGACGGGACGTTGACCACTGCCAACGCGCAAGGGTTTGACTCGGGGGATTCCAACTACGATGCGCAGGTTGAGTGGGGGTATAGTCAGAAGACGTTGTCCATCAGCCGGAAGAAGACGGTTTCTGATTCGGGGTATTCCGGCGTAGAGTTGCCAAACACGAGTGATGCCAGAAAGATGTTGGTTGATGAAACACCGGATAAATTTGATGGTTGGGTTGGGGATAGCTGGGGAACGACAAAGTTGGCGTCGGCGAGGATCTTTGGGCCGGTTTTGGCGAGGAGGTCGGTGGGGACGTGGAATAAGACACAAGTGTATGTGGAGGTTTGGCCAATCAAGGATGCGGAGGGGACGGGGGTGGAGTATATCGTTGAGGCGTCGTTTAAGACGGATAGCCGCACAGAAGCAGGGGAGAAGCATGATGCGTTGATAGCGTTTTTGACGGGGAAGGGGTGGTTTGTTGCGGAGGATTCATTGAAGGCAGGATTGATTATGGATCGTTACTGATATAATGAGGATTTCTTGAGATGGAAGGCAGATCACAGTGGGCGTGGACTTCGGCATTAACACGTTGAAGAAAGTATATCCCGATTGAAAGTCGATATCGTCACAACTCTGGTGACATGGGTTCAATCCGTTTATAAGTCCCCGTTAACTTTGTGTCATCAAACACCTTAGGCTCCTGTTGACGTACGGTCCGCAGGGTCGCTAAGGGGTTGGTGGGTAGAGAGGGGTGGTGCAGAAGCAGGTCCTTACAGACAGGGGGTGCACTGGTTAATAGTGGTTATATGTCTTTATAAGTAAAGCAGCACAAAGTGTTAATACAGTAAGATATAATCGAAGTAAGTTTAATGAATAAGCGAATACTTACGTGAGGAATAAGAAGGGTTCCTCACACCATTATGGGTAAGATGATAGCTATCTATACTAAGTAACCAGGAGGTAACTTGTACCGTGCTCTGCTACTCGGTGTTTACTAAGGCAGAGCAACAGAGAGCAACAGAGCAAGTGCTCTGTTAAATTCCAACGCTCTGTCCAAAGCATGCCAAGCACACAGTGCACACAGTGTTAACACAGTGTGGGATCTGTGTACACACTATTCGACCTGCGGAGACACGTCGTGTCAGAAAGAAAGGGGTTCAAGGGCCTTGGGCTTCCGGTCAGCGAAGCTGACTAGATGCCTGGCACTGCCTGAACGCCAGTCAGCCTCAGCCATGCTGTTGACGAAGCTGAATCCTACGGAGTGGTCTATAAAGAAGGAGGTTCTGGCTTTCAGCCAGAACCTCAACAATCAACCTCACGCAATACAATCAAGCCATTGCAACCTACATCATTTCCACCCATTACAAGGTGCGGTGATTCTGACACAACCTCAAGCAATACAATCAAGCCATTGCAACCACATCATTTCCACCCATTCCAAGGTGCAGTGTTTCTGACAGGTACTGTACCCCTCCTCGACCGCATTGGGTGCACGGCGTTTCCCGCGAAGAGACCACGGCCAATCAAATCGCGCAAGGGCTGCGGCCAATCGCATGCACTTGCACCACACCAGTTGGTTCGATGTCAGGGGGTAGCTATTTTCGACAGCCAGAGTCACGGATCCCAGGAACTGTATGCCACTTTAAAGCGCCAACAATGGAGCCAGAAATGGAACCCTTCGCGGCCGCTCTTTCTGTCCTCAACTCCTTTCCTTCTTCACACTTGCACCCATCGTCACCATTTCCTGCTCTAGACTCGCCGCGTTGCCACAAGGGGCGGTGGGGTAGGTTCGGTGACCGCGTTGTAGACTTCTTTCCAGATGAGGGCATCATTATCGTCCGCAATGGCCGACCTGAGGAGAGGTTTGATGCTGTCGAGGTCGAAGTCGTCGGAGTTGATAGCGGAGTTGAGTCTCGATAGGTCGCTGAAGAGGTTCTTGCCACTGCCGCTGGAACGGAGCAGGCGAGAGGCGCGAAGGCTTTGCAATGCCAAAAGAAGGTCAATGGTGAGATTCTGGAGGTCTACACGGTGGTTAGAGGGTCATGTCAAGACCAAGTTGTGGTGTCTTGCCCTCTTGGCCAAGTTGCTCGAGCGCGTCAGGAGTGCAGGATATGTGTGCGCCTTTGCAGATCGAATTGAACGAAGTGCAGAAGGCATCAAGGCCATTACCAGTAGGATTCTCCTCAATGATCTTCGACTGCGGCTGATTTGTCATGGCGATGGATGCTTAGGATGAGAAACCGAAAGAAGTCGCAATCGCGCCCGTTTCCTTGGGATTCGCGTCCGACACCAGCCACCGGCAGAAATTCGGGTTAGTCAGCCACACCGCCCAAAAACCCACGGCGACCGAATAGACCAATAATATTCCCTAATAGTAACCCACATCTGCTGGTTATTTTTCAACCACCTAATGTGGGGCTCATCCTCACACAGGAGACGCACAGGAGACGCAAACCGCAAGCGGTTTGCCTAAAGAGCCTTGAGGAACGAAGCTCGGCGACAGGACAAAGTTGAAGGTGTTGGATTGTTGCAAAACTTCGTCGATCCGACTGCAACGAAGGAGTTGCTTTTTACCGGCTGACTTTAGGGCGGGGGTTCAGGAATGCCAGGGTCCCATGATGGCGGACACAATGCAGATCTCCAACAGAGAAGCAAACCGCGAGCGGCTTGCCCATAGAAAGTTTCAGGAACGAAGCTTGGTTTTGACAATTAGTTATGTATTGAGTGTTTGTACGCCTTTCCTCGTTCCATTCATCACACCTCGTCTTACACGTGAGAAGTTGTTGTTTTGGGTTAGTGCTATCACGTGTATCGCCGGTGCTTTGTCATCCTTGATGAAGCGGGTTGCTATTCCCGTCTGCCAAAACACGCACTTCACTAAGGCCAATCTCCCATCTTTTCGTTCCTCAACACAAACTCTCGACCCCTAATTGCACCATGTCTGTGCCATACTCAAACATGTCTAAGCTATGCCAGGCTTGTGCGCGATGTTTTGACCATCTCTGGGAGGAAAACCATCACGTCGTCATCAAGTATCATCCGCATAACACAATAAGACTTGTAAAAGAGTATGCTAGACATGGGTGCAGGTTTTGCGATTATATGGCGCTTTTCCTGCGCTTAAACCATCGGGATTTCGATCAGTACGACCATGTCCCGTTGCAGGTGTATATTCCAGGCGCGAAGGCATGGAGTAGTTATCGATGGATCCATCTGAATTGGCGCCCGGATTGCACCTGGGAGGAAATTAGAATTCCTGGGATTACGGATGGACAAAAGTACAAGTTGACTCAAGTTTGTCATCCATTCGGGGAGAAAGGTGCGTATCATGCTCGACCTGTGTGCTCTTTGATCATCAAGGATTGATCAAAATTCTAGAAGTCTCGGAAGCAGTTCTAGCCACTTGGAATACCGCGGAGTTTGGTGGAAGGACTAACTCCACATTTTGCAGGAAATTGGCGGCAAGGTGGTTAACAAACTGTCTAACAGCCCACCCTCATTGTCGACAATCGAGTCACTTGGATCAGCAGCACTTAGACTATATTCGATGGGCTCCTACTCGTCTGCTCAGGATTGAGCACCGTGACGCTGGACCGCTAGTCCGTGTGATACATCCAGACAAAGATATGATTGGGCCTCTCGAAGCATACATTACCTTGAGCCACTGCTGGGGAAGCACGCAACCAACTATGTTACTAGAAGGAAATTTACGTTCCTATGAGAATGGTCTTCGTGTGTCACAATTGCCAAAAACTTTTCGCCATGCAATTGAGGTGTGTGGCTGGTTGAACGGTTAGTATCTCACATGTACACAGTTGAATAAAGCTGACATTTGACATTATCAGTGAGGCATATCTGGGTAAGACTGCCGATGCTTATTCTTGACAGAAGCTCTAACGATCCATAGATCAATTCTTTATGTATAATTCAGAAACAACCAGGCAACACCGATTGGACCAAGGAAGCAAATCGAATGCATGACGTCTACGCCTATGGCCTCCTGAATATCGCGGCTAGCACAGCACCTGACGCTAATGCAGGGCTTTTCACAGACCGGGACCCTTACATTTCATGCAAGCCTATTTCAAAACTTAACTTCCCCCGTGGCAACGTTGTTTTCATACCGACGCCGGACATTCTTGCTGGAACTATAACTGGTGGGCCTCTGGCCAAGCGTGGATGGGTCCTACAAGAGCAGTTACTTGCCCGCCGAGTACTTCACTTTGGCGACCAACTGTTCTGGGAATGTGCAGAGATATGGGCTTGCGAAACCATACCTGATGGCCCAACAGACACACTCAGCCTTCTGGGTAGCCCTTGGTACTTCTCAATCCGGCAACGCATTATGGGAATTATTAGGCCGAGCTTCAACTGGGCCCCATCCGCTCGACAAAAAGCATTGTACACTGTCTGGGACGAGATTTGCATGGAGTATTCCAGGAGAAAACTCTCACGACAGAGTGACAAGTTGATCGCATTCAGAGGGATTGTGAAGCATTTCACGTTACTGCTGTCTCCTAGCGACAATAATAGCTATGCTGCAGGTCTCTGGAAAGGGGATCTCATACCAGGGCTCCTCTGGTACAACGAGAATCCACAGTCTTGTCGTAGAGGGACCAGCGGATGCAGAATTCCTTCTTGGTCATGGCTCTCGCAAGATAGCGAGATATCCTACTCGTCTAAGGAGAGAAGGTACGGCCATAACCTAGCCAGATTGGAGGGGTTGGACGCTTGTATGCATGGCGCCACTGATATTCCAGGAGATTCACACGTCACCGTCTTCGGCATCGTGCGTTCGGGTGTAATTCGCCGCAGTACCGCCCTTCCCGCAACCGATAGCTCATACATTGTGCTATTTGACGGCCATGTCGCCTTATCTTCCGGGTATATCTGGGAAGGCACCAACCACGCCAAAATCATACTCGATTTCACAGACACGGCCGAATTATGCACCTACTATTTTTTACCGTTGATTCTTTTTGAGGATACGGATCGAAGACGAAAAGTCTTAAACGGCATCATCCTGAGCCGCAACCCAGCAACAGGGGCTAGTGGATACCACAGAATTGGTTACTTCGAGACAACTGCGTTCATGAGGTTCTTCTACGGAATACGAATCCTATCGCCAAGTGATCTCGCGGCCGGCAACCCTTGGGATGCCCTAGAGAATGACATGCAAGTGGACTGCGAGGGAGAGGAGTTCGTGTCTTGGACGCAATTTCAGAAAAGTCCCAGACCGTACCAGGGAAGAATATTCCAGCCCCTTCATGAAGAGGTGATCACCATACTTTAGGCTGGTTACGAGGCAACTTTGTCGGGGCTCTGCCAAGGTGGCGCTGGAACCGCGCGGGACGCGGACCACGGTGGTCAACGGGAAAGCGGTCGCCAGCCAATGCGATCCGTACAGCCTGTATGTGCAACTTTCGCGGTGTCGGACGCTGGACGGCGTCATGCTCGTCTCCAAGGTGCGACAGAGGGATTTCGTCGGCAATATTGTGCCGGAGAACATGACAGCGGCAGAGAAAAGGCTGGAGCAGCTGAGCGATGCGACCGTTGCAAACGCAGAAACCTGGGACTGATGAAGAAAAAGGAAAGGAAAGGAAGAGGATGATGATGATTTGATTTCGTCTACGTTCTACCTAGTACAAGATAATAAGACGTGGCTGCGTCGACGGCAAGCCAAAGGTACATGAGACGCGGGAAAAAGGCGGGGCGTGGATGTGGCCCCTCCGCTAAAAACTGCTGTCGATCCTAGCCCAGGCTAAGGCTTGGGAAGAACCGACGGTGACTTAGAGAGATCCTCTTCTTCCGTCCAACCAGAGGGGGAGCCCACCGGCGAGTGGCCCTCCCAGGTTGATGGTTTCAGTTCGTCCCCAGAGGGGGAGGCTGTTCCCGGCGTACCTCGGTTTTCCCCGTAAGTACTAACCTTCACCTCCCAAACCAGCTCCACCTCTGAGCCCTCACCTTCCCCTTCGCCCCGGGCCTGCCCACTCCCTCCGAGTTCCCCTTCTGTTTTCCTTCCGTCGAGTTGTGGTGTTGTTGTGGTGTTGGGGGGGATGGCTTGAGCCGGCCATCCGTCGTCTGAAGAGTCCGAGGATACCTCCTGTCTCCCTACCAGGGCCTCGAGTTTGCCTTGTCCGTCCTGCCGGATGCAGGAAATTCCCATTTTCTTAAGCTCTAGGATCACTGCGTCTACAGAGGCGACCTCCAGTGCTTCCGAGACTATAGGGTCGGGGTTTTGGGTTCCCCACTTGACTACCGCTCTGGCCGGGCAGGTAGCGTAGTGGCGTTTCTCGTTGGGGGGGAGGTCTGTTCTTTTTCCAGTAGCTTTCCCCATCCCAAGGCGGGGGGGCCCTGGCTTCTGGTTTGTCTGGGTTCGTACCTTGGGTCCCACCACCTCCCTACCGATGGGATCCGGTGTCTCCAGAGCTGCACTGTGTTATCTTTCTCCTCGGGGGTGGGGGGGGGGGGGGGGGGGGGGGGGTGACACGAGCCTCCACCCCGCTACCCCCAAGAACGAAAGTTCCGGCCCCGTCGTAGTGTCTGGACTGTGGGTTCTCTGGGGGGCCTCGGGTGGTGTATTCTCCGCTGCTGAGTTTGGCGAAGGTGGTAAGGGGGGGGGGGGGGGGGGGGGCGATGGGCTCCGCTGTGTAGTAGGTCTGTCCCTGGTCGTCCGTGAAGTAGCGCAATGCGCCATCCGCCGGGCGAGCTCCGGGGTCTTCGTCGTAGATTGAGTGGAGCCTGGACCACTTCTTGGGGGGCTCCCGCCAGAGCCTGCGCTCGAGGGAGTGGTTGGGTGGGAGTGTGTGTAGCCGGGCCGCCGCCCCGCACACGTGGTCCTATATGATTTCCGTGGGGGCTCGGCCCACCAGCCAGTGCCTTACCGGTGCTGGTGTTGTCCTCCAGACCGGCACTATTTTCGCAAGTGCCTTGGAAGCGCACGCCTGAACGGCGTCGATGCTCTGCTGTACTCCTGTGCCCACCGGCCCGCCTCTGCGCCCCTCCTTCTTGAGGCCGGGCCAGAGGGGAAAGGAAGAGGAGTTTCGGCAGTTCGCGGCATGAATGAAACGCTTGTCGTCGTCACCCAGCAGCGGGGAGTGCCAAGCTAGGAGCGCTCTGCATGGCGAGTGAAGAGGATGGCGAAACAGAAGTCGACCGAGCTAGTGCGATCAGCCAAGTGGCAGTCGACAGATTGGAATGAGCTACGGAACGATTAGTGGCATCACGTTTGGCAAGAAGTAGTTGGCCGCTCAATATTATCCTGCTATAACATGTGTTCCCTCCGTGTATGGACAATGGTAAGCAAATGTCGACGCGAGGTCCGGACAGCCGATAGATATCGGAACATAGTTTGAGTTGTGACACGCTCACTGTGCTCAGTCGCTGGGTATCTTAAGCTGTCACAATCATATAATTATTTTGAAAATGCCTTGATACAGTAGAGGCCGAAATCAGTGTCCAGAAATCTCAATGTTCAATCTTTCTCCGCACGAGCCGCTACCCCACTTGTTGTGAGTCACATAGTGCATCGCAGCTTTAGAGCTTCCTCGGTCAGTGGTTCCGCCTTGTTTCTCCTGCAGCAGTGAAATCACTGCAATTTTAGCACCGCACGAAGAAGCCATCATGTCAGCAATCCGAGATGGTCTGTGCGCAGAATAAATCCGCGGCCTTGTGGACCGGAAGCCGATTTCGATCGCGACCGTATCACTGCAATTCTTGCCCCGCGCGAGGAGATAAAAGTCATTATGTCAGCGTTAAAGCCAAGCCGCGATGCACAGAATTGCCTTGCCTTGCGAAAATCTGGGGTCCCTCGTTTGGCTACATTGAACTCCCTCATTTACCTCACCTTAGCTTTATTTGCCTCGTGCACAGCATTGCATAAATCATGGAGAGAGGCGATGCTATCTTGTGCTAGAATCAAATGGAAACCACGTCACCTGAACAGGCTGCTTTGGCCGCGGCCTGGCCCCCAATTTTTAGCAGCGCATAAACGGAAGTGGTCGCAGACCGTGGCGCAGCAAACTTGCGACTGCCAGGTCGACCCGTAAAAAGCTGGCCATTGGTTGCCTCCCTGGATCAAATGCTCTATAAAGGAGCGACTAAGGGATCGTCGGCAGCCATTATGATTCTTTCACTGTGAGTGACAAACAACTGAGATGTCCCCAACCAGTTTTAGAAATGCCAACCTTAACCGCCGAACAAGTCGCTCGTCGGCAGAAACTCTGCAACAAGTACCGGATTGAGTTTCTTGGCGAGATAGATCCGTCTAGTTGGCCAGAATGCCACCAAAATACGCTCGCCGACATTGCAGAGGTTGCCAGCAAAAGATACCATGCCTACGCAACCAACCCGGCACTTTTTGGAACAGATCCTTGGAAGGTGGAGAGGAAGTCTCATGCCATGGTACTTGTCGAAAACGCTAATCGCAACCACGGGCGTAACGAGCCTACTTGGCGCCATGCTTGTGAATCTTTCATCCTCAGCAGGTTATCCTCTGAGGTTTGTTGGTAAGTAAAAAAGCGTCCGCCTTTTTTCTAATATTTGGAATTGAGTTACCCCCAGCTAACCCCCCCCTTGTCGTGACTGCCGGAAGCGAGTATGGCGTTCCGAGATCGAAGTCAAGCGAAACGATCGCAGCGGCACTGCAATTGCTCTAAGGAACCGGCAAGAAGCTCGGGAGCCCTGCAGCTGTCCAAGAGTTAGACGATCCGTGGATCAGTAAGTTTAGTCCAGCGTGCCCACTCCACCCACCCACCGTTGTCTCAGCTTCTGATGATTTGCACAGGCTCGAGGCGGTAGGATTGAACCGGATATTCAACTTCCGAGCAGACGAAGAAGTGCACCATGATCCAGTAATCACTAAAGAGTTAAGAAAAAGAGAGAGCCCCGATCGAGTGTACGGTCTGAGGAAAACCAGAAATATCGAGCTTCTCCTGTACGACATCGAACCTGCCGGACAACCTGGGGTGGGTCAACCATCAGAATTCCCGTCCATAAACCAGCCCATGAATTCCACGGGGGATGAACAGCTCTTTCCGTTTCTGGTTCTCGAAGCCAAAAGAGGCTCTTCGGATGAGTGGCATGCGATCAACATGCAAACAGCTTTCTGCATCAGGACGTTTCTTGAGACCCAGCAACAGCTATATTCAGCAGCGAGCGAACGGTCTGAGTGGAAGGAAAGACCTCTTGTATGGTATTTGTCCAACAAGGGAGAGAATTGGCGTCTATGCGCGGCATATACCGAAGATGCTCCGGCTGAACCGGATCGTGTTGGGACTACCGTCACCGTAAGTTTGGGTTTTGAGGTCCCTATACACCAATCCAAAAGCTCTAGAGGCTAACATCCATGCAGCGTGTCATCGATGTCTGGCACGGCTGTATTTCGACCCGCGATGGCGCTCTGCAGCTCCTCCTCCTTGTCGACTATCTCTTCGACTGGGCGCGGGATAAATATCGGGAGGATATCATCCAAGCTTTGAGAATTGTGGCCCATGGAGATAGCGACGCGGTGAGCGGGATTTACCAAGATACTGACATCTTTTCAACCAACCCTCTGAGCGTTAGCGGGAGCATCCTCCGTCCCTCTCAGGTCACCGAAACCGACGGTAATCTCGCCAGCTACATTCCGGCACAGGAATCATTTCTGGCCCTGGACTCACCTGCTGGAGTGGTTCGTCACGCTAGTTTTGTGGAGTCGAGATATTACTGTCTCTACATTACCGCCGACAATGTCGAAACGTTCCTCAAGGCCTCAACACAGAACAGAGTGAAGGCTATTTGTCGACTTATCCTCCGCCACCTGTCCTCAGCAATACTAATGGACTCGGAGACCTTGGAAGCTGTGGAAGAGCGGTGGACCGGAGTGTCTCGGTCGGCAGCACCTTCACATCGGCCGCAAGCGCGGGAGCAATTCCACGTGGTCATGTCGTTCACGACATATCTTTCGACACAATGGCATCAAGTACGTGAGCTCTGCGCCATTGCTGTGGCTGGGGATGCTTGGCAAGTCCTCGCGGACGCGGCACAGTTCCGGAGGAACTCGAATCGGAGGAGACCATGGATATACGGCTACCACGACACGGCTGAATTCATGCGGGTGGTGGAGAAGCTGAAGGCCGGATCTCCTGGACAGATCCTTCATGCTGCTATAGGCAGGACGGCCTATCAGATTGTGGAGAGTTCCCTCAGCGGCGACTGTGGCTTGAAAGTTGAAGTGGACGACGGTTTGCTCCGAGACTTGGTTTATTTCATTTATGCCTGGCTCAAGCGAGGCGGGGCTTTGGAGCCCGATGAACCGTACCTGCGATTATCCAGGAACTTTGATCAGCAGCACCTGGGAGAACACCACGTCGACCCGTATCCGCTGATTCAAGAAGACAGCCTCCAAGCTTCCGAGGATGGTTGCGTCTTGATCACGGCCACATGCGAGGCAGGAGACTCTGCCGGCAGACGCGAAGTTGCTGAACTTTGCGTCTATCTCACCGAGGGTGATCCGGCTGCTGCTCCCGAGCCTGAAGCCCTCGCGGCGATGCTAAAGAAAGCGCTCGAGACCCGCGATGTCTACCACACGACGAGAACATCCGCCAGAGGACGGGCCTTCTCCTCGTTGTCGCAGCAAGCGAAATCCGACCGCCACGGCTTGCAGAACATACGCGGAACTTACGGGGTCTACAGCCACAATTTTGGCTTTCTCGCCTTGCTTAGAAACCTGGGAGGACGCGAAGCCCCTATCATCCTTGGGTCCCCCCGATTACCTGACGGATGTGGGTCGTCGCAGCTCTACAAGAGAAACATTTCTCCATGGATAGATCCGCGCTACATCTACAAGAACGGTCCATCTCGAATGTTTATACTATACAAGCTGTTCACCCGAGAGATTCTCTATTGGAAAGGGATCGCCCAAGAGAGGAAGAAAAATGGTATCTCCTGCTGCCCACTGTGTGCAGCTCTAGGAGACCACGACACCATGTGCGTGGCTTGCGAGGAGTTTCTGGCCGATGATAACCAGTACCACTGGTTCAGAAACGCCGTTCTTGGAAAACAACCTCTTCAACTAAACCCTCTATCTGAGGAAGCGCTTAAGACAAGGTTCAAAAACATGAATGAGCATTACCCGGTATTGAGGCACAACATCGCGCCCCGGCCATACGGACCACACCCCGACTATGACGGGAATGCCGACTGGGCTTGGAAGCTCGATTTCTACGCGCCGCTAGAGGACCCGTTCGACGACATCTCCGGGCTGGCTCTCCAATGGCGGGAATTTAGGCGTTATTGTGACGAAAACCACTCGCATCGTTTCTGGCGTGAAGCACTTCATCCTGGAAACGGAAAGCGTAAACGACCGGAGGAGTCAGAAGCCGCGGAAGATCGAGGAGCCTCTGGTGACAAACGCGTTGATAGAAACGGTTCCGACGAGGAGGATTCTGATGAAATTGGTTCCGATTAGAAGGATCCGAATGGGCATCCTAACGGCTCGTGATGGGGTCCGCTGGAGTGCCATATATAAGGTGATAGGCTAAGTTGTTGTCAGAAACACTGCACCTTGGAATGGGTGAAATTGATGGGGTTGCAATGGCTTTTTTTTTTTTTTGTATTGCTTCTCGAGGTTCTGGCTTTCAGCCAGAACCTCCTTCTTTATAGACCACTTCGTAGGATTCAGCTTCGTCGACACCATGGCTGAGGCTGACTGGCGTTCAGGCAGTGCCAGGCATCCGGTCAGCGAAGCTGACCGGAAGCCCAGGGCCCCTGAACCCCCTTTCTTTCTGACATATCCTCCCTGGCACATCCTCCCCGACACATCCTCCCCGACACATCCTCCTGGCATAACCTCCCTGTGACATCCTGTCTGGCGTATCCTGGCGGGTATTTTGGCTGTGAGAATCGACCTGTTATTTTATTCGAACGATTCCTCCAGGAAAGCGCGTTACCAACGACATGTTACCTCCGGCGCAGCATGTGTTCATCTCGTAGGCGGCTTTGGGTCTCGGCGACAACTGGGCATCATCGCCTGCAACGGGGGGTTGGCATCGGTTCGATGCCAGCCTTAAGCGCCACGCCTTTAATTGGACATATGCTATGGAAGTGGGCCCCCTGTCATCGCCAGCTGGTCTGAGCTTCACATCTGTTCCAGCTTTTCCGCTTTCTCGAGGCAAAGTTATTGCTTTGATGCTACGCTAACAACGCGAGCTTCGCCTCTGGAGGTGTGGAAAAGACAAAATACTTCTCTCTCTTAAATAACCTCTACTATCCGCGTTACTAACGCTACTTGCCATCTTTCTGAGAGCCGCGCTGGCTTGCCAGCAGACCTCCCTCACCGCGAATCCGGCCGTTGCGACTGTCGTCACCCTTCCCTCCGCTCGGCGACCATATCTGCTACGATCTTGCTGGGCACCCGCCGCCAAATCACATTAGAGTCGGCACTCATGATCATCCGCGAAGCAGCCTGTTACGCTGCCGATGTAGCCTTCCGCCGAGCTCTCTGGGACAGCAGAAGCATGGTGTCGTATCGCTTCTGCTCCTCCAGTGCTGCGGAACCATATTGCGTGGATTATTAATGGATTTGTTGATCTTCCCGTTTTTGTCTTTATGTGCCTTGTGGGAAACCTGCTCTTACTGATGGCACGATGGCCATCACCGCCAGGGGGATCGCGCACGTAGCGTCTATCTGAGCCGGGCGAAGAGGATTTTTGTTCTAGATGGGATCAGCAAGGTCAGTTTAGGTCCTTGAGGAAATTTAGTCTTGAGCTGCCGTGTAGCTCCAACCCCGTGTGCCACCAAGGTCTGGCGTACTAAGCTCAGTGACACCGTTCCGCCCTCTGAAAAGCCTGCCGCGGCTTTTCCAAAGTAGCATCACAGCCGTCGGGGCAAATTCCTCCTAGTACATGCAAAGAGGAGGGGATATCAGCAGTTTGGGCTTCAATGCATGACTGAAAGCTACCCACTTGAGAGCATCATGGGGGTCGATGTCTGGTCCCGGTGGGGAGTACCAGTACATGGGAGGCAAAGATGGGGAGTTTATCGGGAGTAGCGAAAGCCTCCGGCCCGTCGATTTGCACCCCGGTCTCCCTCTGCGCGGGCCCTGGCACGCATGGCAGATGCGGACAGGCTGCACTCGACGTCCGAATTGCTCAGCGATTTCAAGCTACTGCCAGACTTTCCCGATCTCGGATATCCGGTAGCGTTTCCAGGCCAGTCACCCAACCTTTATGCATGATGCGTAGCCAACGTGAGGGCCTGAGCGGTGTGGATCGGGCTTGGTAGTGGTTAGACGCACCACCTGGTGTGCCTTCGAGTTTGTAAACCCCCCCGGGTAAGGAGGGTACGCAGGTACGTGGCAAAGGAGACGACTTCTCACCATACTCTACGAATCGGATCTTGAAGATGCGACGTAATCACGACTGCTAGGAGGGGGTATAAAAGGCCATAGGGTGCTGTTGTAAGTGATGATAACCATTCCACCCCCTTCTCGTCATCATAAATCTCAATATCGACACGTATCGTCTAAACTTCACCAATATACTTGATATATATCACAACTCTCTCGTCATGCCCTCGGCAAATACTGACCCCGGACGCGTCAAACATGACAATCTCCTACCCCTTCAGCAGCGGGCGAGTAGCTGCCCACCGGGCCGGAGAAGCCCTCATGACAGAGGTACTCGGCGTATGAGAGCACCGTTGTCCGCCTTGGGAATGCTAACGGTGCGAGTTCAACGATCTCAGACACATCGCGCGATTACACCCACAACTTCACGGGGGTGGGGGCGATGTTCCCCGATGGTCATTTCGGGGCGTTGAGCGGTGCCCAAGGCTCGGGGTACGCGCAAGAGTTGGAGCTTGACGATCTAGCCTGAGAGTGTGCTGGGGAGCACGAGCTGCAGTGCTCCCAAAGCAGGCTTCATGCGGCCGGCTGAGGCGCGGTAACGGCAAACGGGTGGAGTCAGGGATTCGGAACGGGCTAGGAAACGAGAACAAATATAAATGGTTTTGTGGGCAAGCTGGTCAAACTCCCGAGTGAATGTGAGACAGAAGTGCGAGAAAACGAAAACGGCAGCAGCAGGTACATCGAGTGGACAGTAGGGACTCATTCTCGAGAATCGTTGGTAAAAGGGCGACCCAGTTCAGGTCATCTCCATTAGAAACTGAGGATTTCGTTTTGCGGGCACGACACCGACAGATCCGAGAGGGGCGCTGGGCATTGGCACCAGCTAGCTCTCGACCTGTGCTGCTATGGGCGGCGATATTTACACGACCGAACCTTGCCCCGTCGGACACACCTCGAGCAAGGCTTCTTCTTGTCGCAGCCCACCTTTCGCCTGCTGCATTCAAAGCAAGGCCGAGTGGGGGGTTGTGATGCAGTCGAAGGGGCGGTGTGCGGTAGGTCCTGCGGTGTGATGTGCTCTTTGTCCTGTCGGATCGCCGATGCCGATGTCGCGGGGGGTCGTGGTGCTGGTCGAGGCCTCTTCGCCTTTGGTCGGGCGCCTTGTGGGGCTGGGTGGTCTACCGCAAGCTCGTCGAGTGAGGGGTCGGGCGAGACGTTGTCGCGTTGAGATATTTGCGCTGGCGAGGACAGTGCGTCGGATAACGTTGAAGAAACAAGAATAGAGGCGGCATGTGCGGTTTGCGGAATCGGGGCGTGGCTCGGGGATGGAGAGGGGGAGGTTGAGGGGGAGCGTGACGGAGAGTGAACCTTCGGCCCGAACCCTGCCGGGTCGCTTGCAGGGTGGAACTTGATGATGATGCCCTTGCAAGCAAACATTTCGCTGTCGGGGACTTGCACGCATGGTGCTGCCCAGTCCAGCGTTCTCGCCTCGGGGAAGGACGATGTGAGCTCTTCGAGGCAGGCCGTGTGCTCGTCGACAAAGGCCTGGTCGATGCGCTTGTGTTCGACGACGCATTCGTACATGCGCTCGCTCATGGAAATCGTGGCTTCGTTTCTCCGAGCCTCGATTTCCTTGAGCCTGGCCTGGAAGCTGTCCATCAGAGCCAACGAAGGGTCGGCGCGGGCGCTGGCGTCGTGAAGCGGGGGAGAGAGGCCGGGGTCCCGCTTCATTGCTGGGGTTGACATGATTGACAAGAGGGTCGGTTAAGAGCCGCAGCTGACTGGAAACAGGTGGCGCGGAGAAGCGAGGAGCGAAGACTTGGAAGTGGGAAGAAGAAGATGGCACCGCCTTGAGCTCACGGAAACGCGACCCAGTTGTCGGTTGCCCCGCTGGCGGGCAGAAAAAGAAAGCACGCCTGCATCTGATCCACCCTTCACCGAGGCGCCTGCCTTGGCATTCTGCCCACCCCGGAGCGGGCTGCCTTTCCGAGCGCTCGGGCCAAGCATAGTTGACCAATGGTTAAAGGCTGAAGTGGGCGCGAAAATGTTGGCCAGTCGGAAGAGGCCCGCGCAGAAGCCTCACCACAGTGTTTTGGGTTAGTCATCAACTGTGGGCCGGGGGGCAAGCCCTCTGAGACCCTGTCAGTCTCGGCCCGGGGGTGCTTGCTTCGGAGGGGTTGACCAGACCCATATCACGATTGTCACCTAACATGCCTCCGCGCCTCGCGTCTTTCCTTGTGCACCGCATTCCGTCTGAGGTTTTTTTTTTCTCCGAATTGGGCTGCTCAGGTCTCAGTGTTGGTGGGTTTGAGTCTGACCCGGTACCGTCATCCCAGCGCCGCCCTCCATTCCCAGTCGCGACTCGGTCTCCGCGAGCCGCACGATGCCGAAAAAAATCGGAAAGCCCCAGTACCGCGCCGCTCGACGACCACACCCCGGGCGGACCACCGGAACGACTGTCTCGAGCCCGTATGTTGCCGGTCTCATCCATCTTTCTCATTCTTCCCCAAAACCTTACTAACACGCTCAAAAGATGCTGCGTGGGCATTGATATCGGCTCTCACCGCTCGCGCCTGTGTCTATCGGCCAACGGCTCCGAAATAATCGTCGAGAACAAGCACCAGCACAACCTCGACAACTCATACCCAGGCGATTTCCCCTCTAGCCTCTACGTATTTGACGACGACGACAACGACAGCGCCGGCAACGACAGGTCCGCTCATGCCGGCGTCCTGTACTCAGTCGAACGCGACTACCCAGAACGGTTATCCGTCTCAGCCAAGTACGTCTTCTACGCGCTTGCCGATGCCTCGGATACTCTCCTCCTGCAGTACCCGTTGGTGCGCGATATTGTCGACCGCAAGCACGACCCCAAGTTCAAGGCGCGCCTCCGGAACGCCATGGTCGCCCTCCTGTCCGTCCTCCGGGAGCGCGCCATGCCCATCATCCTCAACAAGAACTGGCACATTGCCAAGGTCGGGCTCACCATTCCCGTGCAGTGGACGTTGGAGTTTGAGGATGTATACCGCGACTTGGTATCCGAGGTCTTCGAGGTCAACCCTAACATCATCTACTTCTTTACCGAAACTGAGGCCTTGGCGCGCTACCTCTTTAAACACCATGCCTCTGAGATGGACCCCAACGAGGAGTATAACGCCATAATGTTTATAGATTTTGGCGGGCACAACATGGTAGGACCGGAGAGATGCCTGGCGCTATTTGTGCAAAAACTGACAGTTGGTGTCGCAGAATGGCTGCGTCTTTGGCGTGGCGCGGGACCCGGAGAATCCGGAGTGCAACAGCTTCTATCGGGTCGGAAGAGCATTTGGTGAGGACAACCTAACATAACTACCATTCAAGGCTGCTCCTCCGTATTCTAACGCCGTGTGTTATCCTGTAGGCGCGGGGGGTGGTGCGGAACAATGGGAGCACCATGTTGCTCAGTGGTTTTCGGCAGCCTGGTTTGGCCAGTTCCGCAGTGCAGCTCCCCCACAGTACCGCGAGAAGCTGCTCTCGGAATTTCGTCTCCAAAAGGGCAGGGAGGCCAACCTGCGAACACCAGTTGTCCTGGCTGGAATGCGGCCGGAGACTGGTTCCACTTGGCGACTTTCCATGAAACTGGAAGACATCGAGAACACTTGGCACATGGCCTTGGAGCGACCCCTGGAGACGGTTCGGCGCGAGCTTAGGTGTCTGGCTCGAATGGTCCAGAGCGGCTACGTCACGAAGCCGCTTGTTGTCGTCTCCGGCGGGACGGCCCGAAACCCGGCCGTCAAATCTCGGATGGCGGCCCTCTGCCAAAAGCACAACGTCCCTCTTGCGTTCACAGACGACTTTTACGTCGGCATTTCTTACAAGTAAGCATCGTATCTCGTCTCTGTTTTTTTACTTTACATCTCGTCGGGTGAAGTAAGCCAAGTCACCAACTGCTCAACGCGGTATCCAGTTTTTTTGCAGCTTCAACTCTCCCCCTGTTGTTTACTTGCCCCTTTTCCCCGCATGCCAGATAGCAAAGCAAATCCTCCGACTAACGGTCGTTTGCATATCCGCAGCTCCGCTAAAGTCGCCAAAGCCGCTGCCTACGTCGTCGGTGAGACCCTCACCGTCGAGCAGTTCTTCCAACGCGGTGCCGCCATCGGAATCCAAATGAAGCAGTCTCCCGAACAGGGAAAACCCACCAAGGCGCCCATACCTTGGGATGACTCGGGAGCATTACTGCTGAATCTCGTGAGTCGACACAACCCCTCTCCGTACCGCCGCGGACGGGCACTGGGCTGACCCTCACGGTGATGCAGCGCGGGCGGCCCACAGTCGAGCTCCCCGCTGTTCGATATAAAGACGAGTTTCAGCTGGTCTGCGACCCCTTCTTCGAGAGACTCCCTGACGACGAGCGGAAACGTGTCGCAGCGAAGCTCAGCTACGATCTCATATACCTGGGGAAGCGAAGACAAGGCGGATGGCGCTTTAGGCTGTCCCTCGAGGGGTCTGGCGACGACATGTGGCTTACTCTCCAACAAGAACACCGGCAAAGACGGGACATGCCCTGGGAGATCAAGAAGACGCTGCGTCTGCCGCTGTACTTTGATGGGAACAGCGGGTGCGTTCAGGTGGGTGAGAGAAACAAGACCATCCAGGAGCTCAACCTCGGTCTGCCCCCTCAACCCAACGAGCTGGGCGAGGTGGAGGAGGGTGCATCCACAGACGAGTCAGACCAAGAAGTAGATTCCGAATGTGGCTCGATATTGGTCCGCGACCCGACTGCTTCTAGCCCGGAGCCAGACACCTCCAGCGAGAGCTCAGGAGAGGAGAACGACGGAAGCTTCGCGGAGTGTTCTACAGGGCATCCTCGGCTTGGGGGTAGCGCGGCCGAGATCGACGGCCTGCCCAAAGTGCAGCAAGAAAACGAGATTTGGGAGTTTCGTGGGTTGCCATCGCTACCGAGGGCTGTGAGCGATCTGGTTCCCCCGGACCGTAAAAGACACCGGTCAGAGCCGTATCAGCAGTCATGGAAGCGGAGGAGGGCGACGAAAGATTGTGCAAGTTGACGATGGAGACTGCCACCATGTCACCCATAAGTAGTATAGGAGATGAGGTTCATCATCAATGATTCTCATTTTATCATCAGTTCCTTTTAGACAGCATAATTTCTGCTTTAGCGTACATCAAATGGCTGCAGTTCACTTCCTCCTTCACAATCACAAACACTCAAGTGAGTGAGCAGCACAGCTCCCGACCGCAGGCGACGGTGCAGGCGCGACTGTGTCGTGTGTCACCAAAGCGAGTCATGGTCAAAAAAAAAGAAAAAAGATCGGCCATGTCAGCCAACAGCGCTGCGACAGGTTTGGCTCCACAATGCAGCCGCTCAAGCCCGGGCCCTCACCGGTGAGGCCGGGTCGCAGCTGGGCTTGGCCACTATTATTGGCTAGGTGTGAGACAGTGGAGATGGCGCCTTGTGCATTTCGAGGTTAGACAGGCCAGGAAATGTGACATATCGTAGATAAATACCTGCAGAATTTCCCGCCCGACTTCATGATGCAGACCGTGCAGGCCAACCGCGACAAGCCCCCAAGCTGCGGACATGGGACGAGTGTGAACGAAGCTGTCTGAGTTTTACATCAAGACGCTCTCAAGCCAATCGGTTGATGCGGGCCCACACAAACATGTTACTCTGCAGCAGGGTGTCCCTGTTCCCGTTGGCCGGCCCGGCAAGGTCACGCTATGTCCACGGGGAGGGTGAGGGGGGGGGGGGGGGGGGGGTGGATGCCGTAATTGGCTGGGGGTAATTGCCGAAATTTGGGAGGCGCCTACGGCGTAGGCAACATTGCGCATTCTTGCCAGGCTGAGAAGTCACCGTATGCTACCGTCTTATTGACCTGGCAAATTCTCAGCGTTTACAGGAGTCCTATCTTGAGCGTTTATAAGACGCGGTGACGGCTGAACTACGCGGGTAGATAAGCGCGCCTCGCGGCTACCTAGACTTCCAAAGGTAACTCTATGCTCTGTATTTTATGGGACTTGCGAATAGCCGTTTAGGACTGAGGCAGCAGGTTTAGTAGTTTCTCCGTTTATGCCTGAGTTAGCTGATAACCCTTTTTTCTTGTTTCAAGATGAAGTGGGAAATCACCCCGGTCTTGACGCCCCACAACCAGTCGAGCGTCGTTGATACATGGGGCAGAACAGGGAGTTTGTCATCTGGACAGGAGGTCGGACCGAGGCGGGCGTCGAACTCCGTGTGTCACACACTGTAAGTGCCAAGCTGTGACGACCTGTCGGGAACACTGCACTCTGGATTCGGTGGATGTGATGGAAGGTGTAATTGCTTGGTTCTGCTCCTCCCTATTTATAGACCAATTCGTAGGATTCAGCTTTGTCAACGCCGTGGCTGTATTACGACCTATGCCTGTCGACGTGCGGTCAGCAGGGTCGTTGGAAGGGTGAGGTGAGAGAGAGAGGAGTTATACGGAAATAAGTCCTTACAGACGGGTGGTTCACTGGTCAATGTTCGTATGTCACTATAAGTAGAGCAACAGACAGGTTGTTGGTACAGTAGGACACAATCGAAGAGGGTTCAATTGACGAGCGAATACTTGCGTGAGGACCAAGGGAAGGTTCCTCACAACAGGCGTACTACTGTAGCTATCTATAATGCGGACGGGGCGTTGCAACTTGTACCCCTGCTCACTGTGCTCACTGGCTCCCCGCGATGAGCACGTTGAGCAGTTCGCGGCGTGCTCACTGCGCTCATCGTCCTTGCCCGATGATCACGATGAGCACACAAGCAAGTCTTCCTGGTAAACCCAGCCGCGGTCCCGTCACGGTGAGTGGCCAAGTCCCTTGGAAGGAGGTCGTGACACGTTTCCCAGTTGTACTGGCCTGTGGAATGCAGCGTATATCTTCCTCGCGCTGGCAAATGAAGGGAAGACTGAAAATTGAAGTCAAAGGTGTGCTGAGAGCGGGCGAAGAAGCTTTGGTGGCCGCTGGGCATCGTTATAGCGCAGATAGTGAAGTACGCGTGCTGGAACACCTGGCCCACGTGTTCGCTTCTCTTTCCCAGTCGCTCAGGTCGGGCGGGTCCCAGATGATGCAGAGTGCATCAATCCAGACATAACGTACGGATAGGGCCCTACAGACCGTGATAGCGTCTTCCATAACGGCCGACATATTGTGGGTAGGAATGGCACGCAGTCTATCGTGTAAATTGGACGGCTCGGTTTTGGTCTGAGAAGAAGCGTCTGCCTTGTTTCTCCAGCAGTAACTTAGTGCAGCATATTGAATGGGTTCTGTGTTACCTGCAGCACTGATTAAATCAGCTGTGATGACAATGTGTGGGTGATTGTCAGGGTCTGTTCCGATGTCGAGCAGTGTGGTGGTAAGAAGGACATCTTCGACGGTGGATGACAGTCTGTTGAGCAGGACTCTAGAGCGTATTGGAGGAATGAAAAGTTTTGAGGACAAAGTGTTTCTGGCCAAGGTGTGGCGTGTAGGCCAAAACAGTCAGCGGTTGTATCCATCTGACCTAGGCACTGAATCTTAGTTACCTCAGATAACAAAGATAGTAAATCGCAGACGTGTTCATAACGATATATACCTGTGCGGGAGTAGACACTGAAGTGAAGAGTGCAAACCACCCTATCCTGGGCTTTATAGACTTCGGCGATCAATGCCTGAAGTCCTTCCTCATCTAATTTTGCCCAAGCACGGAATCACCAGGCATAAGCAAGAAAGATAGGAACCTTTTCTTGACTCCCTAGAACCTGAATGTTTGCTCGTAGGAAGGCAGCGCAGAGAAAGCCGTAAAAGCCGCAACCTACTGCAGTTGACTTGGTCAAGGTGGGAAAGTCGGGGAAAGAATCGGTTCGCTGTTGGGGCATCAGGAGTTTGAGAACTCCTGGTGGAAACTTCATGACACTTTCCCTGGTAAACTTTCAGCATCGGTGTCCCCATGTCTGAAGCCCCCATAAAACCGCCGCAACCTTCATCGTTGAAGCGTAAGCGTTCAACGTTGGCACACAGTCCTGACGCTTCCCGGAGTGCGGAGTCAGGGGTAGGCGACATGGTGGCCGGAGGGGCGACTGCAGTCTTTCTCCTAAATAAACCAGGTCTTCTAATTAAGCTGTAGAAATAACCTTAAAAGATCTAGCTCTTTTTACACTAGTACTTTTCCATTATATAGGTTAGATCCCACTCTTTATTATGTCGGTAAGTAACGTACTGCCTTTGATGATGGCCTCCTTTTACCCATGTCTTATCCGTCTGTAGAATCTCTTTCCACTACTTTAGCATTTAGGAGAGGTGTTTTTAGCCCATTTTAAACGTGTTTAATGGCTTTTCTTAGACAGTGGAGGCTTCTCATAAGCGATCGACGATAAAAACTAAAGCGATAAAGGGCTTTTATAATAGCCCACAATTTAAAGATTACCGAAAAGAGGACTGTTAAGAGTTTGAGAAACGTTATTTTTCGGTTTTTCTACTCATGTAAACAAATTCGACTAATTCTTCCTTTTGTGTAGGTGAAAGGAGTTTAGGCTGGCTAGGTAATTTCTTTAACTCTTTTTTTTCAAATCGCTTGCTAGATTTACACTTGTGAAAAGAAGGGGAGACGTCTGTGGATTTCGGCCTTAGAAGGCTGGTGTCGAAATAGAGCGTACAGATACAAGTATAGTTAGCGAGGGTTAGTTGCTTGACTCCAGTGGTACCTTTTGGGCGAGCTATCGTGAATATGATAATTTGGAGTGTAAAATAACAGAATTTGGAGCCAAAAGGCGCCCCACAGGTACATGACAGGGGGTATTTTATTTTTGCAAGAAACCACAGTACGGCCCCACACTCATGGCCATGGTCCACACATGGTCCACACTGAGGACAATGGTCCACACTGAGGACCATGCCCCACTCTCCGGGCAGTTAGTGCACGCTTATTTGCGCACGGGCTACGTCCCAGCGTTTATAAACACCCCTAACCAAGCATCTCTCGATACTTCTCATTCAAAATTATCACCTTCACCTATCAATTTCAGATGTCCCACGCACGTGCGCAGATCGCCAAGCATCTTTTCTTCGCTTATCCACCGATATCTGATATCTCATTTACAAGTTTATCATCCCCATAATCTTAACCACCATTTTTCCAGATAATAATGATCTGGTTAATCTCTGTCGCAAAGCACGAAGTGTCAGTGGGCTTCCGATCAGCACAGCTGGCTGGGTGCCTGGCACTGCTTGAATGCCAGTCAGCCTCAGCCATAGTGTTGACGAGGCTGAATCCTACGAATTGGCTTATAAAGAAGGAGGCTCTGGCTTTCGGCCAGAACCTCAACAAGCCACCCAATCAAGCTGTTGCAACCCACAAAATTCCGTCAAATCCAGAGTGCGGTGTTTCTGATAGAAGCAACGTTGTGGCTAGGAAGTGGTGGCTCCAGGTGCAGGGTACCTAAGTGGCTGCAGGTGTTAGAAAGCGGGTTCAGGGGCCCTGGCTTTCGGTCAGCGAAGCTGACTGAATGCCTAGCACTGCCTGAACGCCAGTCAGCCTCAGACATGGTGCTAACGAAGCTGAATCCTACGGTTTTGTCTACAAAGAAGGAGGTTCTGGCTTTCAGCCAGAACCTCAACAAGCAATACAATCAAGCCATTGCAACCCACATCATTTCCACCCATTCCAAGGTGCAGTGTTTCTGACAATATCAGTCCGGCCCGACCAACAAGGGTGGCCCGCAGGTCGTCACACCCAACCTACCTAACCCCATTATAACCATTTTAACCTCGTCAATAAGTACTGGTCACATCACCAATTGACAAGCCACTTATGAGGCATCATGAGAATCTCAGCAATCTTTACATGTTTTATCTCTCAGCTTGAACTGTAAGACGCTTAGGACTGAGAAGACAAGCCTTAACATTAGCGGACGCGGCAGCCGTCTCCACAGTCTTCTCTTTAGTGATGTACCTCGTACTGTAAGGCTAGCTACCGTACAAACGGGCATCCTCAATATGCCCCAAACTCATGTGGCGTCCCATACCTCTGCGGCCTCGCTTCTCCGTGCAACTCTCGATAGTCATAATACAAAACCCAATCCTTATCCGCAAACATCCCAATATCGAACCCCTCCTGCCCCGCCTCGATCGAATGCCCATTGACGCTCAAATAGCACCCATTCACCCTCCCCTCCTTCCATCCCTCCCTCTTCGGCCTCCACACCTTCGTCTTCTTCCCCTTCTCTTCCCCTTCCACGCGCAGCTCTCCCAGGTCAACTTCCACATTCTCACCCTCTCCCATGAAGGTGAAGCATCTCGTTCCGCAGTTCTTGCAGAAGAGGAAGTTGAACCCATCCGGCCGACGCTTGTACGTCCCCAGGTCGGAGAGCGGGTCGAGTGGGGAGAGGAGAAAAAAGTCATCGGGTGCGAAAGGGACGCGGACGTGCAAGGTGCCGATTTTGTGGCAGATGGTGCAGTTGCAGCGGCTGAAGGCTTGGAAGGGTTCAGGGCCGGGGACGGGGGCGGATTCAGGGGCGGGAGTGTGGGGGAGGGTGAGGAAGAGGACGTAGGAGGTGAAGCCGCAGTGGCAGGAGCCGCGGAAGGGGCGGCGAATAGGGGCTGTTTCAGTTGTCATTGTTTGGGAAGAGGATTTTGACGCTGGGGGTTGGATTGTTGAGAATTGAATTGAGGAGAAGAGATCTTTGGGGTACAGGAGGGAGGATGAAGGTCTTTATTCTTTGCTGGAGATGCGAATTTGGGGCTGATGCTTGATGCTGAGAGAGCACATGGGGACCTTGGTGGCTGACTAAGCTCCCGCATTGAGCGGATAGTGACCAATACAAAGACTTTGGCGGTGCAGGCTTTCGGGTCATGAAACGTCGCTAACCGCAAATATCCATTTGTGTTGCAGTCCTCATAATGTTGACTTTCCGGCTAGAGCTTAGCACCTACCAGTGATAGGTTAACACTCACGTCTTCAACGGCGATTGGCGATATGGTTCTCCAACACAGGAAAACAACCAAGCTTCACCGTTCTATGCCAACTCTTCATAGCCGCCAGGATTTGCCAAGGCGGAAGGCGGGCCCCGGAGAGCCTGAGAGTGCTGACAAAGTCAGCAAATGCGGTCTTGATGAGTTCGCGCGGGTCCTTGATCTTTTGCTCAGCAATTAAGCCGAAGAAATTCTGGCAGCCCAAGACCAACATCTCTGTGCTGGCTGTCGCCAGAGGGTTGCACCAGGAGCAATGGCAGGCAGAGTCTAGTCCAGCGTGACAGGGGCTAACCTCGATAGTCACTCCAGGCATGTTTGGCTTCACGAGCACCATCTCACCAACTAATTTGATGAAGTCCCCAGTCCTCGCCTTTTTTTCATCCAATGGTAGAGAGCTGTAGCTGCTGAAGAAGCGGTTGATCGCCTGGGAGATTTGCTGTTCAAGCCCATCCTATGGAGAGGTGATTGGTGTTTACACGGCAAGCGTGTCTGGCTGAGGCATCTCCTTCAGCTCCCTTTTGATCTTTGCCATTGCAAACATGTTCACGGGCGTCAAATGATCGTTGTATATAACAGAGTCCATCTCTGCTCAACTGCAATCAAGTGGCTCGTCAAGGTTGATATGTCCAAGCTTAGCAAACGAATTTTAAGAGTTAACTATTGGCACTGGTCGATCTGTAAGTGTCTGAAGATTGATGGCATGAGGAAGTTCGTCGTCTGTTTTATATTATTAGATCAATACTATCGGCGTTTACCTTCTCTCGTGGAGTCAAGGGCCTTGTTCGTTAGCTGCTGGGCGTGGGGCCCTGACCAAAGAGAAACGTTTCTTTCACCATTTGAAGCAAGAATAAACAGCTCACCCAGTTAACAATGCGATCGTTCCCCGTCGATACAGCATACACAACTTCTCCATCTGGGTTTCCAAGCTCTGCTGGGTAGCTACCTAGTTAATCTGAAACTTGAACGCAGCCCTCTGGGCTTCGCTCAATGCTCTGTTATCACATGCTGTGTTGGGCTCGCATATGTGAGAGGCCCGGGAGAGTAGCAGGCAATGAGAGGAATGTGGAAAGGTATTCCTGTTGAATAAGTAGCGAAAAGAGTTCGGCCTTTGCCAAGGGAAGTGCGACACACTCTAAACTATCGAGCGAAGACAACAAGCCATTACGGCTTTATCGAAATTTACACCATCCGGTAACAACCCCGTGTTACCATGCTGCTGCACTAATCCCGTACACCACTGCATTGACATGCAACGACTACACCTTATGTAAACCAACGGGAACCACATGGTCAAAGTGACCAAAAAGACGAATGTTCAAGTATCAAAAACTTAATTACCAAGTCAATAATGTTCAGTAACTAGGAAGCTGCATGGGGCCACCCTGTATTTGTCAGGGCATGTCCCACTCGATTGTCTCGGGCAGGCGCTTCCCCTTGGTGATGTGGTTGTCCCACAGCATATTCCTAGCCCAGGCCAAAGCAATATCCCAGCCCTCGATCTGCGCCAGGACTGACTTTTCAGGGAATTTCGCTCCCTCGTGCAGAGGGATCTCTACGACGAAACAGAAGTAGTCCGGTTGGTCGCGATTTGGGACACCTCCGCCCTCAAAAGATGGAAGAAATGTCTTGCAAGCGATGATTAGAGCACCGTTCAATGCATCCTTCAGGGTGCCTCCTTCAACTTGAAGAGGATGCGAGAGCATATCATCCAGCAAGCTGTGGATGGCAGTTGTCAGGTCCTGGCAGGACCACTTGCAGCCGCACTTTGAACCTTACAGCAGGCGTAAAATGGCTTTATACATCCTGGAGGCTCTTCGGGTGAACCCTACAGCTTCCTCGTAACAATAGACTTGTTCGACTGCATTATTCTTATCACCTTTTGTCGCTTGTACTCTATCTTTACTCGATTGCCACGTTTATTACCTCTCAACAAACCCTGCCTAATCAAGCCTCTTCCCAAATCATATGCATAATTTTGCTGGCAAGCGGTGTCATTTTCCAAGTGCACTTAGGTGTTCAATTCTACTCCCTACAATCCCCCCATTTGTACTATGGGCTATCCATACGATGACGCATTTAACGAACGCCCCGTCCCTAAGGATCAGTATACTCGTGCGTTGCAGCGCGGCAGTGAGGACCCAGGACTATGCTTCTCAAATAGTAGGAAAGAATATCCCAGCCCTCGACCCCGTTCATCGCCTGGTCAAGCTTTTTAGTCCACCGCACGCCCTTCCCCTCCACCCAGTTGAGGAGCTCAAACCAATCGATGATTAGCTTCCTACGCGGCACCAGCCCAGCACTGCAAACGCTGGACACGTACTTGGTGGCGGAAACGAGTGCATCGAAGAGCGCGTCCCTGCTGTCGACTCCGGGGATGGAATGGGCGAGCAAGCCCTCGATGAGGTTTTACATCAATGTAAGGGAGTCATTATGGAGTTGATAAGTCTCGAAGGGGTGCTCGACGAGGAAACAGGTGGGGCGCGGTTGGTTGCCGATGGAGATGGTCGCGGGCCACCACCATCTGGTGACGTTGGAGACAAAGTGGTGGGCGATAGTGTAGTGGACGGGAGAGCCCTCGCGGATACAGCGAACGAATTCGGCGATCTCGGCGGTGGTGAACATGATTGTGGTTGTTGTGTTGGTTTGGGCGGGTTGGGGTATCCAGAGGCTAGAGTTGTAACTGTCGGGATCTATCGAGACGAACCTCCAATCCCTTGTGTTGGATGATGGTCAGAATGAGCTAAGTGTCGTTCAGGCTGGGATCCCGAGATATTTTATCCCACCTCCCTCATTGTACTCGAAACTCTTGAATCGAGAAGAAAGGGTCCTTCTTGGCACAAGACACTTAAAAATCTCTTTGAATCCTAATTTTGCCAAGCCTCTTTCAAGCCCGCCTTCCTTTTTACAATCTTCGATCAAGTCAACAATAATCGAAGAAAGCTCCATATGGCGAAGCTTTCAAGTCGGAAACATGAGAACACTTGTAACCAACGAGAATGGGCGTTGATGTCGTTGCGTTGCGCCACTTCCTCGGATGTGGGAGAGATGGGTGTATTTTTTTCCTTTTCTTTTTGTGCTTTCCCCCATCTCTCTCTCGTGACGTCGGAGGCCCTGTCACCCCAGGTTGAGGTTCTCCATGGAAAAGCCGACCACTAAATGAAAACTCCGACACTGCCAGGTCCTCAATGGCGCGCCTCCAGCGCACAAAAATGCCGCTGGCGATCCCCTGGCCAGGGTGGGTCCCGGATGAAGGATCGGATATATCCAAATTGCACCACGAGTCCCGGAACGTCACCTCCATTTTTTAGAGGCCCAGACTCAGGCCGCGCTGGACAAATCCTAAAAACCATAAAACCCCAAAAATCATTCCCAGTCTCCAAACAAACATGTGAATGACACCTCAAGACCGTCGTCACGAGGTGACTTACACGCTACGATGCGCCTCCTTACGTTCCTCCCTCTCCTCCCGTTCCTCCCCATTGTAGCCTCCCAAAATGCATCCCCCTCCCCACGCCACATCCCAATCCACGTCATCCCCTCGATAATCCATCAAACCATCGACGGCTTCGGCTTCTGCGAGGCCTTCCAACGCGCCAACGCCATCATCAACCTCCCCGAGCCAGCCCGCACCGAAGTCCTCGACCTCCTATTCCACCCCATCAACGGCGCCGGGTTTTCCATACTTCGCATCGGCTTGGGTTCATCCCCCGACTCGCGGGGCGATCATATGAACTCACCGCAGCCGAATGCCTCTTCGGTATTTGCATGGGACGGGAAAGACAGCGGACAGGTGTGGATTGCGAAGAAGGCGCAGGAGTATGGTGTGATGACGTTCATTGCGGATGCGTGGTCGGCGCCGGGGTACATGAAGACGAATGGGAGGGATGGTGATGGGGGGTGGTTGTGCGGGGTGCGTGGGGAGGGGCAGGGGCCGGAATGCAAGGGGGTGAGTTGGGTGAAGGGGTATGCCGAGTATTTGGCGAGTTACGTGAAGGTTTGGGTGGAGGAGGCGAAGGTGCCGATTAGGTATTTGGGGTTTTTGAACGAGCCGAATCTTGTGTGAGTTTCCCTCTGTTGTTTGTGGGTTGAGAGTGGGGGGCTGACAGGAGGCAGAAAGAATTATGCGACGATGCTGTCGGATGGGTATCAAGCGGCCGATATGATGCCCGCAATGAGGGAAGCGCTGAACGCAAATGGGCTCGAGAAGGTTGGGGTGTCGTGCTGTGAGGGCCAGGGATGGTCGATGCAGAGGCAGCTTTTGGCTGAGATGCAAGAGGTGGGAGCGGAAAAGGGGCTCGCCATGGTTTCGACGCACACGTACAAAGGAGATCCACCGAAGCCTGATGGTCCGTTCAACACGAGTCACCCAGTTTGGGTGACGGAAATTTCGCCCATTATGGACAGGCTTCGGTTCAACGCTGATGTGTGGTATCGGAACCACACCGAGAACGAGGGACTGCTTAATGCGATCAACATTCACGAAGCCTTGACGACAGGAAACGTGAGCGCATACATCTACTGGATAGGGGCTGGTCAGGGTGGTGGCGACGCCCCCTACATCTTGGTCCCCAGCCAGAGAGGAAGCATGTGGGGAAGAGACGAGACACCAACGCCCACTGAAGGTCCTGCAAAGCCTCTATACACAATCAGTCCGACGTACTGGAGTTCCGCGCATTACAGTCGCTTCATCCGACCCGGGGCTCTGAGATTCGAGGTCGAACAGGGGTATTTCTTGGAGGAAAATCGGGTCGACTCGCCATTGTTGTTGACTGGGTTTCGGAACCCGGATAATAGTATTATTGTGCAAGTTATCAACAATGGAGACGAAGAGTTGGCGGTGTCTCTCCACCCGGCTATGAGGAACCGGTGGTCCCGCACTGGGAACACATGCGAGCTGTCGACATGGGTGTCAGACAATGGGAGGAAGTTTGTGCGGACCGCCACGGCATTTGTCGATGTTGTCTCCGGTACTGGCAATTATACCCTTTCCGGGAGATCGCTCACCACCTTTGCGGTCAGCAACTGTTTCGATGGTCCTGAAGCTGGCATGTGAGTGCTGTCAGATGTGGGGGTATGCACCTGCAGGGCACAGGCGCCTTCACGACGACATCCCCGGTCCTTTCGACTGGGGTTCTAGAACCGGCAGGGGCAGTGCGTATACCTATTCGGTTTTCACAGGACTTTTACTATGGACTAACAAGTTCCATCCACCTGCCGCAAGCGTCATTTCCCCCATCGACGACCATGCTGCGCTGGATACGGGCAGATCTGTGCGCTGGAAGTCTCGATGCAATCGGTAGATCTGGCCGTGGGTAGCAATATATTAAAATTTAAGGGCAAGAGCTTAATAAAATGTAACTTTTTACTTGGTAGAGTTTGCTTGGTGATGTGAATCCGTATTTATAAAGTTAATATCTATTAGCCTAACCTCCTTTTAACTACCGCCCCACTTAACACACTTTATGACCCCTGAATCACCACTGTTGACCGACTGTTAACCGCTGTATGAATCAGGGCGAGCCTAATTTTCTATGCTTGTACTCGACGGACTTTGGAATAATTGTAATAGATCAAACGTCAGTATTAGCCCCTGTCCCACGTCTTCGCTAACATTACAGCGGGTGGTGACAGTCTCGCACAGATTCGAGTCAAGACTCTGAGATTCGCCATGCTAAAAGCGTGCTCCCTGCCGTTGGGACCACCTGGAAAACATAAAAAAAAAAGAAAAAAAAACCGGCACGGCAGCAGGTGAGCAGTCGAATTCTACAACGCAATAAATCGATTGCTCATGCGAGAACGCGCAGAGGCGATAGTGTGACGATCTGCGGGCCGCCCTTGGGGCCGGCTCGGACCGACGTGTCTCCGCAGGCGTCACCGTGTTGGTATGAACGTGTGTACTGTGGAGGTACTGCATGCTTACTCTGCTTAACGTTAAACTGAGTGATCACGGTGAGCAGGGTATAAGTTACATCGTCCATATTGGAATATAGATAGCCACTATAGTGCACTTATGGTGAGGAATCCCTCTGGTTCCTTACATAAGTATTCGCTTTGTTAATTAAACCCTCTTCAATTATGTCCTACTGCATCTTCACTCCGTGTACTGCCTTACTTATAGCGACATATGACCATTAACTAAGTGAACCCCTCGTCTGTAAGGACTCGCTTCGGTATTACCCCTGCTCAAGCGCCCCTGCGACCCTACCGACTGTTCGTCGACAGGCACCGGTCGTAACATATAGCTGAGGTTGTTAACGCTCGGGACGAGGCGTGCACCAGTCCTCCCTCCTCCTAGACGTCAAATGCGAAACGCATGACACTTTGGACTTCTTGCGTGTGGTATCGAGGGCGACGCCTGCCCCGTGCCGGCCCGCGCACCTCTCCTGCCCCGCGGGCTCAGGCTCGAAGCGACGCTCTCCCCGGACAAGCGTCTCCTCTTCGACCAATCCTAAACCTGCGACGCCAGACAGTGGCAGGCAGCACTCTGCACAACATGCTAAACCCTGCGGAAAAGCAGTCGAGGAGCCAGGACGCCCGCCCTGACTCCACAACCGCGCATCGTACCGTATAGGCCATCAAGACAACGCTTCCCAAAGCTCCAGTCGCATAAATCACCATCGCCAACCCGCTGTCCCAGAACAGAAAGGACTCCCAGAAGGCGA